>PVHX01000430.1:0-309674 GCA_004024805.1 Geosciurus inauris | reverse complement strand
ACCTCCCCCATGTCGTGTCCAGTGTTTCTCTATTTCTCTTATGTTTCCCATTCCCACCTCCCTTATTCATCAGCATCCACTAATCAGAGAGACCATTCGGCATTTGGTTTTTTGGGATTGGCTTACTTCACTTAGCATAATGCTTTCCAGTTCCATCCATTTGCCTGCAAATGCCATAATTTTATTCTCTTTTATTGCTCAGCTTTAACATGTAAAACTGTGCATGCTACTTCAGAAAGGGCAAAGAAATCAGTCTCCTTTAAAAGCATCTGTTAGATAAAATGCACCTTGTCAATGGCAATAATATCTGGCCTATGAGGCCAAAATATATAAATAAATAAATGAGAAGCCTATTGCCGAACTAAATTAGAAATCTAGGTAAAAGAAAAATATCAGGGCAGCACCTCCTAAATTAAACTTAATTGAACTAGATTAAACTGAATTAAAATTGATTAGGCCAAGCCTGACATCATTATGAATTTGAATAATAATAATTAATAATGTTCATTGAACACCTAGGTGACATAGGTTAAGACACAGTCCCTTCCCCTGAATTTATAGTTTAAATTAGGGAAGGAGACTATGAGTTAGCTGAAAAAGTAAAAGGACAGCCAGACCTCAGGAAAATGAGTTCTAATAGTACTGACTTCATCGCGGGACAGTTTAGTGCTGCAACAGAAGTAACTTACAGAATGTTGAAGTCTTTGTAAATATTTAAGACAGGGAGAAAGTTCTTGATCTTTATCCTATACAATAAGGTGGAAATGTATTAATTTTGGTGAAAACAAAATAAATGAATAAGACAAATATGATGAACAAAAAGGAAAACTGCCTATGTCACTTCATTTAATAGGGAATCAAATTTCAAAGCATAAATTCATAGTACTTTTTTATGCATCTTTGCAACAACATGATTTTCCTAATTATTAATCACCTCATACAGTTGTATGTATATCTTTACTCTACTTTACATGTACAAATGTTAATTGCTTACTGACTTTAAGTTTATTAAATTTTTCCAATAGTCATTTTTTGAGGCAAGATTTAAAAGGAAGTTGAATTCTTTCTCTTGTACTTTTTGTAAATATCTTGAAAAGCATGACTCCAAATGAGGGGTCTCAGAGGGTCTTGAGCAATTGCAGCAACATTGCAATTAGTAAGTAGCTTTTCAGAATGTGATGTTGAGAAATTAAGCTTACTCTGCCTTTTTAGTCACAATTCAAAGAGAAACAAATTTCCTGGAAATGGGAATTTTCTAATTGCTAGTATCTGCCTCTGTCTCTCCAAAGATCCACATTGCAACTAAAAATACTGCTTTCTTTAATGCAACTTCCTTTCTCTCCAAGACACATTAGAGAGGAGGTATGCCTGTCAATCACTTCCTTTGGTTGGTGATCTTTAAGCTGTTCCTTGGAGAAGATGTCAGGGGTTTGTTTATTGCAGGTGTCAATCATGGATTCAGATAGAATGAGTTCCTCTCCTATAAAGGGAAGCCTTCAATAAACCAAGTAATATGATGGTCGTAGCTTTGTAGAGATAAAATGGCCAAGGTTGTGCTCCATGGTAGACACACTTCCCTCTCTTCCCAGGAGTAAAGATGCACTGCTCCACTTCTAACATGTACTATGTTCAGATTTAGTCTAGAATCAGAAAAACATGCAGCCCTTCCCAACAAACACGACTTCTCAGAGTAGGAAAATACTGTATATGTCAGAAATGTGATGAGCCAATCAAAATTATCTGACATCAATTCTCACAAATCAAGAATTCAAGGCTGTAGTTTCCCTATAATATAAACATTATATCTTTTTAAGGATACAAATACCATGAATTAGGAGAAATCAAGGTGACCTCAACTGGCAATGACTTTTTAAATCCAACACCAAAGCACACAACATAAAAGAAAAAGAAAATGAGAAGCTGAACTTCATAACAATTAAAATCATCTGCTCTGTTAAAACAACTTTTAAGAGAATAAAAAGCAAGTCACAGCCTGGTAGAAAACATTTAACTAATATGTCTGACTATACACAAACTTGCTACAAAGAGCTCTTAAAACTGAAAAATAAGAAAGCAATCCAACTAAAAAATGGGTAAAAAGTATGAATAGACAACTCACCAATGAAAAAAGATGGATGTCAAACGTATTAAAATGTGGTCAACATCATGGCTCATTAGAGACCGCAGCGTGAAACAACAATTAGATACCACTATACACCTATTAGGCAAAATTCCAAAACACCAAATGTTATTGACAATGTGAAGCACTGGAAATTGCCATTCACAGCTGGTAGGAAAGTCAAATGGTGCATCTAACACTAACCAGCAGTTTCTTACAAAGCCAAACACTGTCTTCTTATACAATCCTGCAATTATGATTATAGGTATTTACACAAATGAATTGAAAATACATGTCCACAGAAAAACTTGCACATGATTATTCACAATTGCCAAACTAAGTAAATCAGAATGTCTTTTGACAGGTAAATGGATAAACATGCTGTGGACACTGATACAATGGAATATTATGCAGGGGTAAGAAGAAATGTTCCATTTAGCCACATAAGAGATCTGTAAATGGATATTGCTATAAGTCAAAGAAGCCAATCTGAAAAGGCTATGTGCTGTATATTTCCAACTATCTGACATTCCAGGGAAAACAATAAAACCACAGAGAGAATAAAAGGTTCATTATATGCCTGGGGACCCGTGGAGGGGAGGAATGAATAAATGGAACACAGGGATTTTTAAGGTGATGAAACTGTTCTCTGTGATACTGGAATGGTGGATATGTAAGATTAAGCACTGGACAAAACTTGGAGGACTGCAAGCTGCACTGCCCTAACAATGAACCCTAATGACGTCAACTATGGATTTCAGCTAATGTATCAACATTGATTCCACAGTTGTAACAAATGCACCACATTAATGCCTGATATTCATAATAGGGGCAACCAGAGGATTGGAGGAAAGGGCATATGGAAACTCTCTGTACTTTATGCCCAGTTTTCTGTAAACACAAAACCACTTTTAAACCTAAAGTCTATTTAAAAAACACTATCATCTCTAACACAAAGGGAAACAATATTTATATGTCCAATATTTCTGAGACGTCCCAAATTGTCTATATATCTGAGGGTCCTTAAGTCTAATAAGTAGATTTGACGTAATGTAGATATTCTGTGGCAGCAACTTTTGAGATTTAGTCTGACAGAGGGCTCTTTTGTCTGCCTTTTGTGGTTTTGTTGCAAACAAGGTGTCATTTAATCTGCTGAAGTGAATATTTGTCAAATGTTCTCACCTACTGACTGTGGAAGTATTCAGGAAGGTACCTCCACATTAGCACATTTATTTTGGGTAAGGTAGTTCACCTGAGGCTACTAAAACAAGCTGAGCAGTCTGACTGTGGAATTGATGGTTGTCGACCCATCAATAAATAGAATATTGAAGATGCTCAAAACATCCAGCTTCCAACACTGTCATAATGAGCCAGGTTAAGAGAAAAAAATAAATAAATCCACTGGTTTGCTGTTGGCTCTGCTGTAGACTGGCTTCCTGGGCATTTCCCTAAATGACAAAAGACAAAAATCCATTGACAGATTTGGCAACAGAAAGACCATGTAAGCCTCTTAGGGTTGTTCCTTATAGGGAAATAAGCTATAAAGTCAGTGGAATATACATAAATTTTAAAACTGGAACTCTTCCTTCCCAAGTGAGGGTACAGTCCTTGGTATGTGTTGGAGGAATGGGTTCTAAGACCAACACAGACATTCAAGGACCCGGGTTCATGAAGACTTTGTATTTTAGGTGTGTACCTTCCACTGTGACCCTGTGCATTGCTGTCCATCCAAAGGACGGCAAAAGAGAAAAAAAACAGCACAGGGAAGGTATTCTGGACCAAAAGATATCACCACTGTCATGTTCCATGGGTCAGAATTAACCATTCACACAGGCATCCATAAGTATAAAAGAGAGTAGAAAATACGGAAATAAAGAAAATGGATGTGTGTATGTGTGTGTGTGTGTGTTTGTACACATACCAAGGACATATATTTTACCCATTTAATTAATATACGCAGAGTGAATCCTTGTGAGACAACACAACATGTATTAAGAAATCTGATGAACACAACTCTCTGTAGCTGAGATTAAAAAAAAAAAAAAGCTGTCTCTATACACGTTTGTGTAGGCATGTGTGTGGATATATACATTTTTTCTCATATGTATATATGAGAAAAGAGAAAGCTAGTTAGAGTAAACCCACTAAAAATGAACAGATTTCTTTCTCAACTTGTTGAGGGGAGACATGGTAACACTCTTTCTATTATTTTAAGTTCCATCCAATTTTTTTCTCTCCCTAGAGAGCTAATTTCTTCCCGCACTCTTGAGTCATGACAGATAATTAGGAAATCTGGTCAGGCTTTTGTGGTACCATATTTCTGCAATTTTTATATTGTTATAAAATAGCTTCAGGGGAGACACACATACAAAAAAAAAACAGAAAAAGGATAATAAGGGTGAGAGTGCATTAGCCTAAAGTATAATTTTATTGTTTTCCATCTGTTGTAATTATGAAAATAAACTCTTTTGTACTCAGATCAGCAGGATAAGTCATCAGAAAGATGCTTGTGTCTAGCAACATATCTTGTTACATGTTATAAATAAGAACATCTTATCTGTATGACTTTTTTCTTCTCCCCTTAGGAGCAGAGCCATGGCAATCCTCCCATTGGAAGAATCATTTTCCCCCCCAAACCAACATAGCTTGAGGGAATAGTATTTGTTTCAACCAAATCATTTCTGCATATGGGATTTAGATTTGCATTTGCACATATTTCCAAGGTGACTGAAAAAGTATCATTTTAAGAAAAGAACAATTTACATATCATAGTTTTCAGGATGTGTTTTCTCTCTACATATTGAGTAAGAATAACGTGTGTGCTTTGTATTGAGAGTTATTCAGTGAGCATCCTTCAACTGAATTTTCCAGTGACAAACAGCAGACCCAAGAAACATAGTCTCTCTTCCTCCTCTCACACCCATATGACCCAAGCGACTGAAAGATTTCTTGAAAGCATGCACTGATCATTTTTAAATTGCAGGAAGGGGTTTATTGAATTGAAGAGAACACACATAATTAGTTGCTGTAACTCGGTTTTTATTATCTCTAACTTAAGTAAACAAAGTAACTGGCATTAATGTAAAAAAAGAAATCAAGCCTACAGTTTTTATAAGTATTATTTTTATATTTCCCTTAAAAGTTATGAAAAATTAATGATGATTTATTGATTCCTATTGTATCATATAATCTATTTTTTATAACCAGCAGGAGAGGGAAGAATAGAAACACAAAAAGGTAGATTTTTAGTTTTCTGAAGGGACTCTAGAAACCACATAGACCAGCAGTGTTTTCAAATCTAATTTTCAGAAGCCTCTTGAGAAATTTTTAACACAGATTCCCTGACCTATTAGATAATAATACCCAGGGATGGGAAATTATATTTTCAATACATTTTTAAAATATCTCTAGTCATGAGCCAGATATGGGAACTACAACTGCTGGGAACTCATTAAGTTTAGGAACACAGGGCACAGATTTCTGGAGATATACAGCTAAGGTGGCAGAAGAAAGGACAAGATCCTGTGGTCTCCCCCAGCCCATTGTTATGGTAATGAGGAATATCAGTGTGCTGCTCCACAGGCAGGAGAGTAGCTGTGCCTTCTGAACCCTAGCCTGATATGAAAGCCCCAGGGCGTGGGGAAAACTCGGTCTTCAAGGAAGCCGAAGGAACTCCACCTCTCCCAGAAGGACATCCAAGTAAAGGACTGTGGGTTTCTTCCTTGGATGCCCCAGTTGATCCCACAGGCTTCTCTCCTACTGTACAATGAGGAACTTAAAAATCTGATGTCATCCTGCTGTCAGTCAAAGTCAAGAAGTGGACCTGGGCAGGACTCTCTGGAAGCTTCCCAGGGACTGCAGTGAAACTTGAGGGCAAGAAATGGAGGCTGTTCCTGTCCTCTCTGAGGGGACACCCTCTCTCCCTTGAGAGTGCCCCCTTTTCCCTTTTCCTATCCCTTCTATTAAACTATACCCATTACCCTGAGCAACATGTCTGAAGTCTGACATGATTGCAAGAATCAGGGTGAAAGGGGTGCCTCCTTGCTGCTTCAGTTTTGTGGAAGGCCTGTGCTCTCTAATAGAGGAGGAGAAAAATGTATGATAATTTCCCGTGACCTCATATCTAAAGACAACTACAGTTAACAAATGTCTGCATTTCAAACAATCTTTGTGTTGCCAACAATATTCAGTTTATTACATGTTTTGGAACATCACATATATAAGATTTTTGTATTTTTATTTCAATATACATTGCCATGATATGTTTTTGGAATTTTAGTTGGTGTGAATTTTCGTTGGTTATATGATCTCTATGTTACACTTGTGTGATCATACTCAAGATGTGGCCTACCCCTAGTACCTGGAAGTTACGTTGAAATGCAAAATTTGAGAGCTACTAGATAGTCCTATCAGGTGACTGCACCTTGACACTGCCATAGTGGAATCACTGCTTGCTTTACTTTTATAAATGTATTACCATGCTAAATAACTGTGAAGCTGGTGGGTTTTCACATTTTAATGAATTTCCTTCTGCTAAGAGTAAGGGCCTTAGTCAATTGGACAATAACTTATTGACCCCTCTAGTCTCTGATCCCCAGACCCAAATACCATAATAGCTCAATTTTATGATTTTTACCAGATTCCTAAAAGTACAGTTGACCAAGGTTGTATAACAAATGGATTTTGTAATTTTTAGTTTTATTATAATGACATAATGCCTTATCTTAGAAGTCCTCTGGAACATCTGAATAAGCATACTTAAGAAGTTCTGAGATCTCATTCAGCAGCAGGATTCTTTTCAAAACTGCCATGTTTGGTTGTGTATGTTGTAAGCTGCACAAGCTCTGGAAGTGCCAATCATTTGGAGTGCAGTGTAAATGGAGCCTCTTGGAAGGTCCCTGATTCGTATCTTCAAGGCAAAAAAAAAGGTCTGTAGCAAGGAAAATGGTAAACTTTGACCAGTTTCTCACGGAAGTGACTGAGGTATATCTTTGATAATGTATAGCTTCATTTAAACTTAAGATGCTTAAATAAGATGACTCTCAAATTTCTTAAACTTAAGTAAACGTAGCTCATTATTATAACATAACTGGCATTTTATTTTGTATTACTGCTACAAGAATGTGACTGTTAAATGAAATAATTTTATGGAAGATTCTTTAGACATTTTAGAAGAAATCACCTAAAATAATAATTACCTTTGCAATTAGTCTGAAATAAATTATCTTTAAATTTAGATAACTTCAGAAATTTAGGCTTAGTCTGGCTAGTGTTATATTCCTGTGTGTGCATGTGTGTGTATTTCCATTACATATTCTAAATATTCATAAATGGTAACAAGTAACCAATGTCTGCATGAGGACATTTCCAGATGTTTTGTATAATTTTGCAAAGCAATTTGATTGTCTCCCATAGCAATGTAATTTATCCTTAAGTTGTATCCTTTATGAACAAATACTCATGTTAGAAGATTTTACCATGATCACGTCAACCCATTTTGACTGGAAATACCTTCCACATGCCCTTAATGATTGTCTTGTCTGTTTCTGTTATTATAACAAAATACCCTAGAATGAATAATTTATAAAGGATAGTTTATTTAGTTCACATCTCTGAAAGAGTGGGAAGTCCAAGGTTATGGCTGTCCTCTCTGACAAGGGCCTTTGTGCTACTTCATAACATGGTGGCAGGTGACAGGGCAAGGAACATGGGAGAAAGGCACAAAGCACAAGAGCCACACTCACTTCATAACAACTCACATTTTTAGTAGGTAACTAACCTATTCCCACAATAGTGACATTAGTCCATTCAGAAGGGCCGCCTCCCATGACCTGACACCTCCCACTCAGCCCCACACCTCCCTACACTGCAACACTGAGAATCAAGCTTCATGAATTTTGGGGGATGAACATTCAAAGCCTAGCAGTGACTTTCCAATGTCTAATCTCAGAAGAATGCCACTGTTGAAAGGGAGTCACCTGAAGTCATTGATTAATGTGAAGAGCATTTTGACCTCAGGATTTCCATAGAGCTTGTATCTCTATGTGTTTTAGCAGATGGAAGTTATGGAGGTGTAAAGTTTTCACATGAGTACTCAAATTAAAATGAAAAAAGTCTTTGGGTGAGTGAGTGTGTGTGTGTGTGTGTGTGTGTGTGTGTGTGTGTGTGTGTGTGTGTCTAGTTCTGAGTTTAATATCAAAAGTAAATGAGGGCTCATTTATTTTGATGTATGACTAAATTCCTAGATCTTAGAAGCAGGAACGGATGGTTAGCACTACAGGAACTGAGTGGGATGTCATAGTCTTCCTAAATACATCAGACAATTCTGAGCTACCATCAAACAGAATACCAAGGCTAAATATATGGTGACATTCATGAGGGTAAAGCCTACCGTATTTTAGTCCCAGCTGAAGAGCTATTGGAATGCATCTTACAGGTGCGGCCATAGACACCAGCGGACCTCCTCGGTGATTTAGTAGAAGCTGGGGACTTGGCTGTGGTGGCAGTTGTGAGTTTGGCTTATTGTTACCAATGGAGCTTCTGCTGAGTAGACTGTGCACAGTGAGAAGCAATCATGGTAGTTTGGGCAATAGGTAATGGGATTGGCTGTCATTTGGGACCCACGCTGGGTCCTAAGGTGAAAGGTCATTCACTGTAGGATTAAAGGTCACTTCTAAGAAGTGATCTCCAATCCCTGAAATGGGAACATTCCAACAGTTCTCCTCAACGTTTTGGAAAGTTTCTTGTTAGTAATAAAATGACTCAACTGTGGCTAACTTTTGTAACAAGAAAACCAAGTGCAAGTTGACTAGCCTCAGGAAGGCCTGAAGCTCTTGCTATATTTTTAAATTTAGCATATCACTTTCCTGCATGAAATCACCATTCACCAGATGTCCAATCCAAGAAAGATGCATCTGGCTTCCACGGCTCCTCACACGTTCAGCAGCCATTCCTGCTACTTCTCCCTTAGAAATGTCATTCTGGCCATTAGAAGACAATCCATCCTTCAGTCTCATTAAATTATAACTTACTCATCAAGTTCAGCCAAGCAGGTGGAAATGTAAGCAATTGCTATTTATACCTACTGGTACTGCCTTTTTTTTTTTTCAGTGACACATAATAATTATATATATTGAGTGGGTAAAATGTGATTTTTCCTGTACATATTATGTAATGATCAAATCATGCCTATGAAAATCCTGGGGATACCTCTGCAGTAGTGGATCTTAGGTCAGGAGAGCAATATGGGAAGCAGTGAGTGGGGTAGTTGGTTTGTTTGTGTTTTGTTGTTTATTGATACTATATGTAGCAGATTCTGGGCTCACATGGGCATTTTTGCATACACATAATAAAGCATGTAATATATAAAATACATATGTAAATGTCTTTTAATAATGAGCTATTTTAATAATTAGAGGTATTTATAAGAAGTATTAATTACATTAAATTCCAAAATAAAGTATACACAAAGCCCTCATTTCATTTTTCCACCTGAAATCCTTCCCCAGTATCCCACAGCCTCTCCTAAGTTGCTTTTCCAGATAAAAGTGTTTTTATTTCTCACATCTTCCCTACCTCCATCTGCCTTTGAGACTTCTTTAGTGTTTCCTTGAACCCAGTATGTGGCAAGTCAGATGCACTGCTGTATTCCCTGGAACTTTTACACATTTCCTCAGAGAAGCCAGCTAAGCTCACTGTGGCCCTCAGGATTGAGATCTAGAGGAACTACCAGGTCTAGAGGCCATTAAACCATGCTGGAATCTGGAGTGGGGGCTGCTCAGTTCTTTCTTAGTCTCACTGATCTATCAAAGTGATAGAAAAGACAATCCTGATCCTTTAAGACTTCTTCTGTGGATAAATGGGGACATGCTACATTTTGGTCCTCTCTCTTGCCACACTTCATTCCTCCAAGCATGCTGTATTTTAAAAACGAGGAGAAAATTAAGCCCTTACAAGTGACATTATATAAAAGTACAAAGAAGAACTATGACTTATGTGTTTTACAAACACCATTGGCTGGGAGAAAGTGTGATCCTCTTCAGTTTTCAGTACTGTTCCAGTACCTGGGAAAGACACAGAAAGAAAGGAACCTGGGACAAATACCCTAGATCATGGGCAGATCAAGTATCAATAATCTACTCCACAAGTCCAGGTAGGATTCAAACCCTCTTAGCTGAGGACTACCTCATAAGAAACAAGGTATTATATTCATTAGCATTTTGAAAATCTGATATCAATTGATTTAAAAACAGACAGGTATATGTATGTGAGTTCTAGTTTGCTCTGTCCTTTGGATCTTTTCATTCTTATACTTTCGCTATGCATTTTACCTGTATGAATACCTGTACACAAATACATACATAAATAATTTAGAGCAACCTTTTGTAGGGATTGAGTCAGAATATATCACAGTGTGGAGAAAGACATTTCGTACCATGGCTCTGTTGATTATGATCATCACCTTGTTTATCTAAACATCGTGCATATTCATTTTATAAGCTACAAATACTAGCAATGGTTCACCCAGAAGTGTCTATAAGGAGGTTAGTACTGATCTAGTCATCATAGGCATCCATGTGGAGTCCAACAAATGCAGAGAAGTTACAAATAATGTTAGAAGCAAGAATTTTCAACTCTTCAAGATTGAAATAATATCCTTTAAAACCTGTGACTTTACTCTTGTATCATAGAAAATTTTGCACAAAATGAAAGCAATCATTACATAGTGCTAAAGAATACTTTCTAAAATTATTTTTAAAATGACCTATTTCCTTAAATTCCAAAATTGAAAATACGAAAACGCCTGGCTTATTTTTTCCTCATTCATTAAAGAAGATATTTCCTTTAAATTTTATAAGAATACTTTTTATTTTCATTGCCCAGAAAAGAAATGCATGCTCAAGACTCACTGAATTTGAGTGTAAGCATTTCCTGATGTGTAGGGCATTCCTAGGGGCCATTTATAGGCCAGCTCCCGAGAAAAGGAAACCTACCTCATTGGTAACCTCCCGCTTCCATGCTGGTGGACACGGCATGGCTGCTTATATTTGGTATAGGGTGCTCACTTGGATGAACAGGCCATGGTAGATTGACCTTTAAGCTGATTGGTCGAAAGGGGCTATATATTCCTCCCCATTTCCACAATAAACCAGTTCCTGCGCTGACTGGTCTCCCTGGTGCTTCTGATTGTCCTCTGGCGAGAGGGCCGTCAGTAGGCTCCTGCCTTTCCTGGTTCGACCTCTCCAGGGTAAGTCCCTCTCCTTCCCCTGCAGGCTCGGGGGGAATACAGGGCTAAAAACCACGGCACTGATGTTGGCTGATGATTTAAACATATGAATTTATTATTGGGTAAAAATGGCTCTGAGATAAATTAATTGTTTGTAATGCTTATGTGTCTTATCTTAGCTTGGTTAACATTCCAGAAAAGAGTCTCCAACATCTGTAGGAAAGAAGTAGATATGAGATATGGAACACTATAAATTCTAGTTATTGTTTTATTTTTACCTCTCAGTGGTTTTTCGATTTTGAAGTATTTTATCCTGACTGAAATTTTCAACACTCATCTTTCTGAAAATAGTATTTTTCTCTTTAATGTCATTTCATCTGATTTTTGGATTCTTCCCTAAATACCAGTTCCATATTTTTCTCCAACAGAGTGATTCTTAAGTATGTATCAGCTGCTAGGAGACTAAGAAGATGAATGTATGAATGTTAAAGAATACGACTGAAGGAAAGGTAAGCAAGCTCTTCAAATCCAAATTCACTCTTTTTCTTATTTTATTAAAACAAAATAATAAAGAGATGGTTAACGTTCAACTTTTATTCTATTTTACCTATATTTAGCTGCTTCGTTTTTCAATCACCTCCTTAATATATTCTAGGCATAATGCTAATGAGAACAAAGGAATTGTTTTGGAAACTGTTATGTTTAGATATGAGGTGGCTCCCAAAAGTTTGTGTGTGAGACAGTGCAAGAAAGTTTAGAGGTGAGATTATCTGGTTATGAGAGCCTTAACCTAATCAGTGCATTAATCCACCTGAATGGATTAACTGGGTGGTAACTGCAGGCATGTAGGATGCCATTGGAGATAGGTCCCTGGAGGCATGCCTTTGGAGTTTCTATTTCTGTGATGAACAGAGCTTAGTCTTTCCACTTCCGGGTGACTGTGTTCCCAACTTCTTTCCTCTACCACATTCTTACACCATAATATTCTGCTCACTTTGGCCCAGAGCAATGAAGCCAGCTGTCATTGCTCTGAAACTCTGAACCCCACATAAAACTTCCCTCCTCTACAATTGTTCTTGTCAGGTCTTTTGGTCACAGCAGTGAAAATGCTGACTAAAACAGAAACTGTATGTGACCACTCAATCTTACAAATGCTACATATGATTTTTTATGGGATACATTTATGTTATGCTTGAATGTGGCTATAACCATCATTTTCAAAATCTGTCAAGCTGATGAAAGTGAAGAGATCCATGCTCAATAGATTGAATACTCATTTGTTTACTCAATAATTATTTCCAAAGTACTAGCAAACCATAATTGAAGTGGGATCCAACCTAGGATTAACTAGAACCATCTAATTCAAATGATATCATAATTTTATCATCTATATTTAGTGTTTCATATAAAATTTATACTGTTTATCCATACTAAATATATACTCACATCATGGAGTCCTTTTATCAAGAAAGCAAGGAAACTGTGTCCACTCCTTCTAATCTTTTTAAAAAATCCATTATGTTAGTTTGCTTTGTGCTAAATTCATATTTCCTTCCATGTTCCCTACTCATTCCTTGTTGTGGTTTCTGAAAGAGAAATCCACTAGGCTCTGAATGACAGTCTCCCTGCTGCTTGAAAATGTTTCGAAACCAAGCCATGACTCAAAGAATAACAAAAAGAATTCTTATTCTTTGCAAAAAAGTCATCAGTCTAAGCAGAAATCTTATCAGATGAGCAATAAGTTATTTCTAGTCAAATAAACCATCATGCATTAAAGAGTATACAGTACTTGGTTTGCCAAGGATTTATGTGCAGCCAACGGGTCTCTGACAAAAGTGAAGATTTAAGGAGAATCTTGTCCTCACTCTGGAATTCTACCATGAGTCCAAATGGCTGAAGTCTCAAACTGTTTTATCTCACTTGAAGCATATTGCTGTAGTTCTGTATTGTGTTGCACAGTTTTTAAGAGACGTTAATGACCTCTTTATTGACTGAATTCATTTGATTACTATGAAAATATCTTCAGTGTTCAGATATCATAAAATGACATTATAACTCTAAGATGCATTAGAAAGTATTGCATAGTAATATAATAACCACGCAAGAGCAAATTTTTAGAATAGAAAATGAAGGCTGTCACTAAGTTGTCCCACTAGAGAAGACTGACTATTTTTTAAAAAAGGTATTTTACAGCTCCCTGAAGAGCTATGAATCCTGGATCTGCCAAAATAGATTAAGCAGTTGGTTTGGGAGATAAGAACTGTACAGGGAAAACATTTAGGGTCCAATTAAGTTTGGATGTCGGCAAAACGAAGTGGAAAGAAGGTATACGGTGCTGGCTCTGAGAGTGGGATTTACAGCTCCTGAAGATTGCTTGATAAGGACTAAAATTGCAGGTCATCTCTCAGACTGCTGCATCTCAGCTGAGCAGCCACTCAACTGCCCTTAAAGTGTCACACAATTATCTTCACAGGCTCGTAGGGTCCCACCAGCTCAACTCACTCTTTCTAACAAATCCTGGAACACCCTCCTACATACCTCTAAGAAAAAGCCTAAACAGCCATTGTTTAAACTCTTCCAAGGATGGGGAGCATACCACTTCATAAAGCAGGTCATTGTTTAAATCAATTTGTGAGCTGTTTCTACATCCGCTGGGCTGGTTTTATCTTAGAGTTCTACTCATACTCCTCCAAACAACTAAAGCAAGGCATCCTTCACATAGGAAGCTTCCAACTTTTGAACACATGACCTTTGGCTGTTCTGCTTCCTAGCTGTGCGAATGTGGGTGATTTTTAAATACCCTGCTTTCATTGCCACATCTCTACATTGGGATAAGAGTAACTATTCGAGCCAGGCGCAGTGGCTCAAGCCTGTAATCCCAGCACTTAGGGAGGCTGAGACAGGAGAATTGCGAGTTCAAAGCCAGCCTCAGCAATGGCGAGGCACTAAGCAACTCAGTGAGACCCTGTCTCTACATAAAACACAAAATAGGGCTGGGGATATGGCTCAGTGGTTGAGTGCCCCTGAGTTCAATACCCAGTACCAAAAAAAGAAAAAGAAGAGTATCTATTTGACAGTCAGTTAGAGGATTAAACACAATAGCAAGTGCTTAGCCAAGTGTATGATTCATTTTTTCTCTCAATTTATCCTTATGTTGGAAAAAACAGTGTTGAAAAATGTCCCTGACCTTATGTTATTTCCTCTCTAATGAGGAAGGCAAAAAAATTACAATTAACACTAGTAGAATTTGCTGAGTGGAAACATACATTGTTAACTTAGTTAGACATACAATAAACTTAGTTCAAATGGGAATCAGAAGAGTTGCTGGTGAAGTGATGTTCTAGGTGAGCTCTGATGGATGATGGATGACCAAGTGAAGAAGATGAAATTGAAAGAGTTTCAAGAAGACAAAATGATGTGTAAAAGGCAAAAGACCCTAAGAAAAAATGGAGTGATCACTGGTTTTAGAAATAAAGATGTTCAGTGTGGCGTTATCATACTACATCAGGCTATAAATAGTGATGGCAATAATAAAATTGAAAATTCATGAGGAGGGCACAAAAGACACCTTTATAAGTCATGTCAACTATAAGGAATGAGAAAATTGAATGCTTTTTGAGCAAAGCAGCAACATAATCAGATGTGCTGTAAGAGGATAATGTGAGAATTTTTTAATTTGACCTATAATGTAAGAGAATGAAGTTGTCAAAGTTCACAGCTCATGTTATGCCTGAGTAGGATGGGGTATATACTGGGGACACTTCAGACCCATAATATATACTATAATCTTAAAAAAGTAAGATAACCTATAAAATATTTTCCATTTTTATTTTTGGAAGAGTCTCAGTTTACACCTGTAGTCATAATTTTCTTTTCTTTTCTTTTTTTTGGTACTGGGGATTGAACTCAGGAGCACTCAACCACTGAGCCACATCCCCAGCCCTATTTTGTGTTTTATGTAGAGACAGGGTCTCACTGAGTTGCTTATCGCCTCGCCGTTGCTAAGTCTGGCTTTGAACTTGCGATTCTCCTGTCTCATCCTCCCTAAGTGCTGTTACAGGCTAGCACCATCACGCCCAGCTTGTAGTCATAATTGTTCATAATGTCTTCTTGTTTCAAGATTGTCCTAGATTAAATAAAAACCACGTGGTTACTGGGTCTACTAGCCAAAACTGCTGAATCTTTATAACTCAATCTTTTGCAGCTCTGGAGTCCCTGAAATTTCAAACAGCCTGTCAAAAACTACCTGCTAAGTGTAAGATGTTTTGTTCTTATTAGTTCTCTGATTAAATAAAAATCATATATGGAATATACTTCCTTCTTCATTCTATTCTTAACAAATTTAGACCTTAAATATATACAGTCAAGATAATATACTCTAAAAGGAAATAAATGTGTCCAGGACTCAAGGATACAAGCAAATAGGTTCATAGAGAATAAGCAGAATTCAAAAAGTATGTGACAGATTTGGAAGCAACTTAATGTTATAGTGTTGGAAGCCCAACAAGAGTTTGTTTCTAGTAATGCAATTAATAGGCAATGGAATATTGGATGTGCACAATTCTAAATGAGTTTTCTTAGATGTGAAATGGAGATGATACTTCTCATCAGGGATTTGATACTTTTGATTATTACATCAATAAAGAAAATAAGCCAGGTGCAGTGGCTCATGCCTGTAATCCCAGCACTTTGGGAGATTGAGACAGGAGAATTGTGAGTTCAAAGTCAGCCTCAGCAACAGCGAGGGGCTAAGCAACTCAGTGAGACCCTGTCTCTAAACAAAAACACAAAAAATAGGGTGGGGGATGTGGCTCAGTGGTTGAGTACCCCTGAGTTCAATCCCAGGTACCAAAAAATAAAAATAAATAAATAAATAAATAAAATAGAAAATGCTGATGGAGTAAGTACTGAATGGATGGATGTTAGCTATTGCTATTGTTTTGGGACGCCCACAGAGAGGTATGAATTTATTCTCATATTGGGCATGGAAGTTAGAGAAGCATCCATTCATTTTCAACACCTGTCTGAAGATAGTACAGAGACAGAGGCTCAGTAAGGTGGAGCCACAGGAAGTGGGCAGCGGGGAGATCTTCCCTAGATAAATAGACAGCCATAGAAACAGGAGCAACTGTGAGGATATCCATCATTTGCCAAGAAGAGATGTGAGAACTGTGGCAAGCATCTGTAGAGTCTCATGATTTACTCTTTTCTGTCTTGCATTACCATCCACATAGCAGATTATTATCAGAAGCACATGCCGAAGTTCCACCACTGAATCCTTAGAATGGCACTGTGAGTTTACAGCAGCGGGGCTAGTGTGATTTAAAGTGGAGGAACCCAGGTTTTAAAGAAAGACAATAATTGTCAACTGTTAAGAGACAGAAAAAGGATTTGAACACAACTCTTCTTAGTCCCTCTACTTTGTAAATTATGATAATATTGCATACAATAGAAATGGCAGCTTTTAAGATCTATGTCAGCACCCCTTGTGTGTTTTCACAGTGACCTCTAATGCACAGAATTCCCCAAATGTGGCTCAACCTGGCACTCATAGGGTGACTGCAAAGGTCTCTGCTGGTGTGGCACCCCTTGGAAATTATCTACCAACCAGTGGGCCACACAGCTGTACTCCCTTGAAATACATCTATATCTTAGCCTGGGTGTAGCATATGGGTAAAGAATTCTCAAAGATTTGTCCCTTCTTACCCTAGGTGATCTGCCTAAGCCCCAGTAATAATAGGTCCTTTCTTGTATCTGCTGTTTCTTTCTGTATCAATTAGATTTTTCTTTATACCCTGGTAATATTTCTTTGTAGTTAATATTTCCTTATATTAAAATTTTCCTATTTAAGATAATGAATTAATATTAATAATTAATTGAAGATTCTTGTTAATAATCATTAGAACCTGACTGCTGATGTCAGTACCTAGCTGAACTCTTCCCACTTCAGTTTCCACCATTATATTATATTTCTCTTTCCTCTGTGTACCTGTAACACTTGGTAACATCTATTATGTAACTTAGGAGAAAAAATTCATCATTATTGTTAGTAGAACTATTACTTATATTGTCTGTAGTATCCACTACTTGATAAGCTCCTTAAGAAAGAGACTGCTTCTATTTATTTCAGGTTTATTTTTCTACCCCATCCCTTCCCTAGGTACCTAACACAGCTACATTCACATTGACATGCTCAATGAACATATGTCAATACAATAAAAAATGGTCCCAAAAGACACATGTGTTATGGTCAAAGGGTAGTATCCAACAGAAATGTAAATCCATTACCCATCCTAATTTCATATACACTTAACATACTGACTATACATGTCTTCTAGATATAATTCCCTTCACCCCTGTTTTCCCAGTGTCTTCCCTCAATAATACAAAAATCAAAGGACATCTGCACATACAAAATCCATTCCATGCATGATTGGGAACATTAAATGGAATGTTGTCAATTGAATATGGAGAAATGCTTGATTGAACTGTGGAGTCATTTGACCCTGACTTTCAAATTCTCAGTAGAAAATTTAATAAAGGCAGAAATTCACCAGTTAAATTAATATTTCCAGGGACCTGAGAAGGAAGGGAAGTTTGCTATCAAAATGGAAGATGTTCTTTTTGAAAACTATAGTATGGATCATACCAGATTTACAGAGACAGTGATTTGCCTCTGGAAAATTCCCAGATTTATTTGCACGGAAGAATGATGATCCCAAATGCTTGCTTTGGAAGCATATATACTAAAATTGGAATGATACAGAGAAGATTAGCATAGCCCCTGCACGTGGCCATCTATAGCCCTCCCCACACAGTAGCCTCCATCTGGGACAAAAGATAGGGCCTGGAGGCAGCTGCCTGTCACAGTCACCACAGCACTGCATCTCTGACAGGCAGGCCAAAATCATTGCAAGGCCCAGCCTTTTAGTGCTATTTCTGAAAGTGACTGCATCCATCTTGGGACATACCCACTGGCATCTTGAGTTACCTCTGCCACGGCTACCATCTTTAGTTGAAATAGCATCCATCTTGGGACATTGGCCAGGGACTCGAAGCCCAACACCAAGGTGAGGTACAGGTAATCTGCAGGGATACTACAAGACTACAGTACCTCAGATCTACATTTCAAGAAAGGAAGAAACATAGACAATGTGAAAAAAACAAGGGAATAAAGTGCCCCAAACAAACTAAGATACTACAATAATAGAATCCAATGACAATGCTGATGAAATGTTAGAGAAGCAGTTCAAAATGTACATAATTAAAATGATCTGTTAATTAAAGAATGACATAAGAGAGCAAATACAGGCAAAAATTGATCACTCCAACAGAGATAAGAGAGCAAATACAAGCAACCATTGATACACCTACGGAGAGAGAAGGGAGCAAATACAGGTAACAAAAGATTACTTCAAGAAAGATAGAGATTCTGAAAAGAAAATCAGAAATCTTTGAAATGAAAGAAACAATAAACCAAATAAAAAACTCAATAGAAAGTATCATCAACAGACTAGATCAAATGGAAGACAGAACCTCAGACAATGAAGACAGAATATACAATCTTGAGTTGACCACACAATGAAAATGGTAAGAAACCATAAACAAAACATCCAAGAAATATGAGATAGCATCAAAAGATGCTAAGATTTATTGAGATAGCATCAAAAGATGCTGATTTATTGAGATAGCGGAAGGCACAGAGATTCAAACCAAAGTAATGCACAATCTGTTCAATGAAATAATATCAGAAAATTTCCCAAACATGAAGAATAAATTGTAAAATCAAATACAAGAGGCTTATAGGACATCAAATGTATAAAGTTACAACAGATCTACAACAAGTCATATTATAATGAAAATGCCTGGCCTACAGAATAAGGATAGAACTTTAAAGGCTGTAAGAGAGAGGAATTAGATTACATCTAGGGGGAGAATAATTCAGATCTCAGCAGATATTTCAACCCAGACCCTCAAAGCCAGGAAATCCTAGAACAACATATACCAAGCTCTGAAAGAAAATGGATCCCAATCAAGAATCTTATATCCAGCAAAATTAAGCTTCATATTTGATGACAAAATAAAAACCTTTCCTGATAAACAAAAGTTAAAAGAATTTACAGGGAGAAAGCCTGCACTACAGAGCATTCTTGGCAAAATACCCCATGAGGAGGAAATGAAAACCAACAGTGAAAATAAGCAAAGAGAGGACTACACTAAAGGAAAGGTCAATCAAAAGAGAAACCGAGTCAAGTTAAAAACCAAAATGACTGGGAATACAAATCATATTTCAATAATAACCCTGAACATGAATGGCCTAAAATCATCAATGAAAAGACATAGAAAGGTTGGATTAAAAAAACTCAACAATATGCTGACTTAAAGAGACTCATCTGGCAGGAAAAGATATCCACAGACTGAAGGTGAAAGGATGAGATAAAATGTATCACTCACATGGACCAGGTAAACAAGCAGTGGTTTCTATCTTCATATCAGGTAAAGTAGACTTCAAACCAAAGTTAGTGAAAAGGGTTAAAGAAGGACATTTCATACTGCTTAAGGGAATAATACATCAATAAGACATAACAATCTTAAATATCTATGCCCCAAACAATGGGGCATCTCTGCATATCTAACAAACCCTTTTCAATTTCAAGAATCAATTAGACCACAACACAATAATACTGGGTGAATTTCACACACCCCTATCACCACTGGATAGAACTTCCAAACAAAAACTAAACAAAGAAACTATAGAACTCAATAAAACAACCAATAATTTAGACTTAACCAACATATATAGAATATTCCATCTATCAACAAATGAATATACTTATTTCTCAGCAGCACATGGATCTTTCTCGAAAATAGACCATATATAATGCCACAAAGCAAGTCTTAGCAAATATAAAAAATTAATTAATTAATAATAGAAATACTAGCCTGCATTCTATCTGACCATAATGGAATGAAATTAGAAATCAATTATAAAATAAAAAATAGAAACTGCTCCTAATAAAGACCAAATAGTGTGCTATTGAATTACACATGAACAACAGAAGACATCAGGAAGGAGATAAAAAATTCTTAGAGGTAAATGAGAACTCTCATACAACATACCAAAATTCCTGGGATACTATGAAGGCAATGCTAAAAGGAAAGTTTATTGCATTAAGCTCATTCATTAAAAGAAGAAAAAGTTAACAAATAAATAACCTGACATCACATCTCAAAGCCCTAGAAAAAGAAGAACAAATTATTTCCTGTAAAATCAGGATAGAACTGAATGAAATTGAAACAAAAGAAACAATTCAAAAAACGGACCAAACAAAAAGCTGGTTCTATGAAAAAGATAAATAAAATTGACAAAAACTTAGTCATCCTAATGAAAAGAAGAAAAGAGAAGAGAGAAAATTCAAATTACTAAAATTTGTGATGAAAAAGGAAATATCATGACAGACACTATTGAAATACAGCGGACGATTAGAAACTATTTTGAAAATTTATACTCCAATAAAATAGAAAACCTCAAGGACACCAACAAATTTCTAGAGCCATATCATCAACTGAAACTGAGCTAGGAGGACATACACAACTTAAACAGATCAACTTCAAGCAAGGAAATAGAAAATCATTTCAAAAGCTTACTAACCAAGAAAAGCCTGGGACCAGATGGATTCTCAGCAAAGTTCTACAAGATCTCCAAAGAAGAATTAATACCAATACTCTTCAATTTATTCCATGAAATAAAAAAAGGAGGGAACCCCTTCCAAGCTCATTCTATCAGGCTACTGTCATCCTGATACCGAAACCAGATAGAGACACATTGATTAAAGAAAATTTCAGAACAATATCCCTGATGAACATAGATGCAAAAATCCTCAATAAAATTTTAGCAAATCTCATACGAAAACACATTAAAAAATAGTGCACCACAATAAAGTGGGGTTCATTCCAGGGATGCAAGGTTGGTTCAACATATAGAAATCAATAAACATTATTCATCATATCAATAGACTTAAAGATTAGGACCATATGAATATATCAATTGTTGCAGAGAAAGAATTTGACCGAGTATAGCACCCTTTCATGTTCAAAACTCTAGAAAAACTAGGGACAGTAGGAACATATCTCAACATTGTAAAAACTACCTATGCTATACCCAAGGCCAACATCCTCCTAAGTGGAGAAAAGTTGGAAGCATCTAAAAACTGGAACAAGTCAGGGATGCCCTCTCTCACTAGTTCTATTCAACATAGTCCATGAAACTCTAGCCAGAGCAACTAGAAAGACAAAAGAAATTAAAGGGATACAAATAGGAAAAGAAGAACTCAAACTATCATTATTTGCCAACTACATGGTTCTATATTTAGAGGATCCAAAAAAGTCCACCAGAAAACTTCTAGAATTAATAAATGAATTCAGCAAAGTAGCAGGATATAAAATCAATACTCACAAATCAAATGCATTTCTAAACATGAGTGATGAATCCTCTGGAATGCAAATTAGGAAAACTACCCCATTCACAATAGCCTCAAAAAAATAAAATACTCAGGAATCAATTTAACAAGAGAGATGAAAGACCCCTACAAGAAATCTACAGAATATTAAAGAAAGAAATTGAAGAAGATCTTAGAAGATGGAAAGATGTCCCATGTTATTGCATAGGCAGAACTAATATTGTCAAAATTGCCATATTACCCAAAGCACTATACAAATTTAATGTGATTTTAATTAAAATCCCAACATCATTCCTTATAGAAATAGAAAAAGCAATCATGAAATTCATTTGGAAAAATAAGAGACCCAGAATAGCGAAAGCAATCCTTAGCAAGAAGAGTGAATCAGGAGGCATCACAATACCAGTCCTTAAATTATACTACAGAGCTCTAGTAACCAAAACAGCATGGTACTGGCACCAAAATAGTCATGTAGACCAATGGTACAGAATAGAAGACACAAAGACAAACCCACGTAAATACAGTTATCTCTTATGAGACAAAGGTGCCAAAAACATACATTGGAGAAAAGATAGCCTCTTCAACAAATGGTGCTGAGAAAACTGGAAATCCATATTCAACAAAATGAAACTAAGCCCCTATCTCTCACCATGCACAAAATTTAACTCAAAGTGGATCAAAGACCTGAGAATTAGACCAGAGACCCAATGCCTAATAGAAGAAAAAATAGGCCCAAATATTCATCATGTCAGATTAGGACCTTACTTCCTTAACAAGACTCCTATAGCACAAGTAAAATCAAGAATCAATAAATGGGATGGATTCAAACTAAAAAGCTTCTTCTCAGCAAAAGAAACAATCAATGAAATGAACAGAGAGCTGACATTCTGGGAACAAATCTTTGCCACATACACATCTGATAGAGCACTAATCTCCAGGATATATAAAGAACTCAAAAACCTTAACATCAAAAAACCAAACAACCCAATCAATAAATGGGCCAAGGAGCTGAACAGGAATTTCACAGAAGAAGATATACAATTGATCAACAGACATATGAAAAAATGACATCTCTAGCAATTAGAGAAATGCAAATCAAAACAACTCTAAGATTTCATCTCATACCAGTCAAAATTGCATTTATCAAGTACACAAACCACAATAAGTGTTGGTGAGAATGGGGGAGGGGAAGGCACACTCATACATTGCTGGTGTTACTACAAGTTTATGCAACCAATCTGGAAAGCAGTATGGTGATTCCTTAGAAAACTTGGAATGGAACCACTATTTGACCCAGCCATCCCATTCTTTAGTCTATACCCAAATGACTTAAAAATAGCATACTACAGTGACACAGCTGCTTCAATGTTTATAGCTGCACAATTCATAATAGCTAAACTGTGGAAGCAATCTCGATATCCTTCAATAGATGAATGGATAAAGAAACTGTGGTATATATACACAATGGAATATTACTCAACATTATAAGAGAATAAAAAAAAAATCATGGCATTTGCAGGTAAATGGATGGAGTTGGAGAATATCATGCAAAGCAAAATAAGCCAAACTCAAAAAAACAGGGACCAAATGTTTTTCTCTGATAAGTGGATGCTAATCCATAATGGGAGAGAGGCATGAAATATAGTGGAGGAATTTTAGATGGGGCAAATGGGAGGGTGGTAGGGGATATGAGGGTAGGAAAGATGATGGAACGAGTCACACATCATTACCCTAGGTACAAGTATGATTGCACGAATGGTCGGACTCTACTTCATGTACAACCAGAGAAGTGAAAAACTCTGCTCCAGTTGTATATAATGAATCGAAATGCTTCTTGCTGTCATGTATAATGGATTATAACTAATGAAAATAAATAAATAAATAAATAAATGCAAAAAAATGAATGATGACCCCCTAAAAATGTGAACAAAAGTGTTTCTCTTTATGCAGAGAAGACCACTAAACTTCAAATATAGACTTCTACAGTGAACAACACATCTTGTTGACACATCCAGCAACTTACTGAGGAGAGGGTATTTTGGATAGTTTCTGTTCATTTACCATGCATTAAGAAAATTGAACATCATGATTATTTCCAAGGTATTCTTGATCATATTTGAAACTATAAAAACAGTGAAGGCTTTTGGAGTTAAGAATAGAGTATGATTTTTTAATCATACTCAAAAAACTTAACATTGTTAAATATTGCATACTTAACTAGTATGCAATATTTAATCTATTTTATTGTTGCATGGAAACATCATCTCTTGTGCTTTACAGTTATCTTTAAATTTTGTCAATTCATGGTCAAAGATTGCATAAATTCACCCATGGATCTATAGACTAGGTCTTTTTTTATATCCATGCCTAGCAATTGAACAGGCTGCCACTACTTGTTAAAGATGCACTATAGACTGGAGAATGTCTCTAAAATATGCCCCCACCTCCATGCCCTATTATTTTTGCATATTAAATGTTTAGCTTCTTAAACTTAAGGACTGTGTTATAATCACCTGGTGTGTCCCGAAAGTAGAATGGTGCATGTCACATAAAATATCTTCAGTCAATTGAGTATTATATGTATTTTCCTAGTCATCCTTTAATTATGTATTGCTCTTAATAAAAGGGCAACTTTCAGAGAGTAGAGACTGGCGTTGAACACTACAACAACACTTTAAATTGTTCGTGCATACTATCTCCATCTTTAAAATAATAAGCTCTCCTCTTAAACTCTTTCGGGGGAGAACTGTTAAAACATTTCTAAGTTTTGAATAGTCTGGGCTGTATATAAAGAATTTTCTGTTCCTCTAACTGGAAGCTATGTTTGAAGATAATGGAGATTTTAAAAAATTCCTCAGCAAAATATCCTTCTACATCTTCAACTTTAGCTTCCTCAAAATATTTTCCCCCTGTTCCATTGGGTGGTGTTTTCCAAGTTGGACCTCATTTTTTCTTGCACATTTTCCAATTCACTGTGGGCTTTAAGATAATGATTACTTTGCCTTCATCCTGGCTGGTGTTTACATACCCCCCACCCACAGACACAAATCATCTGCAAGTATTATTTTTACTCACTCTTGGATCTTTTGAGAAAACATCCCATTCAAACAGATCTCACACCAAATCTTTCCAGGCTTTCTGGATTTGTGTTTCCTACTTTAAAAGATATCATGCCATTTATCATTTTTCTTTGTCCAAAATGTCTTACCTATTCTGAAGCAAAATTTGCTTACACTCATGAAGCGATATTTATACCTAAACAAATGTGAACTGCAAATACCTCCATAATGCCGAGGATTGTGGTCATCTTTGTGTTATAATACTAAAACATAGTCTCCACAATATCCACCCTCATGTCCCTGCCCAATACCATGAAATTCTTACCTATGTATTTGAAAACATAAATTTCCCATTTTCTTGTTCCCTACTGTTCCAGATTGCTGTCAGGAAACTTTTTAATTGTTGAGTAATATAGGTGATAGAAAGCTTTACTTGTTTCTTTTTGTCAAAGAATAAGGTTGGACTGTCTGGCCAGTGAGTTCATGGAGTACTGCTCTTGTGCTTTCTGAATATCAGAAATAAAATCACCACTTTTTTGTAGGCTACCAACATATCACCTTCCCAATTCTAGAAGACTTTTCAAAAATAATTGCCAGTGTTCCAGTAACTTCATTAGCTAATCCCTTAACACTCTAGTGAGTATGTCATCCAGACCTACAGAAATGATACAATTCAATAATTTGAGAGAAAAATGGGGTCAGATTCTTTGCAGCATCTTAGACTTTATTTTTTACTTTCTTTCCTATTTTCACCAAGTTCTGGTATTTTTCCACTTTCTTTTAAACTCCTTTAAACAAAGATTTTTATACTTGGATTTATCTCTCAAAGCAATGTGTTTTCTCAGGATTTCAACACTTTGGGGCTTATATCTAATACTCTTCTTTCTCCCACTAATTAGGTAAACAGTTTCACCTTTTCAACCACGAGCATGCTATCCGTACAGAAGATAGTTTGATTTGTGAACTTATCCTGAAACACTTCTATCTTTTTCATCAAAAGCATAGCTAAAATTTTGCCTGGGTGAGAAATAAGGGAATATTTATTTGTAGTATTAGACCATGTACATATCATACAATCACTCATGTGGTAACCTTTTAAATATTATTTTCTAAAAGTTATTATTTTAAGGATTTATTTTAAAAATTTTCAATCTTTTTTTCATTCTTTAAAATCCACAACTACAAATTATTTTCCACACTACTTGAATAATAAATAAATAGTTAAAAGCAGCACAGACCTCTCTTTACTGAGTGTTTTTAAAACCACATTATTTTATTGTATATGTTTTTAAACACATTTTATTGTATACATATACAATTTTCAATGATGTACACATTGAATGTATAAGTGATATCTGACTGTACATTGAACTTTCACATCTACCACACACCAGAATACACTCTTAATGTTAACCTTCACAGGGAAATTTTATGGCAAAAGCATTTGTTTTACAATTTTGTTTTTAAGCTCTCCCTTATGCAATCCTTTTAAGCTCTAAAAAAATAACTTCTTATTTTTGGAAATCATTTGCTGATGATTTTAACTAATTCCTCTCCTTTAATGGAAAAGTGACCTAAATAGAACTGTTGCAACAAACAAAACAGGATGTAGTATTCAAGATTTGCAGACTGCAATGTGTGAATTCCCAAGGTTTGTACTCAATGATTGTGTGTGTGTGTGTGTGTGTGTGTTTATGTATGTACTGGGGATTGAGCAGAGGTAGTCACACATGCTAAGTACATGCTCCATCACTAAACCACATCTCCAGGACTCACTCACAGACTCATTATCATAACACTAAGACTCTGGCTGGGGATATAGCTCAGTTGGTAGTGTGCTTGCCTCCCATGCACAAGGCCTTGGGTTCAATCCCCAGCAACACACACACACACACACACACACACACACACACACACACACATGACCCTGGCATATCCCTTAAAAGGGTATAATCAGATGAAAACTACTCTATAAGAGAAATATACATAGAATTATAAACCAAAAGAATTTTTGTATACTCGCTAAGTAATCTTCAAAATGTCAAGTAATGACAATAATTTAAATGTGGATGTTCTTCTTTTTGCCAGTTGGAAAAACTAGAGCCCGTTTTATCATGATCTTTCTTTCCCAATCCTTCAATTCTGTATTAAGTGACAAAGAAATCATGATATTCATCATAAAAATCAATCTGATTATATGTTGAAGATTGATTTTTATTATAAATGGATTATTTTGCAAGTAACAAACTAACCCCCACAGACCAAAGCCCCAGCACAACCTCTGTAGACCAGACTCCAGGCCACCCCTGTGGTCTCAGGACTTGGTTTATCCCTACTAATTCAGACTTCAGGCCTGCCCAGAGCCAGGCCAGCCATCATAGCCTCAGGCTCCAGGCCATCTCAGTTTACTCAGTATCAGACTTACCAGGCTGGTCCCTGAAGACTCAAGTTCTAGGACCAACTCAGTGTCAGTTCAGTTCCTGTGGAACCAGACTGCAGACCAGCTCCCACTACAGGAATACTTAGGAACAGGCTACAGACCCATTGCTCTTGATCTCATCAACAGGTCCACCTCTGAGGATTCAGGCTCCAGGCCCAAATCTGCAGACTCAGGCACCAAGCCCATAACCTGATGAACAGGATACCAGTTGAGTGGGCTCCAGGTCACCCAAAGCAAGCCAACCTAAACACTTAGCAGAGTGCCTTCCCAGAATCTCTGGACAGGCTGACTAGTAAAGGGCTTGCATAGCCCTAGCCAGTCTACAAAACCTAGATTCAGTTTCTTCTTCAATTATGCAGCCCCAAGGATCAAGAACAACAAGGGAACATGACAGCACCCAAAAAATAAAGTGAAATGTGTTATGGTTTAGATACGAAGTATACTCTCCAAGTCTCATGTGTGAGACAATGTAGGAAGGTTTAGGGATGAAATGGTGTGAGCTCTAACATAATCAGTGGGTTAATCCACTTGAATGGATCAATTAGGTGGTGAGTGGGCAGGAGGGGTATGAGGTCACTGGTGGCATGACTTTGGGGTTTATATTTTGACCCTGGTGAGTGAAATTCTCTCTCTGCCTCCTGGTTGACAGGTTGACATGTCCTTAGCTGCTTCCCTATGCCATGCTCTTCGGCCATGACGTTTGGCCTCACCTTGGGCCCAAAGCTGTGGAGTTAGCCCACCTGGGACTCCGAAACTGGGAGCCAAAATAAACTTCTCCTCCTTTATGCTGTTCTTGTCAGGTCTTTTAATCACAGCAACACAAAAGCTGATTGAAATGAATCTCTAGTAATCTACCCTGAAGAAATGGATTTAAACTTATACACAAGACCTGAGACTTTAAAACTCTGAGACAATTACACATGAAAATCACCACGACCTTGGTCAGAGGAATGATGTATGACTCCAAAAGCACAGGCACAAAAAGAAAAAATAGACAAATGGAATTTCATCAAACTAAATTCACATCTGCAACCCAACAGAAACAGTCAATAGAGACAAGAGACAGCCTATCTTGGGAGAAAATGTTAGCAAGATATTTATCTCAAAAGGGTTTAAGATCCAAATATATAAAGAATTGATATAACTCAATAGTAAGAAAGCAAATGACTTTATTAAAAAATAGGCAAAGGACCTACATAAACATTTCTCAAATGGAGCAGACAAATAGGCCACAGGTGTATGAAAAAATGCTCAACAGCACTAAGCTCTAGGAGAATACAAAATAAAACTACGAGACCTCGCTTCATACCTATTAGAATGGGTATTACCAAAGAGATAAAAGAAGTATTGTCAAGGATGTGGAGAAAAACAGCTGTACACTGATGGAGGGAATGTAAATTAGCATAGCCATTATAGAAGAGAGTATGGAGGTTCTTCACAAAAATTAATAATAGAATAATAGAAGAACCATATAATCCATCAACTTTTTACAGGGAATGTGTGTGTGTGTGTGTGTGTGTGTATACATATATCTCCAGGGTATTAAATCATTATCATTGAAGAGCTACCTGGATTCCCTTGTTCCCCACATTATTCACAATAGCCAGGATATGGAATCAACTTATCTGTCTTATTAACAAAAGAATGAATAAAGAAAGTGTGATGTATACACACAATGAAGTACTATTCAACCTTGAAAAAGATAGAAATCATGCCATTCGAAACAATGTGGATAAACCTGTAGGACATTATGTTCAATGAAATAAGCCAAGAACAAGAAGACAAATATTGCCACTCGTGTGGAAATTAAAAATGTAGAACTCATAAAAGCAGAGTAGAATGGTGGTTCCAAGGGGCTTCTGGAATGGGGAGGGACTGCAGACAAGGATAAAAGGACATATGCTTTCAGTTAGGTAGGAGGGATAAGGGCTATTGTCAACAGGAATATGTGTAGTTATAATGAAGTATCATATTCTAGAAAGTCATTCTGAGAATAGATTTTAATTGTTCTTACTATCAAAATGATAAGCATTTGAAGTAATGCATGTGTTAACTAGTTCAATTTTACCATCTTATAATGTATATGTATTTTAATATCATGTTGTATACAATAAATATGTCAATAAATATAATCAGTTTATTTATAAATTAAAAAATTTCAAACAGGATGTACTATTTAGGAGCAAGTTTGGTAAGTAGGCTTCCACTGATGTGCTCTTAGGTGTGTGGGGAAGTGCTCTGACCAGGCCTCAGTGTTTGGGTGACCCTGCGCACATCACATATGCCTCGCAGGCCCTCTCCTTTGGCTGGAGAGGGTGCCTGGAGTGGCCTGGAGTTGGGTATTTTCCTTTAGGTAAACCTTCTACAGCTGTGCAGGCTCTGGTTAACCAGTCCTTCCTGGGCAATCCTCATTAAAAAGAACCCAGAGCTCTGGGTATTCCAAAATGGCTCCTTTTGCCTCCCTTGCCAGAGGCTGAGGGGTATTTTTTCTTTTATTCACTAAGAGAAACTTTTGGAGCTTCTAGAAATAAAGCTCATAAAAATGCAACGAGGTGACCCTATGCCTGGGTCCCCTGGAATTTTCACCCTTCCAATTTGTCTACACTGGGCCTCCAGCAATTTGTCAATCATGGTTCATTTTCCTGCCCTGGCTCTGGTTTCCATGGAGGTTTCTGCTCCTGACTTTGTTCACAGTAAGTTGTGATTCTCTGAATCTTTAAGTCTTCCACAGAGACAGGGGAAGCAGTAATTTACCCCATCTTGACTTTTCTGATAAATCTGAGTTGATCTCTCTGGGTTTGTTTAGCTTTTTATTTGTTGTTAGAATGAAGTGGACATGTCTAAGCTCCTTACAGGGTGGACTGGAAACCCAAAGCCAAGAGGAGCTTTTTCATGTGGATCTTTAATACTCTGGAAACCCCTAAACCTTCATTCCTGACATTCTCTCAAGAAGACCCTGACAATCACTTTCTAGAATATTCTGGGGTTGTTTTACACTGTTTTAGTTGTAGAGGGACACAATAACTTTATTTATTTTTAATGTGGTGCTGAGGATCAAACCCAGTGCCTCACATGTGCTAGGCAAGCACTCTACCACTGAGCTACAACCCCAACCCCTAGAATATTCTTAATATGAAGAAATTACAGGTGGCAGTTTAAAAAAAATAACATCCATATCAAATACTATTCAATAACCAACTGGAAAACAAAAGTAAAGTTAATTAGACCTGCTATGTGCCTTGAGCACTTTTCCTGCATCAGTATCTGGGCTGTGTTCATTAGATGATGGTGTCACTGCAGGTTATAAAGCAAAAAACATAAACACCATCTGTACCACGAACTGAAATGTATTTCTGATGAGGAAAGTGGGGTTAGTTCCCTTACCTTATGACTCACAGGTCTTCATCGAATTTCTGAGAGGCTCCCAGAAGAGTGACCTGAAAGATCCCCTAATTGCCAGTATATGTGGGAATTCCAGGGAAGCAGGAGGAGGTAGCATTGCATTTTCCCCACTGTCCTTATAGAGCACTTGCTGTGTACATAGTACTCTGTTGCAATGCTCTGGAAAATATAAAGAAATTTAAGATACAACCTGAGCTCAGGGATTTGTATTCTAGTAAGGGAGACCAGCTATGAACTCCAGTATAATCCAGAATAAAAAGTGAAAAGGGACATAGGAGAAATGTGTGGAGGGAGCAATCACCTAGATGCCCTTAGCAATCTAGATAGTCATGCTAGAGCCAGGCTTTGAGAAGGCGGAGGTGGGGAGGAGGTACAGCCCTTCTAGAGGCAATGCCAAGAGTATCTACCTGGAGAACAGGATCTCCTTCGTTGTGTGCTCAGAGACTCAGTGCACTGGACTTGGCTTATTTGGCACTGAAGTGCCACTGAGAGATTCCCACAGTTTAGCAAAGATTTAAAAACTTTAATGTTGGCAGAGACCTCAGTGATGGCTATTCTACAACATCACCTTTGGACAAACTGAGAATGCGAGGTTAATGAACATAGCCAAGGTTTCCCATATATGAGCAAGACATTAAATTGTGAAGATGTACAATTTTAAGTTTAAAATTATCAGGAGCAACCCAGAGGTCTGTGGCCTATATTAAATTGTGACATTAGGAGGCATTTATTACAATCACAAGCAGCTAGGCTCCTGTAGAGGAAGGGATCTCCCAGAGAACAGCTTTTACCAACCACCCAGCATCTTTATCTCCACAGAGCTCAGTGTTCTCATTTAATTGTTATACCAGCTTCAGAAGATGTTTTATAGTTTCCACTTAGTAGCTGGAAACAATATGTTCTGCAGTGAAATGAGTGAATTTGAATATTGAGGAAGGTTTTGATGGTGGTAAATTCTTTAATGTTTTCAAATTTCACTGTTATCCTTCCATCTCATTTGGTCACAATCTCTTCTCTTGACCTGTTTTCCCTTTATAAAATTAGTTCCTCAGCAATGTGGTGAATAAGTTGAGGCTAAGAGCTGAGAGACAGGAAAACAGGCTTTGAATGCAGCAAGCTCTGAGAAACAGCCATCTGTTGCTCAAACTGTCCCCTCTGCCTGCAAAGCCGTCCTTGACAGTACATTTTTATTCAGCCATGTGACTTCCTCCTAACCCCTGCAGTCTTCCTAATTTGGGGAGTGTGTCTAATCATTGTTGCATGCTCAAAGTCTCAGTGTCTCTTACAATGCTGTCATGTCATATTGTATATGCATTTTTTTTTAACTGTGGGATTCCCCAGATGTGGACTCTGAAACAGAGACTCAAGAAAAGTTACTTTTTATAAAAGGTATGAGGAATCCCCCAGGGAATGGATACATAATACAGAAACAGAAAGGCAGTCAATGAAGGGCATGTTGCTAAACCAGCCACTGCATTAAGCAATAGGTAATGCTGCAAAGAAAATTTAGGAATTAGTGTAATCTGCACCCCTCTCGATTATACTCCCTGAGGGGTGTGTGAACTGGAACTTGAGGCAGCAATTCCCATCAGGCACTGACGGAGGGCTGCTCTTGACAGTGTTAGCTCTTGGGCCCTGCTAACTGCAGTGCATGGAAGGACCTGTGATACTGGAAAATATTCCTCAGGCCCAGAGATGCAGAGATTGCAATTCAACATCAGCCAGAGTGTACTGGCAAGGAAGGGCCTGAGGGATGTGGGTAAGGCACATGCATCATTGACTTTAGTGGGCAATAATCGGTGGTGGTTGTTATTGGGATGTAGCCAGATATGAAAAATGCAAGAGACTGTGGAATTGAGAGGATGGAATTGGGCCACCTGTCCCATGGCCCAGGAAGGTAATAAGTTCCATGTCTCTGGCGAGGTGTCATGCTCCAGCAAAGAGAAAGCCCCTGCGCAGAATACTGAAATGCAAAATGCTGTCCTTTTTTGTATGGAAGAGATTCTCCTAACCCATCTGTCAGCAGGACAGGAGCATTGGGTTGATTTTAACAGTAGTGCTGGTGGGTTTGTGTCAACCTAGGTGCACTCCATGACCTTGCACTGGATGGCTTGATTAATTGTGAACAAATGTTCACAGAGATGTCAACCTGAAATGAAAGGGAAGAGAAAAGCTAATGAGCCATAAAAGATCCTGAAATAACCTGCAAATGAGTCTGATGCTCCTCTTTCCTTTAAATAATAATCATTTGCGATGATCAGGAATTTCTGCTTATCATTCAGATTGTTAGAATATAAGGTCACACCTTTCTTCTACTGTGGGAGGCTTCTACATTAGCCACTCAGCTCAACTGGACAATTTTTTTTTTCAGTCACATGTGACTATTAAAGTGAGGGAAAGAAATCCACATGCCAGTTATAATTTTGAGTTTTGTAAAGCAGTGATTTTTAAATTTTAACTCTGGTGTCAAGGAATTAGGGTTTCGATTCCTGAAACAACGTTAACTTACTTGCTCTGTAAATCTAAGTAGGTAACTCAACCTTTAAACCACAACTTCCTCATCCAGAAGGTAGACAAAATGAGTGGTGATTCTGAGCTCTTAGGTACATGAGGATTAAAAGAAATAACGCATGTTAAATATTGCATGGTGCAAGCACAATAGAGTTAGGGTTGATGTTCCCATTTTGCTATGGTTGAAATCGTGGGAGTCAAGGTTGTATCATCTGTGGCATGGACTGTATGCTGTTCCCTTCCATTGCTGAGTGCAAGGTAAAGAACGGGAGTTTTGGAAAGGAATAACCTAGAACTTAAATTTAAAACACACAAAAAAATGTAATAATCTGGAACTAAATAATACCTAAAAGTTCAGTAAGTATGAGTTCTTTTTCCCTCATCCTTTTTCATGCCAACTTAGACTCTATCCAAAAAGGAATTTCTCTGAGTATTTATAAAAGATTTATTAAAAACTATTACTTTTAAAGTCACTTTTTTATTATTTTTAAGATTGATTTTCCTCTATCATAAGAGGAACATTTTAAACTTTATTCTCTAAACCAATGGACCATGTTACTGAGCCAAACTTCAAACCTAGTTGTAATTCACTCACTAAAATAATTGTAGTCCCAGGGAATGTGACAGGAGAGTGATTTTGTGAGGCAGTAAAGCATGCCATGACCTGTAGTTTAAAATTTTAATAGATAGAACAATCACATCATCATTATGGGAACAAAAAGACAGGTAAATGCATGTAAATTTTTATTATCGCTTAGAACAGGCTCAGAGAGTTCCAGGTCTAAAATGATCAACATGAAGGGAATCAAGTTTTTTCCCAAATAGTAACTATTTAAATTTGAGGTCAGCCTTTGACCCTGTATTGTCACTTCACAAAAAAAAACATCTTTGGCAGTGGGCAGTGATTTTGTGCGAAATCAGAGGTGTATTAAGTCTGAGTCGATGAAGGTGAAGGCTCACAACTCACTAGATGGTGGAACCTTGTCTTCCAGTGCATTTTCATGTATCTCATAATTTCAGCACGTCATTTATATGCTAAGATAAAATCTATCATAACCCTTTCATGATGCAACTCACTACCCGTATATAATATTGACTTGATGTTTTCTGACAATTATATGTATTCAGATACATTTTGATACATGCTTTTGTTCTAACAATTTATTTTTTCAAAAAGACTTATTTGGGGTTGGGGATGTAGCTTAGTGGTAAAGCACTTGGCCAGACACATAAGGTCCTTGTTTCTATCCCTAACACCACAATAAGAAAAAAATAATAATTGAACTGTTCATGTTTCCTGCTCTTATAGTGTGTTTTATAGTATACTTTTATTTACATATTATTTGCATGAGATCTTAATTTGAATTATACTATTTAAAAAGTAATGAAAGCCTCAGTTAAAGATGTACAGTAGGCTGCCAGGCTCTCACGCTTCTAGTTCATCTCTAAAACAAGATTGTGTCCTTTCTGTAGCTTTAGTTTCTCCATCAATAAATTGACACATCTTTCCCAGTGTAGAAATTTCAATATATGAGAAGTATCTTTCATTTTAAAAAGCTAGAATTAATATTGAAGGTAGTATTTTTTAAAAAAAAATTAAAACTCAAGCAGGCAAGTTAAGGGAACTGTCAGTGTGTCCCAGAATTCCAACATCCGTGTTTTTGTGGGAGGGGGACATCTAGGTATTACCATTAGGAAAGTAGGTATATAATCTGCATATTGTTTGTTTGTCTCTGTCTTAGATCTGTTAGCTTATAAAATAACAGAGCCCAGATGCGTCACCTTCATGGAATGAAAACATGAACTCAAGGCAGCGTATTTTTGTCTACTAGTGGTGAGTCCTGAGTTTTGGCCAATCACAATTGCATAACATGGCATATTACACTGCAAACTTCTGTTTTACGTCTTTCTGGTGTACTTTCATATGTTGTGCTATGTTCTGACCTTGAAATTAGTCATGGCTCTGGAACTTGTTCTGTTCAAAATGTAAGTGGAAATGATGTGTCACTTTGGGGCAGAAGCATTTCATTGCTGGAACACAGTCCTCTCTCACGGTTTTTTCCTGGCTATTGTGAATGCCTATGTTGGTACAGAGGAATTCTTTCAGCGATCATGTGTGTGATGACTGTCCTGGTCCAAGGCATCAGCCCATGGCAAACTTTACATATATAAGTGAGTAATTTCTCCTGTCTTAAGGGCTGGAGTTTTGGGAGTTTTTTAGTGCAAGATACTCAGCCTATCCTGACGGATAACAATGGATATGAAACATGCCAATCTATTTGTCCCCAAAGTAGCACTTTGAGTAGTAGGCAGGCATAGCTTCAATGTTCAAGAATTGCAATAAAAAAAAGGTCAAATTCCAGAACTTTGATATCACTTACATAGTTTCCTTCTTCAGGCAGTACTTGGACTAGTGGAAATATGAAGGAATATAAACTCATGATTAGATTTTCTCATCTCTAAGTGGAAGGTCAAACCTCCTAATCACATTATCAAAAGAGAAATACAAATAATGAATGTCTCAGAGGGCTCTAAGTAGATGAAAGCTGTTTTTCAATTGCAATCTATTTTCTTACATCATGATAGTTAAAAAAATCTTTCATCACAACCTTGGGACTTTAAAGTGAGTTTTTCTGAGCATTCAAAGTCTCATTTCCAACAAACAAATACCATTTTCATAAGTTAAAAAAAGAGGCTTCTGTGTATTTGTTTGTTACCATATCAGATTAAAATGATGATTATTTTGTCACCCTGTTGGGAAGTTATGTTTGGAATATTCTGTCTTAAATTATAGACTATATGAAATACTTAAAATTCTCATTGTAGCATTCTCATTAGCATCTCAAAGATATGGGCAGTTCCCTCTTGAGCAGCTGAAGTACAATGAGTGGCCCTTCACATTGCCAAGACATAGTAAAACACAATGGGAAGGAAATAGAAATAGTAATTTCAAAGAAAAATTCCATGTCAAAAGTCAGAAGAGCAGATGCACCAATTTGCAGGGCCCATAATATAAGTCTAGCTTTACCATGAATGTATTTCTTACAAAGGTAACTGTCTGAAACCTGCTCCAGAGTTTATTACAGTAAAGACTGATTTATTTCACTACTGAAGAGTTCTCTTTGACCATGAATAAGGTAGATATTATGGAATGAAAAAATTCTCAATTACCATCACTTTATTCCTCTATGGCTATTTGTCTTCCATCTGAGATACATATAGTTCATAACTCTTCATTTGTAGCCACAAGCCTTTATAAGTAAGAGTTCAAAACTGTTTCTTTTTTACTTTGGAAATGCAAACATTTGGAAGAAAAGAACATTATTACTCACTTTATATTAATACTTTACTCACTATGGAAGAAAAGAATGCTTAATTTGGGAAATTTAGAAATTAAAGAACATTAATTAATTCAGGTTAAGTCTATTAACAACAATAATGGTAGCCAATACAAACTGGGCAATTAATCCTCATAGCATCACACCATTCAGTAAAAGAAAATTGGTATTTCCCTCAAGTCTGTGTTCTACGAAGGTAATCATACTTCCTATGCAGATGAACACTTCTGTAATCCTGAGTTTGAAGACAAACTCTTCCATTTACAAGAGTAATACAGATAGAAATAAGACAGAGACCCCAGTGTGGCTTGGTCTTATAGCAACAATGCTTCTGTAGCCTTGTTAAACTTCCATGACCCAAGGTATAATGGGCAGCAGAGCACAGAGGATCACAAGCTAGGCCATGTTAGGGGCTCTATTTCCCAAAGAGCCCAGTGGACAACCAGTAAATTGCTGCTTTGTTGGCGTACATACAGCACAGGGTCAATGAAGGTAGTTTCTTGCAATGGAAGCCCATGGACAACCTATGGTTATCATGCATGATCAATAGTTTAGAAAGAATAAAAGAAGGTTGCTAATGTTTCTATAACAAAGCCATGTGTGGTGGTACAATTGTACTCCAGTTGGCACAGGCACTAGACACTTTTGTCAAAGGCTGTTCAAGTTGGACTGATTTGCAAATAGCAACATAAATGCATATATGTAAAATTTGTAAATGATAAACACATCTTGCCTTCAGATCCCCTGAAGTCCTAAAAGATGGTGCTTATTTTAACATTGTGGGTGCATATAGGTTCAATAACTGACAGGAGCAGAATATGGCAGCCTTCAATTTACCAAACAGTTTTCAGGAATCTATCCAACATGGCAAGCCATATACTATGCATGCCATAATGTCCTGTCCCGCTTTTGTGATCTCCTTTGTGAGTCTTTGTATGTGTGTAACTAGAGTGCCAAATGAATCTCCTCACAGGAGGCCACAGCGCCTGACCTGTGCTCCTGGACAAAATCAGGTGCAGTTAAGATCTCTCTTAGAAAGTTTGTTTGTGATGGCAAGGTATTAAAGTTGCCCATGGGTAGTTTGGGAAAGGTATATCCTGACCATTGGAGCAACTGATTGGGTAGAATCAAACATTTCAAAAATATTGACTATGGGAACCTCAGTGGGCAAGAATACAATAACATCCCTATAATGCTGTTAGGAACCATTCCTACATTTCAAGTTTAAGAACAGGAAAACTAGGCTATTAAATAGGGAAACAATGGGAATAACCACTCCTTTCACTCATTGGTGTTATAGAATGTGCTTCAGTCTTTGAAGGACCCATATTAATTTACATTAAACCAGAAACTGTTTTAACAGAGAATGGTCCAGGGGAACCTATTTTGCCAAGTTAGTTTATAATTGCCTGAGAATTGATTTAATTTTAACATGTTACTCACTGGCTTAGAGTGTCCGTGCCCACTATGAGATATTTGGGGACAGTGGTTGTCAAGACCCAAGTAGTTCGGACAAGATGTCAAGGTTAACACTCAAGATGAGACACACTTCCTTGCCCTCTATTTTACATCTAGTAACTCCTCTGTAATTAGAGGATGTACTATGTCAGATTCAGTGCAGTTCCCAGGTATAATTTGAGTATAATTCCCAACTATAATTTGAGCTCCAGTATTGGGACCCTGAAGGCTTACCAATGATGTATTTCAGCAGATGTTGAAGTTAATTTAAACCTATATTGGAAAGATATAAAAACTAATCAGTGCCTTTGTATGTTCTCCTACAACTTCTCTTAGTAAAATTTGGGTTACTGATGTAGTCAAATTGTGGACCTCTGTTTCACTTGGTGGTTGTTATTGTTTCTTTCCTACATACTCATAGTTTCTTTTTTTCATTCCTTGTCAATTCTCTTTTTTCTATCTCTTCTTCCCATCCCTCATACCTCCCTCCTTCATATATTGGGTTTTGGATATAATTTAGGGAGAGTCCTCTCTACCCTGCCAATATTTATAAATGTCCTCATTCAGAGAGCTTTAAGTCAGTATCATCAGGGTTAGGGATTTTCCTCTATGGCAATAGCTGCTTTATAGAATTTAAGGATCCTGGTTTGAAGTCATCATTGAATTAACCCCTTAGCTGTGCCATGAGGGTGCCATGTGTATTCTTCCCCATAACTAATGACAAAGTTGTTTGTGGCAGTGGAGGCATAGATAACAGCAGCAGCAGAAAACTAATTTATAGGGCTCTAGTGAGCAATCTGCCTTTAGGAATGTGAGTCTCAGTAACTTGAGTCTTCCAATAATGACTAGTCTTCAAATAGTAACTGCCTCTCTTCCAAACAAGTAACCACCCAATGGGCCCATATAATGCACAGTTTCATTCCATCAACAACTCTGTTGAAAAAGGGCCAGTGTCTGGTAGAGACACACAACGAATAGCCACAAGGTAAGACACTTTGCCTGAGTCTGGCATCAGTCACAGATGGTGCTGGGATCAGATTGGGGCACAGAATTCAGTCTAAGACACATAAATAGTCTGGGCTCAAATACAGGACCCTGGGTCATTTTACAGTTCTTTAAGAAGGGCCCTAATCCCCATATTTCAGTCCTGAAATGCCAATTAACCAAGCTTCTGACTTGTCAGTTAAATCCACAACAGAAGCTTGGCAGAACTCAGAAAAGGCATCACACAGAAGCGCAGATCAATGAAGCAGGCAGGAGCTCAAAGTGCATGCTAGCCAGCAGGCAGCAGAACTAGTTAGCTAGCCAAAGCCAGAGAAGAAGGACACCCAGGGTAGTGGTCACGTCCAGACGCTGCACTCACAGTGCCAATTATTGTGAAAAGTGGATGGACTCCACCCAAAATTCAACTTAGATGTCAAGACCGATGACTCCACATACATATCATGAGGGTATGAAAAGTTTTATTACTTACATAATGAAGGTTTTCAGAGCACAGCGTGGCAGGCTCCCCAGGCTGGATTGAAATGACTTGAGTGGCAAGAGAAAGAAATAGGCTTACATTTTTTATGATAGAAGGGTCTGGTTCTGGTGGAAGATTCCTGAACTCAGACAGGGGCCTGTGTGTTTGACCTTCTTGCCAGTGTCAAAATAGAGAGCCCTGGTCTGTCTTATCAGCTTATCCAGACAAATGATGAATGGGTAGACTTAAACACTGTCAGCAGTAAGAACATTAAAAAAAAAAAGAACCAAACTCTATTGCAGATATAAATGTAAACTGCAGAACCATAAAACATCTAGAAGAAAACAGGAGAAAATATAGATGATGATCTTGGGTTGTCAAAGAGTGCTTAGGTAAAACACTAAAAGCATGGTCCCTGAAACAAAAAAAAAATAATGTATTTTGTTAAAACTAAAAACATCTTCTCTAAAAAGAAATTTTAAAAAAACAACTAAATGAATGAAAGGATAAACCACAGAGTAGGAAAGAAGATTTTCAAAACACATATTTGAAAAAGAACTTATATTCAAATACGTAAACTCCTAGCAGTTAGTATGGTTGAGCCACTGTAGTTTGGCAGTTTCTTACAAAGCTAAAGATATCTTATCATGTGATTCAATGCTTCTAAGTATTTACCTAACTGATTTGAAAACTATGCCCATCCAAAAACCTGTATGTGGATAATTACAGCAGCTTTATTCATAATCACCAAAATCTACAAACCACCAAATTATTCTTCCTGTAGGTGCCTGGATAAGTAAAGTAAAGCATTGATGATTGCTGGGATTTCTAAACAGAATGTGGAATAGGTGAAGTGCAGAGGATCTTAGGGCAATAAAAGCACTCTGTAATGGCAGATATATGCATGGCATTACATGTTTTTTCACACCCAAGGAACTTTATAGGATATAGAATGACCTTACTGTATGCAAGTTTTGGAACTTGAGGATATTAATGGCTACCAGGAAGAAGTCCATGCTGTTCTTGAACAATACTGAAAAGGACCACATTCCTTCATAAGAGGATCCAATAGTATTGCCACTGTATGGAGGAAATTCACATAAGGGGGTATGAGTGAAAGTGGCTGACCCAATTAATTCTGGAAATGATTGAAGTCTGTAAGACAAAAAGCAAAAGGAACTGTATATAAGCAATGTACTCCAGTCAATAAAGTACTTTCTCATACTGGTATGAATTAATAGTTCTGATACACCTGTGTATGTATAATGGAATTGAATAATTAAAGAAATGGATGGCAGATGGTGAATGCCAGATTTCCAACTATTGTGGAAATCTGTAGATAAGCAAGAAAAATGATTCATGGAATCCATGGTTATGGATTAGAGATGTAAGTATGAACTCATGTGTACCTTAATATAGGTACAGATAATTACATATAGAAATATTGATAAATATGTGTACATACAGATTTTAGTTTATGCCCATATAGTTCCATGCTCCATCACATGAGAGGGTGTGGGAGCAATGATACCAAAGAAGCAGTAAGCACACCTAACTCCCAGATCTTGGTTTCTACTACCATTCTTAAATAGAACCAGATCCTTAGAGAGATGATTGGTTCTATATTTGGATCAAGAAATATATTAAACAAGCCAGGTACAGTGGCTCATGCCTATGAGCAGCTTGGGAGGCTGAGGCAGGAGAATTATGGGTTCAAAGCCAGCCTCAGCAATTTAGCAAGGCCCTAAGCAACTTAGCTAAATCCTGTCTCAAAATAAAAAATATAAAGGGTTGGGGATGTGATGTGGCCCAGTGGTTAAACATCCCTGCATTCAATACCCAGTTCCAAAAGAAAAATAAATAAACATGAAAAACAATCCTAGAGTGTCTTGTAATGACCCCCAAATAAGGAAGTGATTAAAATATCACACACACATACAAATGCATACCCAAAAAACCTCATATTGATGGAATAGGTCAAAAATACATAGGAACAAACTTAAAGAGACCCCTGTGGCTAAACCTGAAACAATTTGAGTAACAAAATAATTAAAGTAGCACTGGATTATAGCCTAAAGTAGAATATAAATGTTTAAAAGTCCACACTAATACAAATAAATGATTGAATAAATAACAACTGAGAAAGATCAGTCAAATGCCCCTTGCAAAAGAATTCCAAATACAAGTGGAATTTCTCTATCCAAAATGCTTAGGACCCAAAGTGTTTCAAATATCAGATTTTTTTTTTGTTTAAATTTTGGAATGTTTGCAGATATGTAATGAGGTATCTTGGGGCTGGGGCCCAATTCTAAAGATGAAATTCATTTGTTTTATATGTAACATATATTGGTGTCTCTGTGGTGATGAAGAGAACCTCAAGGTGAATACCTCTTCCATTTAGTCTCAGGAATCCAGTAACAAAATAAGCCAAGTGTCAACAGCACAGGCTTTATTCAGTGGCCAAGGAATGGGGGTGGGAGAGGAGCTCACAGATCAGCCTCTCAACTCAAGAGTGTGGAGGTGTCTTAGAAACAGAGCAAAAGGAAGTGAGGGGGAGGAAAATTCTAATCAAGGAATATGTGTCTCTTTTCTGGAATAGGCAGAGATTTCTTGGAATTTGGGGCCACCTCTTTATTAAGCTCCTTCTGTGGTTCCTGTTCTGACACAGTTGGTAGAAATGTCTCTCAGCATGCAAAATTAGATTAGAAGGAAGTTTAACATTTTCTGGCGGTCATAAGACTATCATCTAGTGTCATGGCACCAAGTTTAGCCTTCCTGAAGAGGAACTTCTGGACTGAAGACGTCCTGTTTGGGACTCAAGACAGACAAGGAGCTGGACATGGTGGCACAAGCCTGTAATTCTAGCACTTAGGGAGGCTGAGATAGGAGAATTGTGAGTTCAAAACCAGACTCAGCAATGGCGAGGCACTAAGCAACTCAGTGAGACCCTGTCTCTACATAAAACACAAAATAGAGCTGGGGATGTGGCTCAGTGGTCGAGTACCCCTGAGTTCAATCTCCAGTACCAAAAAAAAAAAAAAAAAAAAAAAGATAGTCAAGGGTAAGGGAGTGGGTAGGACTTCAGCTAGGTCACTTAGGCCTCTCCCTGGTGGCACAGAGCCTGAAGATAGTTTTATATGAAATCTTAGTGTGCCTGCATTTAACTGTGAGCCAGCACACAGGTCAGATTATCCACTTGCAATGTTATGTTAGACCTTAATTGGTTACAGATTTTGGAGCATGTTGAGCTTTATATTTTCAGATTAAGGATGCTCAACCTGTAATGTATACAAATACTCTGCCCTGGGAGGGAACAAATAGAAGTTTATTGGATTGGACCAAGGGGAATGAAGGAAAGGGAGGAGGGATGGGAATAAGAAAGACAGTAGAATGAAGCAGACATAACTTTCTTAAGTTCATACATGAATACATGACCAGTGTAACTCCACATCATATACAACCACATGAATGAGAAGTTAAACTCCATGTATGTATAATATGTCAAAATATACTCTACTGTCATGTTTATCTAAAAACAACAAATAAAAGTACAAAAATAATAAAAATAAATAAAATAAAAGGCTAATGTAGGGACACAAAGATAACAAGTGATAGAGCTGGAACATCACCTTAGGACTGTGGGATTGCCAATCCCATGATGTACTAACTCACCAATGGCATTTTGCTATCATAAGAATTCACACCAATATCTTTCTATGATTTTATTGAAATTACATCTAGGAATAAAAATAAATCACTCATCTATCATTAATTGAAAAATACACTAATCCTGGGAAACAGAATTGGTAGAAACTATAGAAAATACCATGTACATAGCTCTTCTGTGAGATGGTTGATCTAATGAATGGATAGGGTGAAATAAGCTTGTATTATGATTTTTAATAGCAATTCATGGTGTTTATTTATAAATGGAATAGTTGCTACTGGTTCAAATTATTTGTGATCAAGTAGAAGGAAAAATCCACTAATAAAGATGTTGAAGTATCTTAAGAAATAAAATACTCTAGACTCATCTAAGGGAACTCCGTTCCCTACTCCTTGCTTGCAGCATATGTAGTCACTTCCTTTCAGAGATGATGGTAAAGAAAGGGGGCAGAAGAGCAAGTTTATCAGGGAGAAATATGTCAAACACCAGTTCAACCAAGAGATCAGTCAAGTGATCAAACTCAATGGTGGCAAATCATTTTAGAATGAATGAGATGAACACTGTACTTTACCTCAGTTAAGGGAAGATACTAAAGATATAATAAAATTCAAAACCCCAGCTACTCATGAGAATAATATCATTTAGGTTTCAGGAGAGGCATGTTCTACGAAATACAAGACTCATACTCCCCTAAATGCTCAAGTTCATGAAAAACAAGGCGAGTCAGAAAAATTCACAGCTAAGAGGTGTCCAAGGAGACATAATGACTAAATAGAATATAATATCCTGGGTGGGATTTTGGTTAAGAAAGGTATATTAGGTAAATCCTAGGAAAACCTGAATAAAGTATGGACTTGATTTGATAAAAATAATGCATCAACCTCAGTTCATTGATAGGGAAAAATATGCCATTCTCATATAGGATATTAACAGTAGGGGAAATGGGGTGAGGTATGTGGGCAACCTTCTTTGTAGAACTTTCTAATTTTTCCATAAACCTAAAACATTCTAAAAGGTAAAGTCTATGAAAAATTTTGGAAGAATGCACACCAAAAATTAGTTAATTCATTAATTAGTGGATAAAAGGGCAGTGAATGAAAAAGGATGCATTTTCTAAGTGAGCACAGCAATGTTTTCTTCAGGTATTAAGAGAGGTGGGCTTCAAGCCCCTCGACTTTTGCAGACTTGGTTTGAATGTGTTCCTTTCTGCTGGCACGATCAACATGACTATATAGAGTTCCTCTAGACCATTTACATACCCAGAGTTATATTTAAAGCAGAATGTGCAAATTTGCCAAAATTTTGTTATCAATAAATATGAAATTTACAAGTGAAAAAGGTTGGTTTCAATAAATACATTGTTTAATTTTATGCAATTTACTCAATGGAAGTGTGTGATGAATCTGGTCCAGATTTTGAGGTTTTTTCCTTAACATTAAACTTTTAGACCACTAGAAATTTATTTTGCTGTGCACTATGGGGGACAGGTCTAATTTTTCAAGATCCTAAGTACAAATTAACAAATTGGTAAAGAAAATTTACATATTTAAAATTCTGTTTTCTGGTTGCAGGAACATTTAATCTTTCCATTGTGTATTTTTCTTTCTTCTTATGTTCCTCAATTTCATTTTATAACTTTCTTCTTTTAGGTCTTGAACATAATCTTCTTGGCTTATTCCTAGACCTTTTACATTTTTTAACAGTTTGTTGAGCATTTGTTACATGCCCAACCATGTAGTAAGTACTCAGAATCAAAGGTAAAAAAGATTATCATGGCCTTGTACTCTAGAGGGGTTTTAGTACTTTTGGGAGAAATGGAGGACAAAAAAAAAAAACCTCAGGTAAATGGACAAATACATAAAATAACTGCAGGATACATCTGCCTAGTAATAGGTAAACAAAGACCAGATTTGCTCTAAAGAGCACAGGAATTTTGGGTCCTCAGCCCAAAGGCAGGTATTTTCAATCATTTAGGGAAAAACCTTTGTCTTCTGTAGATGGAGCTCATTAAGTTATTTCTTCATCATCTTCGGCAGATTCCCTATTCAAAGAATAGCAAGAATACACAGGTAGCTATGAATAAATCAAGTTCCCTTTGGTGCGCTCAGGAGACCCGACAACATGAGAAACCTTGGGTATTTCAGTAAGAAGCTGTGAGAAAGGGCTTCTTAGAGAATTTGGGCTCTTTTTTTTTTTAGGTGACTATGGTAAAGATTGATGGAAGCAATGTTTTTTTATGCATTAGGTTATATCAGAAAACCAGAAATGATTCTATGATTTGATGTGTTCAACTTGTAGGGAAAGAGCAGACTGGGGTGAGGTAAAGATAGAATTGACCAAAATGCAACAGTCACTCAAATTAGCCAGGAAGTAGAGGATGTGACATGCTTTGTGATGTGCATAGTGATCTTGTTTTTGTCTCTAATTAGATAAAAAATATAGCCAGGCACAGTGGCACACGCTTGTAATCCCAGCACTTAGGGAGGCTGAGACAGGAGAATCGCGAGTTCAAAGCCAGACTCAGCAATGGCGAGGCGCTAAGCAACTCAGTGAGACCCTGTCTCTACATAAAACACAAAATAGGGCTGGAGATGTGGTTCAATGGTCGAGTACCCCTGAGTTCAATCCCCGGTACCCCCCACCCCCCAAATATGAAGTGGACTTGGTTGTCTCTCATTTTATCATGGTCACACTGTGGCCTTGTCATATGTTGCTATTCTGTGAGGTTGTTCAAGAGAACATCACACCCTAGGGGCAGGTTAAGCATGAAGTCTGAATGAGCTGTATCTCTCTCTCTCTCACACACACACACACACCCCGCAATGCATTTATCTTACAATGCATACATTTTAGTTTTAAAAAATCCAGCAAGTATAATTTCCAAGTAAAGAGAGACATTGACAAAGGACTTCTCAGGGGCTGGGGTTGTAGTTCAGCTGTAGAGCACTTGGCTAGTGCATATGAGACACTGAGTTCAATCCTCAGCACCACATAGACATAAATAAATAAAATAAAGGAATTGTGTCTATCTACATCTAAAAATAATAATAAAAAAAAAAGAACTCCTCAGATCGTTAGAATTCTTTCTCTTTGGTACAGATAGGCAAACTCTTTGACTTATCCTGCCTTCAAAGTAAGAGTTACAGTCAATTGCTTTCATTTGTTCTCTGAAAGAGGAGACAATTATTATGTGGACACACTGGAAAACTGGGAACAGACATGGTGAGAAATTTGAGTATCTTTCTGAAAACAAATATAGAAAGGCTAAAAGATTTTAACACATGGGCGAAAGAAACGCAGTTTTAGTTCTAGAAAAAATTTGCAGTGATAACCATGGGTTGGAATGGAGTGAAACCAGAAACAAGAACCAGATTTGAGGCCAGGTTTAATGCACAGCCAATGTGGAGGATGTGTAAGAGCTTCAGTGTGTAGAGATAATAGGACATGGCAGGTGGTTATAAACGGGTGGTGAGGGAGAGGAAAGATTTAATGGTGCTCTCATTTTAACACGAATCTTCTACAAATATAGCATCCGATAGGTGATCATATGGCAAAGGTTTAGGAAGGCCAGTGGCAGCCATCAGTTGAAGACAGTACTGTCATTTTGTCTATCTGCACTTCTTTCTAGTCATACATATTGCTTTCTTTACACTGTGACCAGTAAGTCCTTTAAACTCAACTGTAAAACGTAGAGAGCAATTACCCATTTATTATGACCCATAGATTAAAATGGCCATGGTTCTACCGAGGGGCTGAATGTATACAGTGCTTTTCTTGTGGAAATTGGGTCATCCCCCAGCACTAGTATTTTCTGTTAGACCCAAACACCTTATCATCCCAAACTGAGAACAGCTCTGTCTTAATATTTGTCTTCAAAGATGAACACCGTCCCTTTAGCTGTGTTTAATGAGTCTTGATTGCCTTTTATTTTTTTAGTACTACAGCAAAATAATGCAAATAAATGTGCTAGTGAATAGCCCCTCTTGAAAATATACTGCCTTGTCAATCCTGGAAGGGTTAAAACTGCCACCATGGCATCACCATCCAGTTCCTTTTCTTGAACACTCGAGAACTACATTTAAGAGAGTAGATGGAGGCTGTAGGGAATAAGAAAACAGCTCAAGCATCGAGTCCCTGTTTTCAGAACTTTATTAGATGGACCAATAGGAGGAAGGTTAACACTACCAACAGAAATTATGGAAAACCCTGTGATAGTTGAACAATGAAGGTATTGAAGCTGTAGGTATGTTCAAAGAAACAAAGTGCTAATAGTAACTGACCCATGATGATTTGGTTTCCTATAAATGGTAATTTATTAAGATATTAAATGTAGCTCGGCATGGTTTTGCACACCTATAACCCCAGAGGCTCAGAGAAAAAGGCAGGAGATTGCAGATTCTAAGCCAGCCTTGCAACTTAGTGAGGCTCTGAGCAACTTAGTGAAATTGTCTCAAAATAAAAAATAAAAAGGGCTGGGGATGTAGCTCAATGGTTAAGCACTCTTGGGTTCAATCCTTGGTACCAAAATATGTGAGTATATATATTTTTATATATATATATATTTATATATATATGGTATATGTATCTTCATGACATATATATTATGTATCTACATGATATATATATATATATATAATGTCCAAAAGCAGTTTTATGATTCTAAAAAATGAATGCTCACTTTTTCTTTGCAAATGTTAATAAAATAATAATAGCATTTATGATGTGTGAGGCTCTGTGAAGACCTTTTATATATTTTATGTTACAATTTGCAAGAAAATCATGGTACATTTTACAGATAAAACTGCAATTGAGAAAGGTTAACTAAATTGTTCAATGTAAAAGTCATATTCCTGGTAAATGATGTTCCTTATGTATCTATGTAATTGTGGACTTTGTTGTACTTTATGCCAGTTTATTGGTATTTAGCTAGCTTTGGACTAGAATGAAATTTATCCTAAGCACTAGTCACTGAGTGTAGTTTTAAAATGAAATGTATGATACACAAACAAAAGTCATTTTAATAAATCACCCAATATAATTGAGGCTGGCATAATCCAATGAAACCATTTAGGAAAAGGAACTGTGGTGTGTCAAATCTGGACCTGAGTTTAGAGGAGAAAACTTTGCTGATTTTCTGACCAAGATGTGTATATCTGTGTGCCCTTTCCTTTCTTCCCTCTCCCTCCTTTTTTATCAGTGACATAGCCGAGAGAAAGTAGAGCTCATGCTGCTGAGGTGTTTGTTCTCTTTAGGAAATAATGACAATGTCAGCAGAGGAAAAATTCCCCAGAAATAAGATGGAGCAGTCCCAAGGCACAAATTGCTGAAGTGTTACTTCTTCCCACCCCCAATTTGTTACAAATAACAATGCTCCTTTATTACTTTCATTAAAAAAGAATTTGGTGTGTGTGAAAAAAGAATATTCCTATATTTGAAAAATGGAATAATGTTCCTGTATTAGCTTACAATTAGGTTTCCCCAGCTTCGTTGTGTGACTGGATTAGGCTTCTGATATGCTTTCCATTGACACTGCTGATGCCGAAAACAGTTTTGTGAGATTCAAATATCAGTCTTTCCACGCCACTGCCTTTCCCATTTTTGATCACAGAAACCTTAGAAGGCTGCTCTCCTGATTCTCAGAGAAAAGCTCACCTCTTCTGATCTGGCACTTTAAAGAGAAAGAGATATTCCTTCATTTTCTAGTTTATTTCAAGATGTAGCATTTATATTCTAATAGTGGAGGGCCGGAGAGCACGGATGTGAATACTTCTCCCTCCCTGACATAGTTATCTTTTTATTGCTGGTTTCGACCATTTCTTTTACCTTATGCAATAAAAACAAAGCACTACCTGCCCCCACCCCCAAAAATATGAGATTTGAATGACTATATTCTCAAAATGTTTCTTTAACACTTACTTCTTTTTCTACTTTAATCAATTTAGAAGCTGCAAAAATTGAAAGCTTAGTTTTTTTAGAGTGCCATCTTCAAAAGCCAATTTCTAACATTAAATGGAAATCGTATCCAGCATAATAGCTGGCTTAATACAACCTATTATGTTTATAGAAATCTCTACTTTTATTTAAGTAGTCTATTCTAGTTCTGTGTGCATATAATACACACAGAATTAGAAATGATTTGTAAAGTCCAAGTTACTAATACTTAAAAATGGCCATGCCATTTTTACTGTTTTATTCATGCTTTCTCATAAAAATATTCTTTTTGAACACATATTGACATTTTAGTATGTTCTTCCTACTATAGTTATATTTAACCACTATAATCAGGCAATATTTTACAATAAATCACAATTGTGTTTACAAATGACCATATTCAATCAGTTTCTTTGATTTGTTCTTTTATTTTCATGGTTTCCATTATTAGATTATCTATGTTTTAGCTTTGATTTATTTTGGATGACATTATAATGTTTATTTCTACAGTTCATATTATTGGAATTTCTAAATTTCAAATTTGATTTACTTTGGTATATTTTGTTAATACTAGTTATTTTAATTAATTTCAAAATAAAATGCAAAATTTAATTTAATTCAACATATACTTAATAAAAACACTATTGGAGCTTCAGAAATGTCTTGTAGATGGACAGATAGGAAATCTTTTGGAGCTTCATGGCTTAATAAGTTTTGAAGGCGTTTGGTAAATGTCTTAATAAATGTTAGAGATGTGTGTGTGTATGTGTGTGTGTGTGTGTGTGTGTGAGAGAGAGAGAGAGAGAGAGAGATGTCTTATGTCTGAGTGAATCCTTTAGGTTCCTTGGATGTCTACAGTGAAAACTGACTTAGGGAAATAGGAAAATAAATATAAGAGTTTTGCAGTAAATTTTATTATCAATTAATGAAGTAAACTTCCATCACAAGGCCTTTAACTTCACAGGAATGAGTTAACTATTTTGAGTAACAGTAACTGATGACTCTTTTCAAGAAGCTAATAGATTCAACCTTTGTAAATGTTTCAATATCTTGATCAGACTCATATTTCTTAAATTGGATGTGTCTCACTTGATTTCTATATCCATCTTTAACCAAAAATTTCAGGGCCCCATATTGTTTATCCCAACAGAAGTGCAGATAGGTATTCAGCTTTTGACTATAGTATAATATGTTATGGAAGAATCACATGCCCAGAAAGTCACAAGATGTAAAATGCAAAAATTAAATAAAGACAAATAGAGCCGGTCACGGTGGCGCAAGCCTGTAATCCCAGCACTTAGGGAGGCTGAGACAGGAGAATCACAAGTTCCAAGCCAGCCTCAGCAATGGCAAGGCACTAAGCAACTCAGTGAGACCCTGTCTCTACATAAAACACAAAATAGGGCTGGGGATGTGGCTCAGTGGTTGAGTGCCCCTGAGTTCAATCTCTAGTACCAAAATAAATAAATAAATAAAGACAAATAGTATATAGAAGTAAAACATTGTGAACGTATCATAGAGATCCATTGAGGCAGCAGCACTTGAGGAGCTACAGTAGTCAAAAGCAGAGCTCCTGATGCACTCCTTGGAACTTTCAAGAAAGGGCTTTGCCTTTGCTTGGTCAGGCATGGAAAAAGTAGTCAAGGGAGACTCATCATGTTCCAGAAAAATAAATGTTGATCAGGGCTTTAGAAAGAGAATTGATGAACTTAAGTCTATATACTCTAAGCCATGTTGTGTCTGCTGTCGTTTTCTGATCCTTGGAGAAGATACAGGTGTCTAGAGGTCAAAAGTTAAAGATTTCCTGAAAGCTGTGAAGAAACATGGGCCAACCATACTGTTGACCATCTCAAGAGAACAGAGATACAGGCATGGAGTTTATGGTTTCCACGGCAGCTAGAACATGACGCAGAAAAATCCCTTTGAGAAAGAAAGTAGAAATAAGCTGGTTGTACATGTGGTAATTTTCTCCACATGCAATTTATCCTACAAATATACAGGGATAGAGACTAAGAAGCTAAACAGCAAAACAGTAGAAAAAACATTAGAGACTTTAATAGTTTCATGTTATAAAACAGATGAAAAATTGAGTTCAGAAGCTGCCATCAGGACCTGGACAGGGATCTAATAAACACTTAAGGCTCTCACTTGGGACTTCTGGAATGTTATACTCTCAAAATGGGAATGAACTAGAACCTTCCAATGTGGCAATGTGGTCTTGAGTCAGCTTAGTCCTCCATGATATTAAGGTGATCAATCCTGAGCCCACATGTTATCACAATATAAAATTAACTCTCTTCTGAGGAGAATAAAAACATTCAGACCTCCTACAATTTATCAAATATATTATCTGTATGACATTAAAAAATTATCTGACATGCCAGGAACCAGAATAAAAGAAAGACCAGGTAGACCAGAAACAAACTCACAGATGAGCCAAACAAAGAAACTGAAAAGGTAGAAAAATTCTCCAGAAAACAGGTATGTCAACTAATGAAAGACAAAATTTTTGAAATGAAAAGTGCAAAACAGTGAAAATAAAAACTAAATATATTGCTTTAAGGACATAACACCCAGGAGAGAACTAGTATCCTAAAGGTAGAATAGTAAAAATATTTAAGCTGAAGCATAGAGAGCCGACAATGAAATATAGAAAAATAGAAAACTATGCACATTTTAGTAAAACTTCTGAAATCCAAAAAATTAAAAGAAATCTTAAAAATATCTGGTAAGGCCAAATTACTTCTGAAGGAACAACCTGTACACTGACATCTGATTACTCAATCAAATGAAGGAAAACCAAAAGACAATAGAACAGTGTCTTTAAAGTGCTGAGAGCAAATGACTGCCATCTTCAAACTCTTTAACCTGATAAAATACCCCTTAACTGTATTGACAAAACATAACAAATACGATAAACCAATGAAATTAAAAGCCATTCCTAGATAAATTAAAATTGAAAACAGCCACTTGTACATATTGGGGAAAAATATTAAAAGCAGTGGTCTAAGACAGAGGCAATTATCCTAGAGAGAAAAATGCAAATGCAGCAATAATAATAATGCAACACAATGGAAATGGTTAACATAGGACTAAACAAAAATAAATATTGGCTGCGTAAACCATAGCAACAGGGTTTGTGGGTTGTAATATTTTAGTGATGGACAATGTATCATTGACTTCCAGAGTTTAGAGTTGAGAGGAAGGACCGATAAAGGAGTAGTTAGAGGGAGATTTTTGTGCTGTGAAATGTTTCTAGGTCCTGAATAGGGTAGTGCTTACATGAATCTTAAATATTTAGGCACTAAAAATTAAAATTCAGACAGTGACTATATGAGGATTTTCATGTACAATCTGCTTAAGTTTTAGAGATGAATCAATATGCTATTGGAGAAAAATAACAAAAATAAATAATAAAAGAAAGAGGATAAAGAAAAATTAAACAAATGAGATAAAAGCCAATAAATGATTGCAATAGCTATAAATACATCAGTAATAAATGTAATTTGGAAAATTTTCCAATTTTTAAAAATTACTAGAATGAATTTCTTTAAGGCTGCTCTTAAAAGACATATATCAAATATAAGGACCCAGAAAGATTGAGACAAAGATGGAAAAAGATATACCAAGCACACACTAACCAAAGATAACTATCACAATAATTACAAGCATCATAGATTTTAAAGCAAGAAGCAATAAAAACCAAAGAAAATATAAAAATAAAAAGAAATATAAACAGAGATAACAAAACTGGATCAAGTAGATATACCATCCTAAAAGTGTATGTACCTAGTAATGTTATCTCAATATATCCATATAAAACATGAAACCCAAAATACAAATCCTCCATACCACAACAGCAGTGGAAAACAGTAAAGCACTTCTTAAAAAGTGATGAATGATTTTATATGATAAATAAGATATGAAAATATATTAAACAAATTTGGCCCAATTAAAATGTGGTAAATTGGTTGCTGTCACCTGGGCACCATTACTGACAAACTCATTTTCCATCATAAAGTTCCTAGATAATAATTCTCCAAAAAGATTAAGTTGGGGACATTTAGATGTGAAAAATGGACAGAAGGCAATTTTAAGAAGGTCATGGCAGTCAGGTGCAGCTTTCAAACATCAACACAAGTTCACACTTCACTACACCGCTCATCATGGGTTTTCCTATATCAGCAGCTTTCTTTTCTGCTTCAGGGTATTGGACTGACATCTTATGGTTATTTTTCTTATAATCTGTTTGTAGCTTTGCAGATCTTCACTCGGCTCCTCCTACAGTTGTTAACCCTTTCTCTTTATTTATTTCCTTATCTCCATTCATACTTTCAAGTAGCTACTGTTGGTGACCTGCAAGTTCTTCCTTATTGGATCAATGTACTTGTCCCCAGCTTCTACAAATAGGGTGCTCATGGTACATGGCTCTGCCCTCTCTGAAGAACGGCCATCACCTGTGGATATAAGCTACGTCACTCAGAAACTCCTGCAGTGGCTGTTTTCCATTGAATGACACAGATAAAAAGCCTGACTGAGTTGCCTCTAGGTGGTGCCTTTCACAATCAAGAATTCCCCATGGTATTAAACCAAAGGTAGATTTTGACTAAAATAATATCTTTGTTGTTACCTACATCCAGTTCCTATTCTACTTCCCTTTCTTAGTGTTTTTCTTAAGAACAACCTTAGGTGCTTATATAAGAACTCTCTTCTCAAACTGTGACTTAATGAACTACAACTTAAACATACATAGAATAGCTGTTTTTCTAATCAAATTTAGACTGGGTAACTGAAGTACTTTCAGGACAACATAATCATAAGGTTACAGATTTGGAAATGATTCTCTGATTTTTTTTCTTCAAAGACGTTAATGACTATGTATGGAGGTAAATTGAACACAAGTGGCCATGCCATCAGCATTGAGACATTCAAGTTTTCAAATGTGGTCACCTGAGTGAAGCAGCTATGCACAGGCTTAGGTCCTCAGGTAGCTACTACAATAAAATATTATCATGAGTATTGGGATTATATAGTTTATGAAGTTTCTTTTTATTCTAAAAGTATTCAAACACTTGTAGAAAGAAGACTGTGAGTTCAGAAACTCCCATCTCAAGGCCTGAGTGGTCCACATTAAATCAAACTATAATAACAGAATTTCATGAGTAAACTGAGGATAAAAGTAACTAGAGACTTAGGAACAAGTGGACAGATTTATCAGTAGCAACTAATTCCTTCCCTTAACTATTCCTCCTAGTTAAGGCTACAGGATTCTTCCTGAATCAAGCTATTAAAAAAACAGCATTGGTGAGGAGGCTTCAAGTTCTTGAAACTCTTCCTGGTGGCTGTTCTCCATAGGCTAAAAATTAGATAGGAAGATGCTGCCATCAAAATGAATTTCCTGAATTCAGTGTTATGATAGTATTATAGAGAAACAAACCAATTGGCAGTTTCTAATCAACATAGTGTCATTGTTACTTTAATAAGAAGGAGCACTGAATGAATTATGAAAATAATGCACTGCTTGGATATCTTTCGCAATGGATTCCTATTCCAACAATAGTCTGAACAGAACAAGTGTAAACAAAAGTTCCTCAGCTCAGTGAACTGAGATCTGATATGAATCATCATTAGAGTCACAGCCTTTTCCCTCATTTCCAAATTTAAGTTAGTTTGCGTTCCCATAACCGTTTGAATTAAAGGAGTCCATAATAAAAAATGAGGTCCCCTTGAATAACAACCTTACAACAATGCCCAAAATGTATGATGGAAATCTTCCTTCCAGACTTTCTCCAAAGGATTTTACAGCTATTCATTTGTATGAGTAATTAATAGAGAAAGGAAAATATGCAGTCCATGGAGGGATTACTAGAAACTAATTCTGAATTAATTTTGGTTCTTAAGAACCAAAAGTTTGTTTTAAGAAGCCAGAAAGAATGGGAGATTTTGGAATTCATTAATGGAGTTTTGACTTTGGTCTGTTTCATGGAAGGCTTGGTAGATCACATAACAAACCACATGATTATTTGCCCCTTTCTGAAATATGTCATAGTACATATACTGGTAAAACTATATCTATATATAAATATGTATTATAATATGTATACTTATATAAATATATATAAATTTGATCTATGAAACTGATAAAAACTATGATCATTTCATCACCTGTGTAATTAGGACTATTATAATGGGAAAGTCCTAGTAGAAATATCTAGAACTGCTTCTATCAAAACAGTAAATAAAAGACAAAACTCCATTTCTGAGGGATAACAGAGATGTAGCTACTATTGTAGTTATGTTCTCTTTATGGGGAAACAAAAGCACATGTGCCTGATATACAGGTATTATTTTGTCAATTTTTCTCATATCTATATTTTGGAGGCAGTTTGGTTTGACCTGAAAGGGACAGCAATATGGCTTTACAGTCTCATTTCACTAACACCCTAGCACACTACCATAATTTAATCTGCAGAAAAATTTAATATCCCATCATTGCACAATAAATTAGTTTGATATATCAGTCTAATATACTGTCCTGAAGATGTCATAATAATTATAAAAATTGGTCAAAATCTGAAAAATTTCCCATACACATTGATAAGAAATATATATTCCAGAGGAAGAAAGAAGTCTATAAGAATTTGTGATTCTGCCACCTTGGTGACATTTCTAGAAAAGAGTTGCTTACTTTGTCAAGACATCTTCTCTAGGGCTGGGGATATAAGTCAGTGATAGAGTGCTTTCCTGCTTGGCAGAAGGTGCTGGATTTGACCCTCAGCACTACAAAAAAATAAATAAATAAGATAAAAAGATGTCCTAAGTTAGAGGATAAGTCAGTGCATCTGGCATATCCAATCACTAAGAAAGAAAGACAATACCTAATAGGACTAAATTTGGGGTGGATTATAAACTTTTCTGAGTGTACTATTTTACCCATATACAGAATGATTTTAGTAAGGCTGTCAAATTTTGAAGAGCTCAGAGACAAAGGCAGCTCTGAAATAGTTTGGGGCTGGCACAAAAGTTACCCTGTTATATAAGCCATGAGACTAATCATATCAAATGATGCTTGAAGTGTCAGTAGAAGATAAGAATATGGAGTGGAACAATGGGTAGGGCTCTACAGGTAAAGCAGAGAGATATGGCATTGTTTCTCCCCTTGTGAGGATTCAAAGATCAAGGAATTAAGAGGTATAAACAGGAGTTATTCCTCTTAGACTTATCACTAATGATCTACGAGCCCAAACCCTTGTTTTCAGAGCATTGGGTTCTGTGGTATGGAAGGCTTGATTCCCAGAAGGACTTTCCAAAAGAAACATGATGTCAGTTCCTGGAAGCTGACATTGGTCAACTGGCTGCTTTGCGTTCATTATGCTACTGAACCTAGGGATAGGTAAGGGATCAATACAGTGGCTCCTAGCTCTTTACTATCAAGGCACAGGGGATCACGGAGTAGTATGTCTAGAACTCAGGAAATTATGTGACCTCTGTTAGTACCTCCATAACCTCTGATAACTGCTATTGGAAGGCTAAAACAGCATCCATGATGATAGAGACCCCTCGGGAATAAAGATTCAGGCTACTTGGAAAAGAACCATGAATTTTTGTGGTGCTTGAGGACAGAGGGTATATGTTAAGAACAACAGAAGGCTAGGCACAGTGGTGCATGCTTGTAATCCCAGCACTTTGGGAGGCTGAGACAGAAGAATTGCAAGTTCAAAGCCAGCCTCAGCAATGGTGAGGCACTAAGCAACTCACTGAGACCCTGTCTCTAAATAAAACACAAAATAGGGCTGGAGATGTGTCTCAGTGGTCGAGTACCCCTAAGTTCAATCCATGGTACCAAAAAGAAAAAGAAAAAAGGACAGATACCCTTAAGACGGAAGCAAGCATGGGAATAAACCAGGTGGACTTCAGTTACAGGGAACTAAATACTGTAAAAATGGAGTAAAGATCTCCTTAGCTGTGTTTTAAACTCCTTCCTTGGATTTCCAATGGGGACTTTTCTTTCTTTCAATGGTTTCCAGTCAATAACTGGAAGGCCTCCAACATGCTTAGCCACTTGTTGCTTCTCCTGTCCAGTTGGCATAATTTCCTCAATGAAATGAAAATTGCGATATTCCACAGAAGTGCATCTCTCTTAAAAATATATTATGACTGAGGGAAGGAAAATTAGCCTGACCTGAGGCAAAACTGTAAATGAATATCATTTGCCCCTTGTGAATTAAAACTATGTTGGATTTTTTTTCTAATTGAAATAGGAAATAAACTGTTATCAAATCATTGACTGTTATCAAATTGAAATGGGAAAAAATGTTATCAAATCACACCATTTACCCAAGGCCTTATGAATATGCTCTGATAACCATACCACATTTGGCACAGCAGCTGCAAAGAAGTCTACTATTTGATAAGGTTAAGGTAGTTAGAGTCATTCTCCTGGATTTATCCAGTTTATTGAGGGGTCAACCTACTCTACTAAATGGGTACAATAAAGATTGCCACACCTGTACCCTTTATGTCCTCTGGCCTTAAGTAACAAATGGATTCCCCCATGTCTTCTCTATTAGGATTCTTCAGAGAAACAAAGCCAATAGGAGGCATGGGTTTATAAAGAGGTTGATTGTAAGAAATATAACCCATGTAATGATGAAGGCTACAAAGCCCAGACCCAGCATTGCCAATGGTATGGTTTTAGTTTGAGAAGCAGGAGAGCTTATGCTATAAGTTCTAGTCAGAGTACCAGTCCAAAGGAAGAAAAAGGCGAATGTCTCAGCTCAGAATTCTTATTCAGCTTTCAATAGATTGAATGAGATTCAACCACGTGGTTGTCTGGGAAGACAACCACGGTCTACCACTTCAAATGTTAACTTCTCCAGAAATGTCCTCATAGACACAACTAGAAATGACATTTAGCCAAATATCTGGGCACCTCATGGCTTAGTTAAATTGATAGATAAAATTAGACATTATTATATCCATGCCCTTTAGATACCTCAGTCCTTCCTTCACCGTCTTTTGGAACAGTTCATGCAATTTCAGGTGTTTTGTTGAGAATCGGTCATCCTTTCTCATAGGCTTCTAAGACCTACCCAAGCAGCAAATTTATCCCACCTTCTAGTGGCCTCATGGAGCGTTAAATCATGTGTCTTGAGGAAGCACACCTAAATCAATTACTTTTTGTTTACCGAGGCTTAAATTCCAGCCATCAGATGAAGCACGCTAAAATCCAACTACAGAAACAGTCCCCTAGCTCCTGCTGGTAATGGCATCTAATCTTATATTTCTTTATATATCTATATTATCATTTCACTAGGGAAGCGATTCACACTGGGATTTAAACCTAGCTATCAGCCTGGCATCTAGGGTAGAAAGTGGGGCAGCTCTAAGGGGCTGCCTGTTGCCTCATGGGAAAGAGACCCCTGTGGTGCCTTTCACGTAGTGTTTAAGTACTAACCATTTCTACAGAAGGGTGCCCACCTCTACATATCCAGAATGTCCAAGGGGATGGTAGGATCACCCTCCTCAGGACATTCATCTAGATGGCCTTTTCCAAGTTTCCAGACTCCCAGGTTTTCCCTGCTAGGCCTAAACCTTCACATAACAGACCTGCCATGACTGAGAATTCCAACGTCGCTGGAGCTCTTCTCTCGCAGTTCAGTCTGCCACAAGCTGTTCCTCTGTGTCTGCCCTCCCAGCACAGGTGGAAAGGGCCTTTTATACCTAACACTGGGGCTTTCTGGTTGCCACTTTAGCCATTAACAGCCACCTGTTCAGAGCCCTCCATCATCCTTCAGGCAATCAACACAACTTGACTATTGTCAACAACTCTGCTGTATTCTTAGGCTTTCTTATCCTATAGATCTTAGACGTCATATCATTGAGACAGCCACAGTAGTTTCTGCTCCACTGAAATGATTTCCCAGGTCAATACTGGTGAAATCTCTAATAATCAAGTTACTATTTTATGCTGCCTCTTTCCATGCCTCATTGTACCTTGGAACCAGTCCCAATACACGTCTTACCTCTTGTTTTCTCAGACCACTCTTGGTACCACTTAGTCGGGGTCCTCTGAAGAGCAGATTTTAAGATGAGATTAAACATGTGAATATTCTACTAAGAAAAATGCCTGAGCAAGGGGCATCAGGAGGGAGCCAAAGAAACCCGGGTCAGGCATCAGATTGGGATGCAATTCTGATTCTGAACCCAAGTGACAAAGAGAGGGAGAAAAGAGGATTGGAAGTGCGCTAGACTACAGGCAGTCTCAGGAATGGCAAGTGAAGATAAAAGGACTTGTCAAGACCAAGTTGGCTGTCAGAGGAATCCAATGTCTACATCAGTATCCTCGTGACCCTCAGTCACTGATGAGGAGTAGCCAATGAGGGTGTAACCTTCTTGTCAACAATACTCAGCTGTGTTGTTAACAGAATTGGGGGGGGGGTCCCTTAAAGCTGAGCCCACTAAGCAGTGACTCTAGGTGTTTGTCATAGTATAGGATACAAATGACAGCCAACAGTGTCCTCTAGTCAGGCAGGCAGTTCCTGGTAGGGTGAGAGAAGAATGCTTTTGTTGTTGTTGTTCTCATGCCTAATAATGTGAGAGTGTTATTAGTATCAGTTCAATCTCTCAAGAATCAGAAAATGATGATGAGAACATAATAAGATATCTTCTTGCTGATTGATACTCTAGCTCTGGAGGAGAGAAATTAACCATGACCTCTTTATAAAATGGGGACTGTTTTAAAATCAATAAGTTCTTTTCTACAATGTTTTCCTCTCAATCCCCAGTTCTTTTCTATAATTCTTCTTTTTTTCTTTAATACAATCACTACTTTATTTACTTCATTTGATCTCTTCCCCAGAGCCTGTCTATCCAACCTGTAGTATTTAACACTTTTAAACTGGAAAAAAAAAAAAGAAATTTACAGGTTCTAAGCCAGACTTTACCTTTATAACTTGTTGTATAATCTCCAAAAGTTACCATTTATTCTCTCCTTTTTAGCTTTCAAGAAATCCCCTTCCCATTATTTATTCAATGTCTTTAAATGGAACATGTAATTTCTATCTTATATAAAACTGAATATTAATTACCTGTGGAAAAAAGTCAATCCTAAAAATAAAAACTATTGGATTAAAGAGACATATGTCCTTTATAATGGCACAGCATTTCAACAAAATTTGAAAGAGGGGAATTAAACAGAAGTTTCAGAGATTTAAACAGAATTTGATCACATTCTGTCTCTTAAAAATCCTATCACTTATCTATTGAAAGTGAGAAATTTTATCTGAAGAAAGGAGATCTGAGTGATGACTTAATAAATGCCTTCAAGTCTAAGTTGAGGATGCTGATCTCCATCTGTTCTTTAATGATGTTGGTGACAAGGCTGGAAAAAAATACAGATTTATGAAGCAAAATGAAGAGATTCAGCAGAGACATAAGGAAAAGCCTCTTGATAAAATAAATCATTTTTAAATATCAGATTTCACGAGAACCCTGAATCCTTTAGATGTCCCTCCTAGCTCTCAAGATGAGGAGATCAGTCAAAAATTTTGGTCTGCGGACAGTATTGTTTTATCGAAACAATCCTAGTTAGCTCATCCTTTGCCTAAAACTATAAGCACTGTATTCTAGACATGTTTTAAATACTCTCATCTTTAAAATTAATCAATTTGAGTATTTCTTCCTTTAAGGACCAAAAAAAAAAAAATTTCCAAGCTTCATTTGATTAATAATGATACGTTTGCTTGATAATGATAGGTATCTATTAAAGACAAAGTTATTAATTTAATTTTTAACTAACACATTTCAATAAGCCTCTATTCATACATATGCATAAGTTAAAGGGCAAAGAACTTTACCATTTATAGTGCTTCATATAAATGCTAAATATTGGTGCTGGTAATGATGTTGCAGTAACCCATTATCAGTAACCTCATAAGAGTTTTTAAACCAGTGTTGTTAGCTGTTTTTAAAAGTCTTGAACTCTTTGTTTATATTTTTTGCTAGTCAGTGCATCAATTTATTATTATGGAAAACAAACTTCATTGATTGGCCATTGAGAATACAAGGGGAAATCTCATTTATCATCTACAATGAGTGGAGAATATTTTCTTTTCTAGACTTCTAAATCGTTGTGAATAAAGGGCTAATTAAAACATTATTTTAAAAATCCACCATTTGAATAGATTCGCCTGTATTTATGCCTCCCATGAAATGTGTCCTTTGAAATCCACCCTCCTTAAATATTTTGAAAAATTTATACCAACAGCATGTAGTTTTAATTACAATTTATAGGCTTGTGTTTAAATTGCATTTTAAACTAATTTGGTTTGTTCTTAAAGTTAATTAACTAATCGAGGAAATGTTTCTTGGTGCAATTGAGATAATAGAGCAGATGTGGAGATTTATTGGCATCTCTTGGAAGCCTCCCAAACTAGGACATTTTCTTTTTGTCATGCTTAACTAACCTTTAAAACTATGTGCTTCTTCAAAGGAAGAGATGTCATTTGCATGTGTTTATAGTGGACAGGAGGCAAAAGTAGGGCAGGCTCTTGTATGTTTATTACCCTCAGGGCTTTATGTATGAGAAACAACTCATAGGTAACAACAGTGCTTGCTACCTGAGTCCCGTTATCAGATGCTAGCTTCAGACAAGTACACTGAGTAGAATAGGGGCAGGGGCCCCTACTTTTGTCTTAATGACAGGAATTGGTTATTTCTTCTGCTCAGATTTATTGTCCTTCAATTGTTCAATCGTGTTTCCCTCAAGCAATACAGACCTATGAAGTTAGGTTCCTGAGCAAAAGCCTCCAATCTCACTCTGATGAAGATGAGTCAGGCATTTGGCATCTTCCCTACCCAGAATACAAACTCACTCTTTGTTTAGTTTCATGGTACCTCAGTGAGGTAGGGGAGAGCAAATATTTCACTTTCCATGCCCCTCATTACCAAAAAGGCAGTAAATGTTTATTGTTTGTTGACTTTATGGAAGTTATTCCACAAAGCTTTCATAGATGTCTCCTTAGTTAAATGTCCTGACAATGTATTGTACTAATTAGTTCTAACTTGCCCTTTATGGTTAAGGAAACTGAAACACAGGAAAGGGAAATAATTTGTTAAGACCTTACAGACAAAAATATTCTTCAAATTTCTATAATCATAATAAGAATAATTTTAACAGATGCTTATAAATTTACCTAGTTTATATATCTTAACTGATTAATTAAACACCCCCTATTATTAGCTATTAGTTGTATAGGGGTGTGTGTGTGTGTGTGTATAGGTACCTAAAACAAGAATATATTCGTGTGTGTGTGTGTGTGTTCTTTATTTATACATGTATCTAAGCTTCTTAGTACAAATGAGCTCTTGTTCTGGCTGGTTTTTTCCTTAAAATTCCCAGAAGTATGATTGAGCATAAAAGGGGGGCTCTTTTGTGGATCCTGACATATCTTATATATTTGTCAACAAAAGGCATGCAAAAAATGATGAAGTCACTCACGTAGTAGGCAGAAGGCAAAGACTGCCATCTGCTAAAAATGAGTTCTAGAATGTAATTCAAGATTCTAAATGTGATTCAATATTTCAGTGATGATTCTCAGATAGTTCATCCACTTTGGAAAAGCAAATATGGCTTTCCCATAGAAAGAACCATACAAATTTCCAAGATCCTCTATAGCCTAAGGGTTTATCTGAGACTTTTTAGTCACTAACAGTATATTCTGGACACTGCCAACACGATTACCAAATGTTTGAATATTTGTTGATCTAAAATCCAGATAAATAAGTAGAATTTTGATGTTGATAATTATAAGCCCTTTTAGAGAATAACTGACCTCTCACAATGTTAATATTAGGGAAAAGAGCAAATGCTTATCATCTTACAGGTGGACCACATAGCAGCAGTTCTTTTTTTATGGTTTGATCTTCAGAATAAACAGATATTTAAGTGCTATAGGATAAATTAATTCTATCTCTGCTTTGTGATTTAAAGTACAATAAATCATTGAGTACCTCGTAAAGATATGCATATGAAGATCTCATTCATTGCATAGCTATATAAAATGGTGGATCTCTATCTGTGGGTTTCACATCTGAAGATTTAACTAACTGTGAAGTGAGAATTATTTAATTGCCTCTGTATTAAACATGAACAGACTATATTTACTTGTAATTATTTCCTAAACAATGGCATTATTTACACCACATTTATATTTTATTAGGTATTATAAGTATCATAGAGATGATTTAAAGTACACAGGAAGATCTATATAGGTTATTTAAAAGTACTCTACCATTTTATGTAAGGAATTCCAGTGTTCCTTGAGGTGATCCTGGAACCAATCCTCTATAGATCCAGAAGACAACTGTACAGACTATTTTCCCAACAGTATGGACTGATGTCAGGTAATACTTTTTTAAATATACAATAAGATTTGCTGTGGTCATGTATAACTAAAAAGAACCAATAAAAAGAGAAAATAAAAACATAACAATATTAAAGGATACCTAAAAATTATATGAAATTCAAATTTAAGTGTCTGTAAAGTATATGTATATATATATGCATATTATACATACACAAAAAATGATTATTTATGCTAATTAAAGGAATTCATAAAGTAAATATTCTAAAGTCTATAAGTCAATGAAGCTAGCACATTTCATTTATGCCTATAAACATCAGCACTGTTGCAGCCTGACCCTACAGAAGATTTCTTCATAAAAATGATTAAATGTTCCATACACTGTTCTATAGATTAGGCCATTTAGGTGCTAAATGTACACTAAAACAAATTCATGAGAGCTGGCAGAGAGCAGGTACACAAATAGAAGCCAAAAGTTAGATCGTTTTGACTGTTCAAACGCTCCTTTTCTGCCTAATGAAATGCAAGCTCATCTCCGACTCACACCCAATAGTTGTGAGTCACTGCCTTAAAAGTCACTAGGATTGCAGTCCAGGTTCCACTGAGTAGATGGTAGTTAGCCTTTGGTTCTGTTATTGTAGCAGTAATGAGCTTGCTGGTGGTTTGTGAACAAGCTTTGGTACCCCCATACTCTTGTTTCATTGACATACACAGGCTGACATCCAGTGACACTCTTCTTGGGCATTCATGTGTATCAGGTGTGGTACTCTCACTGTCAGCTTGATAGACCCACTAAATAACTGTGCATTGATCCAGAAGCAACTACTCTTTACTCTCTGCAACTTGGAAGATTTATGCACACTGTATTGGATGATAGCATTTTTTTTTTACAGTCATTAGATGCAAATTTAAATGTCTTTGCAATTCTCCTATCAGCTAACACTTTCTTTTGTTCTGTGTTTATTTTGTTTCCTAGACTTATCTCAAAAGATTTCAATACTAATCACACACACACACACACACATACACACACACACATAAATAAATTCCCTATATGTTATTTTTGTAACTTTTATTTCAGATTTACTTTCCTGGAGGGGGTGTGTATGTGTATATATGTTTGCATGTGATACCAATCTTATGAAACAAGCAGAGAGGTATTAACAAAAACAACTCTATGTTATGAACTCTGTATAAAGTTATTGCTTTAAAGTCTACCCAGAATTTTTTTTTGTCTTCCAACACTTAAAAAATTTGGTTATGATGTGTTCCTTTTGCTGATACCCAGCATCTATGATTAATTTCCTTTTTCTATTTCTGTCCCTCCTGCCTGATTCATGCATCCTTTGATATCAAATCCCTTTGCAGGCAACCAGAATTGTTTGCTTATGTATGGGGAGCAAGTTAGTTCAAAATTAATCATATAGTAACCAATTACAAAATTTGAATGTCCTCTAAAGGTTTTACCCCTCTAAATAATGAGTCATTTTTTATAATTGTGTAGATATGTGGACACAGTGTTCTGCTTCTTAGTCTTAAAAGAGAAAATTTTTGATACAGTTTCACTGTGTAAATTTTCTAAAGCCTTATCCCAGTTAAAACACAACACATCTGTCTGAATGCCTGGCTCCCAAAGTTGGTAGAAACTATCAAACTATATTGAAGTTTGTTCTTCCTCATTATATGTTATAAATTATTACAACATAGATTTGTAGAAACAGGTTTAGGAAATGATATGGCATGTTACCCAGGAGCACCAGATTTAAATATAACAGTCCAAGAAAAATTTTAAGTTGAAGGCACTTTAATTTGTTTGTATTTGTGCAGAATAATAGTATATAGCTCATATGCTTTGATAGGTAAATGAGGTAATACTATGAAGTGCATATCAACAGATCATATTAGTCATTGCTGAGTAAATGGTAATAATAATAACTAGAAATTGTATTATTCTTGGATGGTCCAGAATATTACACTGTACTGTAAGTATACTTTGCTAAGTCTGCTGAAATTCACTCCCTTGAGATTAAGTGCATATTTAACTGAGGCCTGAACTAGGAAATTATAAGATGGATCAAGTAGTCAAGACAGAGAATACATGTCTGAATGCCTAACTGTACATTTAAGTGAAGCCCAAACTGGATAATGGAAGCATGAATTGATTGAGTAGACATATATAACCCATATAAACTCACTGGAACCGCAAAGTACAGTTAGAGTCATCAGACCATTACGATCGTTGACCATTTGGACAGAAAAATATCTGAGTTCAAAGAATCATACCAAATAATTCCTTGAGAAGGTGTAAAAAGAAAAGGCACACTTAATATCCTCTTTTGCTATGAATTTGGGTACATGAATATTAATTATGCTATCTAAACACAAAGGATAATTATTTAGCAAGTTTAGAGTTCTGACCTATGAATTCAGTCTTAACTTCCCATGAGGGCTCCTTGCTAGGCTTCATTATGGTGTGATAATGGTATAATTTAATCCAAGTACAAACGTGAGCCAGAGCCAACGTTTTATAGACTCATTATTACAAGCTCGAGGGGGCGAATCATAGAGTTATCATCTGGGAGTTTGGGATGATGTTTTTAAAATATGTGTGAGCATTTGATAACATGTTCATTTTTAGTAGGAGATAATATCACTAAGCCTTAGTTTTTGCTCAACTGGAAAACAGTGCATTCCACTCCCACCTTTTGGTCCATCAATCCTAAGGATAATGTAGTAGACTTGGGAGTACTTATTATTTTAAGAGAAGATGGATTCAATTAACTCTTATTGCTAATGAGGTTATAAAAGCAAAGATGAAGATAAACACAAGGGAATGAAACAAGCACTTTTTCAAGGGATTGGGAACCTGAAAGCACTATTATTGAATTTCCCAAGGGAATTTCATTACAGGTAAACATTACAGGTAAAGGATCATTGAGCCCCTTTCCACAAACCATTACAGCAATCTTAGTCTCTGCCCCAGTCCAGTGTCCACTCAAAAACAAAGACTTAAACTAAGTATTCAGTGGGTTCTCTTATCTTTAGAACTTTGTCATAAGTGAACATTTTAAAATAATTCCATAATGTTATACAATGCCAATCTTGTACAAGGATCAGGAAATTTGCTTGTTTTATAGAAGTGTTTGAGCCTCTGGATATATCCTCACCAGCTATGGTTTCTGCCCAATAATTCTATTCTTAGGATTATCTTATTCATGATAGGTTAGATCATTGTGTCTCTGAGAGTACCATTCCCATTTACAAATGTTTCTAAAAGGCAAAGAATATTAACAATCCTTAGCTAACAAAAGTTTGTCTGAAATAGTATCAGTAGCAACCTAGCTATTGTACTATCCTGTGAAATATTACTTCATAGAATGCTAAGTTTTGACATGAGAAGAGATAAAAGTGGTAAAATAAGATTCATTGCTATTCAAAGTGGTCATTCTGTATAAAAGATGCCAAACATATAGCAAACAGTTAGTGGGACAAATACTGACAGAAAATACTAAAAGTTTTATTATATTTAATTTTGACAATGTATTTGAAAAGAAGGCACAGAAAATTGTGTGTTTATACATATAAAGACATAGATATGTACATACATGGATGCATAGATATATAGATATAAACTTACTGATGTAAAACCTAAGTAAAACTCAAACTGCAAAAATCTGAAGAAAATATTGAGACATTTACATAATCAAGTTACTAAATGGTGGCCAAAAACCATTGGTATAAAGGAAAACTTTAAAAGCAACAAGAAACAGCAGATTGATTATGGTCAAAAGAACAAAGAGAACAGTGACCACAGATTCCCCTGGGAAACAATGAAAATAAGAAAAAAGTAGGAAACATTTTTAAGGTAATAAGAGAAAGAACCTAGAGTTCTCTATGTAGCAAAAGAGTTTTTTTTTAAATAAATATGAATTATAAACTTTTCAGACATAAGAAAAGTTGAAAGAATTAATCACTAGCAGACCTCAAACATAAGAAATAGTCAACAAATTCCTTTAGGCATAAGGAAAATGATACCAGAAAAAATATAATTCTCCATAAAAGAATATCAAGAACCAGAAATGGGTCTATAAAAACAAATATGGAACCTTTTTTTCCTTACTAAATACATTTTTTAAAGTTAAAAATTGTTAAGACAACTACGATATCAATAACTACAGGTTTTTTAAAAAAATACATATAAACTAAATCTAGGACAATGATAGCAAAAACACTAAGGAGAAATAAAAGTGCATTGTCAAAGGGTTTTTGTATTATAGATGAAGTTATATTACTATAAGCAGATATTTTTTGAGTTAAAGATACTCTATACTAAAGCAACTACTAAATAACAGAGTAACAACTAATAACACAGGAAAGGAGATAAAAAGAAATTATAAAAATGTAATCAAATTATATAAAAGAAAGCAACATAAAAGAGCAAATTGGAAGATTTGACCCAACTAGATCAACATCCCATTAAATGTAAGTAGAATACCTAAAGACATTGAGAACTTACATTTAAAAATACAATATCCATGTCTATTCTTTCTAAAAATAACTTCAGTTTACATATAATAACACAAATGGAATAAACGTATAGTAAAAGATATACTACACTAGCACTGTTCAAAACAAAGTGGAAGAGGCGTATTAATATCAGAATATGTAGATTTCAGAGCAAAAGATGTTGCCAGGGTTTTGATAATGATGAAACTGTCAATACACCAAGAAGAAATAACAGTCCTAAACTTTGATGAACTTGACAAATAAAGCTTTAAAACACATAAAGCAAATAAAATAAAACACCAGAGAGAAGTACATAAAAACAAGTCCTCTATTAGTAATTATTAAAAAAAAAAAAAGAAGCCAGTGGATCAGAAGGATGCATTGATCCAGCTGACTTCAGTAGGAGACACCAACCAACCTCACACTGCCTGTACCCCTATAGGCACTAGGAAAATTTGTAATAAGTAATCATTTTCTGGATCATAAAACAAATTTCAATCTTAAGAGTATTCAAATCCTAAAAAATGTTATGCTGTTCACACTGACTACACTGGAATTGTCTTAGACTAAATTACAGAAAGATATTTATAAAATCCTCCAAGTAGCACAATAACTAAGTAGCACATGTATATGTAACACCTAGAGCAAAGAAGAAATTCAAAAGAAATTTATGCAGTTATCATGAACTGCATAATGATTAAAAAAAGCAAATTTGTCTAATCACTATGAAAGTGATTAGATGGAAATATATAGTATTAAAGACCTATGTTCAAAAAATTAAATTCTCAAATCAATTACCTCAGTTTCTAACTTAATAAATGAAAATATTAAGAGCAAATGAAGGCAGAAGTTATCAGAACAATGGAAAATTTAAAACTCAGAGGAGAAATTGATAAAATGGATAACAGAAAGCATAAGAAAAAAAAATGAATGAGACAAAAAGCTGAGTCTTTTTAAAAGTAATAATTGATCAGGATATTAAAGTAAAAAAGAAATGGTTAAGTTCAAGAGTTAGGTGACATGAACAAAGCTTATACATATGTTAAAAAATAATAAACAGCATTATGAACCCATTTATGTCAATAAATTTCACAACTGAGATGAAAAAATTTTTGAAAGATGTAAATTGTTTACTGAAGAGAGGTTACCTAATTAACATCATTTCATTTAAAAGATATTTAATTTTTTGAACATTCTCTCAGCAAAAACTTCAAGTCCAGAGGACGTCAATGTGAAATTCCAATAAATTTTAGGGAAGAAATAATACCAATCTTCTACAGAATCTTCCAGCAAATTGAAGGGGAGCAAACACCAACTCCTTGTATGAGGTCCATATTATTTTGAGACAAAACAGGACAAAGACATTACAAGCAAAAGAGAAGTCTTGGCTAATATCCCTCGTGGACATAGAAAATCCTTAAGCAAATTTTAGCAAAAGGAACCAAGTCATCTATTAAAAAATAAAAAACATATTAATAAGTGCAGATTATCCCAGAATATAAAGTTATTTCAACATTTAAAAAAATCATGTAATGATTCATATTGAGAGTCCTAGAAAGAAAAATCATATGATCCTTTGATTTACTATTATTCTAGTGTAGTTCCTCTTTTTTCTAGTTTTCATTTCTTCCTCACAAAATATTTATTGAATATGTTTTATAGTACAGGCTTTCTAGTTGTAAATTCTTTTAACTTTTGTTTATCATGGAAGGTTTTTATTTCATCATCAATTCTGAGGCTTAATTTAGCTGGGTATAGTATTCTTTAATGACATCCATTTCATTTCAGAGCTTGATATATATTATTCCAAGACCTCATAGCTTTGAGAATCTGGGTTCAGAAATCAACTGAGATCCAGATTGATTTGCCTCTAAATGTAACCTGTCACTTTTCTCTGGCAGCCCTTAAAAGTCTATCCTTGTTCCGCATGTTAATCGTTTTCATAATAATGTGTCTTGGTGTAGGTTTGTTGTATATTTGTAGTCCTATAAGCCTCCTGTATTTGATTTTCCATTTCATTCTTAAGGTTTAGGAAATTTTCTGACATTATTTCATTGAAAAGATTGTGCATTCTTTTCGTGTATATCTCTGAGTTTTCATCTCTCCTGATAAATCTTAAATTTGGTCTTTTTGTGTTATCCCATATTTATTAGAAGTTCTGTTCATGATATCAACATCTTTGCTCCATGGTCAACTTTATTTTCAGGATTATATATTTTGTCTTCATTGCCTGAAACTGTGTTCCAAATGGTCTAGTCTGTTGGTGATGCTCACTACTGAATTTTTCTTTTTTCTTTTTCTTTTTCTTTCTTTCTTTCCTTTTTTTTTTTTTTTTTTTTTTTTTTTTTTTTTTTTTTTTTTTTTTTTTTTTTTTTTTTTTTTGGGTACCTAGATTGAACTCAGGGGCACTCGACCACTGAGCTGCATTCCCAGCCCTATTTTGTGTTTTATGAAAATACAGGGTCTCACTGAGTTGCTTAGCACCTCACCGTTGCTGAGGCTTAGTTTGAACTCATGATTCTCCTGTCTCAGCCTTCCTAAGTGCTGTAATTACAGACTTGTGCCACTGTGCCCAGCTGAATTTTTAACTTGGGATATTGAGTCCTTCATTTTGAGGATTTCTGCTTGGTTTTTTATTTCAGAATCCATCACTTTATTGAAGTGATCTTTCATTTCCTGTATTTTCTCTCTAATTTCACTCCTTACATCATCTTTTACCTTGCAGATCAGTTTAACTATGAACATTCTAAACTCCTTTTTTGACATTTCTTCCACTGTGATGTTGGTGGGTCCTATTATTGCAGTATCTTTGTTTATTTGGGGTAATTTTCTCCCTTGCTTTTTCCAGGTGCTTGTATATCTACCCATCTAACAGTATGGATCTGAGGCAGTAGATTTTGTATCATTTGGACTTACAGTGTCACTGAAGATTTCTTGTACCTCACTATTTATGGGGAGACAAATAATACCAACAACCAATGCAAACAATATACAGCATTTAACTAAATATTTCCTGCTGTGACATCTCCAATGGTCAGTGTCACAATAATCAGAAGTGATGTGATTATATATTATATATATAAAAATTTTAAAAATTAAAAGTAACAAAAATACAAAATAAGATCAAAACATGCTAATCAAACATCCTACTCCTCAAAATGCTGATCCATGGAAAAATGACTGGCTTCAAAAATGCTACAAATGAGAACACCATTAAAAAATTTTGAGTATGTATAAGTGTCCATGAACCATTTAAGTCACAATTAAACAGAAAATTGACAAAAGAAAAAAATTAAAATTAAATAAAAAGTGATCTTGATGAAAAGTTGAAGAATTGTTTTTATTGCTATTCAAAAGAGTCTCAGCTTCCCTTCTCAACAGTGGTAGGTGAGGTGTTCTAGAGTGAGATGCTTGTTGTACCCTCAGGGTCAGGTTACTGGAGTGTGAGAGGTAACCCTGTAGGTGGAATTCCTGGAGGCTGAGTTTAGGTTTAGGTAGGCTCCAGGTTCTTTGCTAAATGCCAATTGGGCTGAAATTTTTAAATCAGTGCACCTCCAGGGCCCAAGCTGGAAGACTGGATCCAAGAGGTCTCCCCTGGGTTCTACTCATGTGGTGGATGAGACAATTCTTAGTCCCCTTTGTCACCTGCAGACCCCACATTTTCTTGTCTCTTGGGTTCAGTTTCCAAATTCAATCTCTCCACCCCTACCCTTTTGAATTTCTAGCCTGGCCTGTTTTTCTCCCTTTAAATTCATCACCTTATACTTTGAATGGCCTGTTAACATGACATGGTAATTATACCATTTTCTCATAAGTTCAGTCTTCCATTCCCCCAAACAACTCTCATCTTTCATCTAGTTTCACCATTTTTTCAACATGCTTATGCTTGCTTAATGATCTTGATTCCCATTCCAATGCAAAAATTGATAGCATCTAAAGAGAAAACCCACAGATTGCCTGAAGTATGCCACCCTGCCAGCCAGTACCTCCCACACAAGCTCTGCCCCCTGCCTTTTAACAACAATAAACTGTACCTCTTTCTCCTAAACTTCTTACTCAATGACACAGTTCACTAAGTCTTTGCATTCTCTCCTGTGCTGTTAATTTCATGATTCAATTGACTGGACTACAGAGTAACCATATATTTGATCAACCACTATTCTGGGTGTTTCCATGATGGTGTTTTAGCATTTAAATCCATAGACAAATTCCTTTCCCCATTGTAGGTAGGCCTCATCAAATCAGTTAAAGGCCTGAATGGAGAAGAGAATATTTACAAGTACTGGTGGGCTAATTAATAGTGCACAGAACAATTTTTTTAAGTGGGTGAATTTCCAATAACTTTAAAAATGTAAGTAAAGATTTATAGATTTCCCAGAAATTAGGGATCGACAGGCCTGGGAGAGAACTGGCTTGAGAATGAAGGTATAAGAAATTTCAGCATAAAACTTTTATATTAAAGTTCTATTTTTCTTGTTCTTTTTCCTCTTTTCTATCTGTTTTTAATGTTTTTCTCTCCTTCCTTAATAATCAAGTGAGGCAACTTCTCATTGTCATTTCCTTTCCCCTTTCTGTTTCTCTCACTAAGCAACCCTAGGTCATCAGTTTTTCTGCTGTCTTCTAGATCATTTGCCTAAATATATAAGCATATGCTTCCTTACATTAAAATATTAAAACTTAGTAGGGGAGCTTCCTTGACTCTACCCTCACTTCCATCTACTTCTGAGGCTTTTACTATTCATTTGAAGCAATGTTCCTGAAAATGCTTTCTCTTCTGTATCCAGTTCCTCTTCCCTGATTCTCTGTTAACCCATTCTTGTCTGGTTTTCACAGCTGTCCCTACATTGGACATGTTCTGCTCAAGATCATCAGTGATTTCCATGTACTAAACTCAAGAGTCATTCCCCACACTTGTTTTTCTTAAGAAACTATCAGCATCTACCATAAATGATCACGATCACTACCTCTGAGTATATTCAGCTTCCTGAGTACTGTACTCTTCCTCTTTCCCTATCAGTTCCCTTCACTCTGTGCTACTCTTCATGTTGGGCTATGAGAGTGCTCAGTCCTGGTCTCTGCTCTGTACACCCTCACAACCTTTTATATTTGAATGTGCTTTTATTTTATTATTTATTTACTTTTACTTATGGTCTGGTACTGGGAATGGAACCCAAGGGCACTTTATCACTGAGCCACATCCCTAATCCTTTCCATTTTTTATTTTGAGACAGGGCCTCACTGAGTTGCTGAGGGTCTTGCTAAGTAGCTGAGTCTGATCTTGAATTTGTGATCCTCCAGTCTCAGCTTCCTGAGTTGGAGGTATTACAGGTGTGTACCACCACACCCAGCTGAATGTGTCTTTAAATACAAGTCCTTTAACAGCTGCCAGCTGGACAGGTACAGCTCAGCCTTCTCCACTCTAGTTCCCAACTCATATCTCCAACTGTCTATTTGACACTTCCTCTTAGATGTTTAATGACATGTATAATTGGATGTGACCAAACCTATAATTGTGGTCTCCTATGCATTTGTTTCACTGAGAGGCTTCTGAATCTTTATAGGAACTCCAGCTTTTCAATTATTGTAGCCAAAAATCACATAGTCATTTTTGACATTTCTTTTGATTTTATACCTATAGTCAGTCTCGCTTGATTCTACCTTCAGGACACAACCAGAATATGGTCTCTTCTCAGTATTTTCACTACTAATATATACCATTCTACCTTACATACTTTGTTTCATTTAGAGGAATTCTCTATATAGCCCAACCAATTAATAATAATCCTTTGTCTAATATTTTCTTGGTCAAAAATCTCTCCCCTATCTATATTTTTCTATATAATTTTAATGGATTTAAAAATATCTGTCCTTTCATTTGAGTCTGAATTCCTGCAGCTTAGAGAATATTCCTTAATCTGACATAACAAAAGATATTTTATTGCATTTTATTCTTCAGGCCTTGAGTGTTTGGTTTTAATAATTATAAACAATTTAGGAGAATATATAAATATGTGTGTGTTTGTGTGTGTGTGTGATTGGTAGAAATTGAGGACCTAGTTTTTCCCCTAAACACATGTTTATTACATGTCCTTTTTTTTCCCTAAAGTGCTATATTTTGATACTATCTGTAACTTCTTAGCTTGAGTTCTTGAGATAGCATGGTTTGAGACAAAATTAAGGGTCTAACACTTTATTTGCAAACTGTAAGCCAGTAATTTTTAAGGAAAAAATGTCAGTGTGATAAGGAAAGTGAGAATCACCCCGTGTAATCCATGGTCATTCTGTCTAATGCCACATCCTAATGAATGCTGAGAGTCCCTCAGAGGCCTTTATCAGGATTGAACACAGCTCACTGTAATGTGTCTGCAGCATAGAAGGAGAGCAAGTCCACCTGCCTATCCACTTCCTTTCTCTTGTTGGTCAATGTTCATATCACAAGGAACTCACTCTCCCTAAACATGGAGCTTAAATCTTCAGCCCCTTGGTAACTGGTCAGGAAGCCGCAGTCCATGCTCCATGGTAGGGCATGTTATTCCAGTGCAAAGCCAGGTAACCCTGTGGAGTGAGGGAGTCAAGCAACCAATCAAAACAGAAAGGATGAGAAGCTCAAGGGATGCCAAGAAGGCAAATTAGATTGATGTCCAGCGTGGCATGTCAAGGTAGCTGGTATGATTGGATTCATTTCCGAGCTCATTATTCTATTCCCCTAGCGTATTTATCCTGGCACAACATTTAACTGTTTTAATTTCCATAGATTTACATCAAGTCAAATGTCTGGTAAATCATAATAGTCTTACATTTTGATGTATTAAGCTCTTATATACATTTTAGAATCAGCTTTTCAAGTTCCAGAGAAGTAAAACTATTTAATATTAATGCATATCACATCATATTATAAATTTTGAAAGAATTATCAACTTCATGATAATCTTTTTATCCTTGAACATAATGTTTTGGATTTTTCATAAAGATCTGAAATATTTAAGTCAGATTTATGCTTCATGGGTTTTGTTGAAATTGTGAGGGGGATTCCTTAACTTTCACTTTTAAATTAGTTGTGCTGATGTATTAGAGTGGTATTGATTTGCATAGGCTGATCTTTACCCAACAAACTTTCAGAACCCTTATTATATCATCTACATTTTAAACATATTCTGGATTTTCTGTCTAGAAAAATCCTCTTTGAATAACAGCCTAGATTCTTCCTTTAATATCCTTCAGGCTTTTGGATCCTTTTCTTTTTCCTTTAATTGTTCTGTCTGAGACTTGCAGCATAATGTTGGATAAATGTCCTGATAGGAATCATCTTTGCCTTATTTCTGTATTCATTTGGTCTGATGATTTCTAATGTTTCACAATTAAGGATGATTTTAATAGATGCCCTCCATCAGGGCAAGCCAGCTTCCATTGCCTAAGAGTCTGATTTTCATGAATTGATTATTAATTTTATCAAATGATCTTTCTGCATCTGCTTACATGATCAAATATTTCCCATTTGACCTGTTAATGTGTTGAATTACATTATGTGGTTTTCTAATATTTGAATGCAATAAACGAAACAACTCTACATTTTAATGTTGAATTAAAGAACATTTTTGCTAGATTCAGTTCTGGAAAAAAATTCATCCTTCTGAATAGGAAAGAGGTTTACTCCATTGGAACTCTTCTGTGAACAAATCCCCAGACTTTTATTCTACCTTGCTGTTACCTAAAACATGCTGTGTATTTCCAAACATTTATATTTTTATGCTTGTTCTCAGTGTTTGCTTAGATCTATCCCCAACCTCACTAATTTTTCTTCAGTTATGGATATCTAATTTTTAAGTAAGCCATTCATTTCATTATTTTTAATTTAAATGTGTTGTTTTAACTGACACATAAAATATATATATACATATATATATATATATATATATATATATATATATATATATATATGAAGAACCACATGTTGCTTTAGCATGCATTGTGCATGTAAGGGTGAATGTATCTTCTCAAACATTCTAAGATTCAATAACTAGTTTTCATTTCTTAAAGATTTCTTTGATTTATTTTCTCATTCTTTTATTATGATTTCTATCTTTTTTTAATGAAAAAGTAATAATTTATTCATGTGAGTCTGTAAGGGTGACATGCCTCCAAGCCAATTCCAGGTGGAGCTCCCCATGCTTCTGGCTCACTGATATTTAAGAAGGAACCTCTCCACCATGGCTGTGAAGTCTGCCTGTGACTCAGTGCTGTGCAGGTTTGGGCATGATGTAGACTTTCACAGGTTTGCTGAAGGGGCGGGTGCCCTCAATGCTCGTCTCCACCTGTAGTGATACCTCAACACCCTCCGAACTCTCTAATACATCTAAATTTTTATTCTGTTTCAGATATTGTATTTTTGTTAGATCTTTGGGTTCAAAATCTTTCACTTATTATGTGTACTCATTCTCCCTCCTGGTGGATATTTTTCTGATTTGGTTTGTAATTTTATTGTAAGCTTATTTCAATATAGGAATTAAATTTTTTAAATTTTTTATTTGGGAGTTCCACCTGCATTAGGATATTAATATGTCTTCCAAATGATTTGGGTTTTTTCCTGAAGGGGTTTTACACACAACATTAACTGTTTGATCTGGGATTTCCATGCTAATGTTTAAGTATCATGCATGTATTGTTATTGCAGCCTCCATAACTGATTGTGGCTCAGGTTTGGGGATTCAATTCACAGGAAGCTAATTTGTAAAATTATTTATTCATTTTTATTTTTCATGCAAATCCCAAGGTAGGAAACAAGCATTGTTATGCTTCTCTGGACTCATGGGAAGTATTTTCTTTTCTTTCTTTTTTTTTTTTTGGTACCAGGGATTGAACTCAGGGGCATTCGGCCACTGAGCCCCATCCCCAGCCTTATTTTGTATTTTATTTAGAGACAGGGTCCCACTGAGTTGCTTAGTGCCTCACTTTTGCTGAGGCTGCCTTTGAACTCATGATCCTCCTGCCTCAGCCTTCCAAACCACTGGGATTACAGGTGTGCACCACAACACCTGGTCCTGTGGGAGGCATTTTTCTATCTTGCTTTTCACAGCTAATTCAGATGGTTAAGGTAATATGAAATGTTTCATTACAGGTCTCTTGCTCATAAGACCTCAAAGATTTGTGGTACCACCTAGAACCTAGGCCCTTCAACTTGCGTGTAAATCTTGTATAGTACTAGACCGCCCAGGCATTAATTCCAGATAATGATGTTGCATTTGACTTCCTTCTTTGCTCTTGTCCTTGCCTTTTTAAATTTCTTGGCTACATATTTAAAGGTCATTGTGACCATAATTTATCAGCATCATTTCTCTGTGTTTACAGTGGAGGAGGAGCCAGTCCACTATTGCCAGAGGTCCTGGTCTATTGATTGTTCTCCAGCTTCTCTTGTAATTTTTTAAAAAATTTTCCTGCTGGAATTCACTGTTCCCATCATTTTCTAGCTCCTTATCAGCTACAAATTTTTCTCTTGTCATCATTTTTAAAATAGGATATTTCTGCCAATAAGTGCTAATCTTGCCACATTTAAGTATACACATCAATTTTCATTGTCTAAAATATAAGCATTTTGAGACCAAAGATCATGCTTCATAATTCACCCCCCTTTCTCTCTTTCCATTACAAGTTATTGAATATTTTCTAGTTGAGCATAATAAAAATTCTAGAAAAAAAAGGTTTTGAAACTTCTTAAGTTTCCGAGAATATCCTAAAGCATTACATACATTATTAATTTAACCTCACCTGTAGCATCTTGAGAGTGTTTTGTTCAGAGTTTCTTTCTGAAGAAAGCCTGCTATAAGGAACTAGCTACATGACAGCCTCGATATTTACACTGAACTCAGGCTCTTCCCAAGCAGCTCCCAGCCACTGACGGTCATGAGTACCACAGCCTGGCCATTACTGCACAACATGGAACTCCTGGAATGGGCCCCATTGGCTTGGAGTTTTCATTGCCTGGCTGGGACCGCCTCTGATTTGTACTGAATTCTAGGACCCTTATCTGATTCTCCCTCCTCCCTTACCCCTGACATGTCAGATCTGCAGTGTAGTCTGAAGGTCTTCCCCAAGTACCACTGCTATTGCTGTCTTTATCTTTTATAGATATTTATACTAATAGCTCTTTCATTTCAAATTCCATATTGGCATCTTCTTCCAAAAGGACCCAAACATTGCCTCGATCTCTTTTTTCAAATGAAGAAACCAGAACTCTTAAAGATTAAAAGACATGACTTCAAATGGCCAGTTTGTACTCCAGATTTGAACCCAATTTTTTCTGATCACAAAGCCCATGTATTTTTCCATCATAGAAACAGATGTCTTACTCTCTGTAGACCTTCAAGGGTCACAGTGAACTCCTATCATCCAACCAGGTGATTACTCAGAGTATTTCCTATTTAGAAGGGGTTAATAGAAAGGTATTCATCAAAGGGAAAATATTTAACCTCTATTTTCTGATTTGTAAAAATGTAAATGGATAGCCTTTGCTTCAAATAGTCACAGGAACCCACATGGGAAAATAAAAATTCTGTTCTTGATAGCACTCCTGACTCTATTGGTCAAGTCTGACACTGGGGATCCAAAGGAAGATGTGAATGAGGAAAAATCAGTCACAGTTACATAGGAGCTACAGTGGACAGATATAGAAATTTTGTGTTGTGAAACTTCTTCTTAGGCTATCTCCACTGCTTGGAGTAAGGGCCCTTCCTTCATTTGATCTCTATATCACTCTCAGATTCCTCTAACTTTAACTTATTAGATTGAATGGGAACTATTTTGTATGGCTCTGTGTGTTTCACCAAACCCATGGCCCAAACCAAAAGCCTTCTGGGCAAACCTCACACTTCAAACATACACAGGGAAAGGAAAAAATGTCTCCTCATTGTATACTGACTTCCTAGCATGGTTCCCTGAGATAGTGGGCACCCAATAAATGTGTTATAGGAGTTAAATAAATAGGAAGTTTTATAGCTACAGTAAAATATCTAAAAGTCTATCTATCCCATGAGAAGAAATAAGTTACTCTGTGGCTATTTTAAGGTGATTGTAATATTAGTGGGGTACAAAGCTAAATGGCTGTAACAGGGACATCCTAAAACACAGTGAGTTGAACAAGACAGAGTTTTATTTCTCTACTATCAAAAGAAAGGCCCCAGGACTGAAGGTTTAGCTCTGCCATTTTAAATACACCACTACAGTAGTCCCCGAGTCCAATGGCTCCATCAGTCCTGGAGACCTCTAGCCAACATTAAGAAGGAGCAAGTACAGATAGCACACACCCCGTTATTTCAAGAGCAAGATATGAACCTGGCACACATCACATATTCTCCATCTAGCTACCTAGAACTTAATCATGACTACCCCTTGCTGACTGAGAAATACAGTCTTCAGGTATATGTCTATATATGAGATAAACCTTTATTCCTGTAAAATTAAAGGAGAATGGATATTAGGGAAACATGGTCACCATTTGCAAATGAAAGTCTAAGATCCATTTTGTTTTCTAGTGGGAGGTTCAATGAAATGCCTATTAGAATTGCTACTCCATGGTTTTTATCTCACTTTGTTTCTCCTACTCTGCTTCTTCCCACACTGTAAATTCTTGGAAAGAAAAGAAATCCTGAGCTTTGAAATTAGCTCTATGCCAGTACAATACATAGAAAAATGCATTGTCTATAGTAGATAAATGGGGTAAATACATAGCTGTTGAAGAAGTGAATTAATGTCTATTAAAAATGATGGAACCAAAAAGACTGGGATGTGCACCTCTCCTTCAATAGAGAAGTTTGCATTGACATTTAATACTTCCAATGATCAGATTTTGTATTGCAAAATATTTTACTACATCTCTGAAAGTATTGCATAAACATGAAACACAAATCTATGTTGAGTGTATTCTTTGGCATTTCAAACTGGTCATAGTTCTTTCTAGAGTCACAGAAATGATGAATGTTGTCCTTCTGGTTTTTGTTTTTTCATTGTAAAATGACTGTAAACTTATTGTTATCCATTAGTATCCCTCACTTGAATTTGAATCTTTGTTGCAGTTATAAATCAGTTATTATTTGAATGAAAAGTGTTCCTAAAGTGAATAACTTAAAATAATGTCAATGTCCCTGGAGGAGAACATTTTTAACCCTCTCCATAAATCTCAGTTTCTGATAATTAATATTCTCTCCACTTTTAAGACTCACATGGGGGGATTGGTGACAGATGATAAATACTATGCTTTGCATGTTTTTTTTTTTGTCTCTTTCTCTTTCACACACACACACATACACACACACACACACACACACACACACACACACCTTTCTTCCTCTCTTCTCTTCTCTCCCTCCCTCCAACTTCCTCATATTCTTCACCACTTCAAGTCCCTCCCATTCATACTCTGTCCAAAGCTTCTCTTATGGTGCTACCTGTATATTTATTTATCTGAAGTCCTAGATTGTTTGAGTGTACTCTATGCATGGCACAGCAGTATCAGGATAAAAAAGATACAGAAATCACATGGAGAAGTGAGGATAAGATTGAGACAAATAGAAGTACTGAGAAATAAGGTTCTTAGAGAATTTTTCTTGTTGTTGTATTCATTATTTTTTTTTTCTGCCTTATCCCTATTTCCCATTTGCTTTGACCTGGTTTTTAAAGAATAGGTGGCAAAATTTTAGCTGAGCATATGATAGTGTACAATAATACAGTCATATTAATACACATGTGATTATTATATCAACTATAACACGTGTGTTCTCTGTTATTTCAGGACGGAATAAAAACCCACTCCACTTTCTAATATTTTATTAAACAAAATGCATTCTCTATATGAACAATAATATCTGAGACTCAGATATACCTGAAGCAGCAATTCTGGTTTTTATGGCAGAATCTATTTAAGACTTTTTAAAATGATTTGTCTCTTCCAAAAGAGAAGGACGTTTACTCTTATGTGCATACTACTGAATAGTTTCTGTGGAAGTTTCTTCAAACCAAGGTAGGAGCTTACTATGGTATCAGTGCCATTTTGAGAAGTAGATGAAACCAGAGAGCAGAACCTATCATTCACTGATAGATGGAGAGGCTGTCCATAGCCTACTGAGTAGAGAAATTGGTTATCTCATTTTATGTGCTCCACTGATGTCCCAGTCACGCTCAGAGAGCCCTTAGTTTTCACCATGCCAAGTTAGCTTCTATTACCCCATAAAGATCAACACTCTACTTCGTCCAACCTGACCCATTAATTCGATAATTCTCAGACATATCAAGAGCAGAGGTACACATATCATCAAGCTTTGCTCTCATCTGTAATTTCTAAGAATAACTTGTGTCTAAAAGCAATGATTCGCTGTTCCTCCATGTGCTTTATTTGCTGCATCTGTGAAGCATTTCCTAGGGCTACAGAATTGGCCTTACACACCCGCCTATCAAATAGCTCATGTGATCTTTGCTGATCTACTTAATTTTCCAGACTTATCCCTTCTGCATAAAGAAGGAGTTAAAGGCAGTGATTTCTGTTTGCTTCTAGCTCTTCCTTGGTTAAAGAGCCTCCTGTATCCAGGACTATGAAGCATATCACATGTGATGCAAACTCATTGTTTACTGCAGTAGCATTCATTGCTGATGAATAAAATAAGAATTAGAAGCATATTCTCTTCTGGCTCAGAATTCTTCTGTAGTACACAATAATGATTGATATGCAGCATTAGTAGAAACAACAAAAGCAAATCTTCTCAGACTAAGCCTACAGTGGGATTTGGGAGAGCAGCTCTTCATCCTAAGATTCTCCAAGGCTGTTGATCAACCCCAGCTCACACCTTCCTTTTCATTAAGAAATCTCACCTATGTACTTCCATACCATTTGCCTCTTGATCTTGGCTTTGGTGATAATGCAGAGTCATTTTATGTTCCTTTTTGTTATTTTCTTTCTTCCACATCACACTTTGAACTCTTCATAAGCAAAAAAACCCAAACAAACAAATAAAATGATGTTTTGTTTTTTCTAATGCAAATAAATCATCACAGCCTATCTTTCAATGGCCTCTGTAATGATCTCTTCAATGGCAGACTTCCTATCACTGATCACCAACAATGGCTGAATGGGGCCAGATATCCCACAGGTCTTTGTGTGTTCTGAGTTCTTATTCCTAAAGAAGAAAATATGAGTAGTATGGTTCATCTTTTCAGGTTACCCAGAGCTCTGCATTTGATACCTCTGGCCAGCTATCTCTTCTTCCCAGTCCAGTCAAAGGTTTTGGAGATGGAGGAGAGGGTGGGTATCATCCTTATTCACTTAAAGCATTATTTATATTACTACATGCTACAGTTTTCTGCAATTAGTGATGATAATAATATTATATCATATGAACTATTTTTTGATCTTTGAAATTGTGAGTCTTTCAAAAAAACTGAATGATAAATACTGGGATTAAAATGAGAAGGAAGATACATGTGTCCCTGCTCTCAGTTAGTATGTACTCTAGATTTACATCTGAATATGTATTGTCCATTGATTAGTTTTAGGACATGGGATGCTTCCAGAGGGTCGTGGATGGCAGGAAACACCTTGAATTATTTCTGGTCCAATAAGAACTTGAATTGTTTTGAGATTTTTCCCACTAAGTGTGTCTAGATTTCAAGAGTCCTAACTGAAGAGTCTCCAGTTAATACCCAGCATCATGAAAACAGAAGCAGGCTGAATTGCAGGTTTTAGAAAGGTAATCCTAGGGTTGCAAAGTCCTGAGACAGCATCAGGGAAAGTCCAGCACTGAACTACCTCGTATAAAGCATCATAATCAAGATAACAATGAACGTAATGGACAACTATCAACACAAAACTCAAAAATCATAGGATGCAAGAATTAAACAGGCCTGGTAGTTTATTTAGAAATGACTCAAAGTTGGGAAAAGGCCAAGAAGCATTGTAGGTAGGTCCTTCATCTTGACTCTCCCCAGACCAACCACGCTTTGGAATATATTTGGTACATTTTGATGCCAGGTTTATATTACATAATCATTTTGGTTTTTGTCCTTTGTTAATTAACTTTATAGTTAAGAAAACTAGGAGACACAGACATAAAGGGCATTACAGAATATTCAAATCATCATATCAACATATATGAAAATGAGGTCAAAATTCTGTAATTTGCACTAGAGTACTTTGTGCTGTTATTTTCTATTGAGCCAAGGAGGAAAAAAAAATTTTCAAATTATTTTCTAAGCAGTTATGTCTATCCTTAGCCTAGAAGACACAATATTCTCACAGTTCCTTGGAGTTAAGGAACCAGGTACTTATCTTTTATTTCCAGTCAAGCAGTTCATTTTCCTGGTAGAATTCTCAAGATAAATTCCCTCTAAAACATTATTAACTTACCAGTTCATTCTGAGATATATGTTCTTAAGCGGTTTGACATGGTTTGTTATTGCAACGGAGTGCTATGCTCCTAACCAAAGGTGGTCACCTACTCAAATTCCTGGTGTCCACAGGCTAAATCACATACTCCTGTTCTCCTGAGGCCAGGTTTTTACTGTGCTATGTGTTATAAAATTTGAATATTTTATTCTCAGCAACTTGAGCCACTAAATAAAATTCTGAAAATCATTTTTTTCTTTCTCTTGACACAGATTCTCCCTTTGCCATAGTCAGTTTGGTCACTGTGATGACATTAGCCCTTTCTGTAGTTCCCTTCCTACCGTGGAAACAGAAAAAGAAGTTCTTGCTGAGATAAATGTGCATATGCACTGGAATGGTACATGTGCATTCTTTCATTCTAACCCTAAATATAAACTAGTTTTCAAGAATTTTGCTTATTTGTCAAAAATTAATACAACTCAGGAATATCAGATAACTTGTTTGTGGGAAAAATGATTAAAAGTCAAATGATATCTTGAATAGTATAAATAAATTCAAATTTATGGACATGTTACACTGAGTGATGTATAAATATGTATCCACTTTAAATTTGGAAGTAAAAATACTTCAGACATTCTTCCTTCAATTACAGAGGCTTTCCATTTTGTTTCTTACTCCATAATAGAGCTCATGAAGCATAGTTAATGTTATAGTTTCTTTAAAAATATGCTGACAGTCCATTATCTTTGAAAGCATTAACTCCTGTCTCTCTTAAATGGGTTTAAGATTATAATGAGGGATCCACAGGAACTATCAGGTCTGAAAATGGTCATAAAAGATTCCCCCTTTTAATATGTATATAGAACATCCTGAACTTTCTACAATAGCACTGGCAGAGATCAGCCTCATTCTCTGTGACAGGCTTTTTTATCCTAGTTTGTAGTAAGTACTCATTTGTTTAAGGATGGATGACCAAAGGATCTAAATATTTCTCTTCAACTATGCCACAATAAGAGTGAAAAGCTTAAGGATGGAGGAAATTTGGACAAGGAGAGGGGTCATGGGGGGCAGGAAAAATGGTGGAATGAGATGGACATCATTACCCTAGGTACATGTATGACTGCACACATGGTGCAATGCTACATCGTGTACAACCAGAGGAAAGAAGAGTTGTGCTGCATTTCTGTACAATGAATCAAAATGCATTCTGCTATCATATATACCTAATTAGAATAAATAAATTAATTAATCTTTTAAAAAGGAGTGAAAAACCAATAGCAAAATGGAGCTGACAGAAACTTGTGAAAAAAAGCATGCTTGATGTTGAAACTAGAACATTCATATTACAGTCAGGAACAAGATGAAGATGCCTGTATTCACCAAGTTCTTATATATTCTACTCACAATTGTACAAAATGTCATAGAGCATATAAATGAGATTTGAAATAGAATTTTCAAGATAAAACTGACGTTTATATTAGTGTATACATAGAAAGTATTCACTCTTGGATAAACTATTAGCAATGAGGATTTAGTAAGGTGACTAGATATAAGATTAATATAAAATATCCAATAGCCTTCTCTACTCCAGCAATCAATTAAAACTAAAAAATTAAAAATAAACAACATCTATCATGTTAAAAATGCTATATATACATGAGGAAAATCATGTCACAAAATATGCAAAACATATTAAAAACACCTATTAAACATATTAAAACTAGAGGATATAAAAGAATACCTGAATGGGTAGAAGAGAAGAATGTTCATGATTCGGAAAACTTCATGTTTTAAAGATGTTAATCTTTTCAAATTATACTGAGAATTTAATTTAGAAATTCTAATTTTTTTCATGAACTTGAAAAACTAAATGAAAAATTTATATGTAGTACTAAATATGTAAAACTAGGCAAGAACATTTTTAAAAGAAAAATAAAGCAGTACTTGCTCTACTGGACATGAAAATGTATCATGAAGATATAATAATAGAATCATAATATTTGTACAAAAGTGGATAATATGTCACAGATTAAATAGATGGTCCATAGGTAGATGCAGTATATCTGGAAATCTGAAGCAGGGAAATGATCACATTTCAAATTATTATGGGAGAATGACATAGTCAATAAAATATATTAGGGCAATTGACCATTTGGTATGAAAAAAAGATAATTTCATGATTTTTTCCTAAACGTAAAATTAAATTCCAACTAGACCTAAGTGTAAAAGAAGTAAAATAATACAATGATCTATTAGAAAGCAGGGTGTCTACAACAAGAAATCTATACCAAAAAGGCTCTACATTTTTTTCACTTTTGGTCATCCCTAATCAATCTGATACATTTACTGGAATCTAAACAAAAAAGTTGGTGTGACAAAATATTCCACAAAAACTAAAATACAAGGAATAAGCTGGAATAAAATATAACACATAAAACAGATAAACTTAATATTGAACATACAGAAACTGATGAATGCATATTGGTTAATTATATATGAGATGTATAAATTAATAAATCACATTAAACAGCAAAATATAAAATAAGGTAAATATGTGTGTGTGTGTATATATATACACACATAACAGAAGAGATAAAAATATCAAAAAGCATCCTCAACTAAATTAATTAGAAGGAAATGCAAGAACAATAACAGGGTATAGTTATGAATAAAATAAACATTTGTAAAAACAGGATAAATAAAGGTTAGTAGAAGTGAATCTACTTTATTTATGAAATGCCAGGTAGCAGTTTTAAAGAGTGAGGTACCTCTGTACATTCAGACAGGAAAAGATCACAAGGGCAAATAATTTAATATCTAGCAAGTCAGATTCAATATATTCTGGGTGAATTTTTCCCCCACTCTATGTTATACTAGAAAAATGAATAAACAAAAAAATGTGGAAGCTCAGAGGACAGATTTTACTCCCAGAGGATGGCATATGTGATCCTATAACCAATTCCTAAAATATGAGTGAATATTTGACAGGAAAAGAGTGTGGTGTCTTTCAGGTAGAAATGATAGCCTGGCCCAACCTCCTTAAGTTCACTCCTCTACTTTTCTCTATCAGCTCTGCCTGTTCCTCAAACCCAAACCCCAAACACCTCCTTAAGTGGGGCATGTTCCTAGATAATCTTAATGCCTTATGCCAATCTATTTCTCTCATTTTGTGTGTGTGTGTGTGTGTGTGTGTGGTGCTGGGGATTGAACCCAGGGCCTTGTGCATGCGAGACAAGCACTCTACCAACTGTGCTATATCCCCAGACTGTTTCTCTCATTTTTAATTAAAATTATTAGTGCATATTGATTACACAAACTGATAGGATTTATCATGAAACTTTTACACATGTATATGATGTATTTTAATCACATCCACTTTTCCTATTTCCCTTTTCCCCCATTCTCTGCTATTCCTAATAGTCTCCCTCCTGTATTTTTTCTAGATTCCATAGGTGAGAAAAGCCATGCAGTACTTCTCTTTCTGAGTCTGACTTATTTAGCTTAATATGGATCTCCCGTTCCACCCATTTTTCTGCATATGACATAATTTTGTTCTTTATGTCTGAGAAACGTTCCATTATGTGCATATACCATAGTTTTTATGGTTTGTATATGTGCTGTCCCCCAAAAACTCATGTGTGAAACAACATAAGAAGCTTCAGAGGTCAAAGGATTAAATTATAAGCACTCTAACTTAATCAGTTGCTTAATCCACTGATAAGAATTAACTGGGTGGTAACTGTAGGCAGGTAGGGTGTGGATGGAAGAAGTGGGTCACTGCCTTTGGGGTTCATACTTTGTCCCTGGTGAGCAGAGCTCTCTCTTTCTGCTTCCTGGTAACCGTGTCCTGAACTCCTTTCCTTTGCCACACCTTTCAATCATGATGTTCTGTCTCATCTCCTCCAACCATGAACTGAAACTTTAACATTTTGCATCAGAATAAACTTTTACTCCTCTAAGTTGCTCTTGTTGGGTATTTTCATTACAGTGATGCAGAGCTGACTATTATAGGCATCTCAGCTGATTCTATAACTTGGCTATTATAAACAATGCCACAGCAAACATGGGTGTACAGGCATCTCTCTCATATGCTGACTGTGATTCCTTCAGGTATATCTAAGAGTAATATAGCTGAAGTGTATGGAATTCTATTTTTAGTGTTTTGAAGAACCTCCAAATTTGTTTTCCACAGTGGCTATACCAGCAGTGCATCCTTACCACCATTTATTATATCTGTTTTGTTTTCTTTTGGCGAGGGCAGGTTCCAGGAATTGAACTCAGGGATGATTGACCACTGAGCCACATCTCCGGCCTTATTTTTGTGTTTTATGTAGAGACAGGGTCTCACTGAGTTGCTTAGTGCCTCGCCATTGCTGAGGCTGGCTTTGAACTCGTGATTCTCTTGTCTCAGCCTCCCAAAGTGCTGGGATTACAGGCGTGCACCACCATGCCCGGCACCAGCACCTCGCTTTTGCTGAGGCTGGCTTTGAACTTGCGATCCTCCTGCTTCAGCCTCCTGAACCACTGAGATTATAGGCATGATCCACCACAACCAGCATGGATTTCTTGATATTAATCATTCTGACTGAAGTGAGATGGAATCTATGTAGTTTTGATTTGCATTTCCCTGATGACTAAACAATGTTGAATATTTTTTCATATATTTATTGATCAGTTGTAAAAAAAAAAAAAAAAAACAGAAAGAAAAAAGGAAAAGAGTCATGTTGCTTTCCCTCTCTGTCTTTCTTCTGAACTCTTCCCCACCATTCTCTTCTTAATCTCCCTTCCTATTATTTCTTCTTTCTTCAGCTAGGGTATTACCTTTCTGATAAAGCTTTTCCTGACCCCCACTTTTTCTCTGTGAGCTTTCTTAATTCCTCATTGTTTATCCCCATAGAATCTAGTCTATTGTTTGAGATTCAGAACCAAAATGATTGAAAAAACTGATTTTTAATAAGGTCAGTAAAATATTAATCGTAAACAATTAGTTAAGCTCACTACAAGGTTTCTGTATGCTTCAGTGCACAAATAAGGAAAGTAAAATACCAGAGAAAACCTGACCAATTCTGTAAGACACATGTTCATTCTACAAGGGATGTCATGGCAAATTGGTATAAGAACATTATTTACCCCCTGACTTCCCATTTGTAGATAAAATGACTCTACATAACGGCACATGTCTTTGATGTACACACATAGGTGTGAAGATTATTTTTTCCTCTTCCAGAAATCCTGAGAGACTGTTAATGTGTCTTCATCTGTTACATTTACAAATGTTTTTTTTTAAAAGGAAGAAGTAAGTAAATATATAATGTAAAAATTTAGACATTTGCAATGTCAAGCACAATAACTTGAAGCATACTGCTGTCCCCCTTGGGCGTTAGACTACAAAACAGGATGAAAATGTTCTCCAAGTGTAAAATAAATGACATGTACAGTTGGCACATTTTTTCCCTTCTTTTATTACAACTTGAAATCTACTGCTGATTTTTTGAAAAGAAAAAAAAATAACTGAGTATCAGTTAAGAAATGTTCATCATATAAATAACACATGTGATATACCTTATACAGTTATTATAGCAAGCATTATTTATATCAAGGAATGTTTCAGAGCCTAAATGACAAGACAAAAGAAAACTATAAAAGAAAGAAAAAAATAACATGGATGCATATGAATGGCTTATTTATTCCATGCACTTTCAGTTACTTTCAGTGACCTTATTTTACTTAGTCTAAGTTGAGATTTAGGTGATGGAAACACAGATGCAGTTTGTAAACTGGGACCACAGATGTGTTTCAAAGGTTTGGATGGATCTGATACCAAACTCTGAAAAAATCTAGTAACTCTATTCCCTTGTGCCTTTTTTACAAGGAGTAGAATAAACAAGGAGTAGAATAAAACTCAGGTTTCCACTGCTGACAAAATAGCCACCAATTGCTGAAGCATAATAACATTGTCTAGATTTAGATGTCTAATTGGTACATGGAAGTCCTGTTTTATAGCTGACACCTAATACCTCAAAATACTCGTATTTGTTCAATGTGCAGGAGGTTTCAGATTCCCTTTAGGTTCATCAATTAACATATCACCAGCAAAGGAATCTTTCCATCCAGACAGATAGGAAATTAACATGATGCTAAATGGATTATATCTATGGTTTACAAAGAGAGACACAGAGAGAGAGAAAGAGAGAGAGAACATGCAATGATTCCAAAACAGTGATTTAAAAGAGTTATACATTGATTTCTGTTGTTAAAGTGGATTTCAATGTACAAAATACTAACAACAAAATCAATACCTTCTTTCATTTCATAGTGTTCCTTTAAAAACATCATTCAGTTTTTCAAAGATGGGCCACTTAATTCTGGGCACGTTCCTAACAGCTCCTGCCTTAGTTAAAAGTACACAATACAAGTTGGCAGAATCAAGTAGGGAGATTCTCTTGCTGTGATATTTGTGCCTTCTGAGATCCATTCATTAAGCTTATCCTGACAGTGGAGGAATAAAGGAAGACCTCTGAAAGCTAATGTTTTCTCTCAGACCCAACTGCCAGGCCATGTAAAAGTGTCAAATCTTAATAAGAAATGAATATGTCAATTTAAGTTTCAATTTTTATGGAGGAGGAGCTAAAATGTCCATAAGATGAAAGAGTGTTCTTTACTAGTTCTTTATTAAGTGTTCTTTATTAAGCAACCAGACATTTCAATAGGTCTCACTTCACTTAGGAATAAGGCTCACATTATGAAACAGCTTAGCATCCTCCCTAGTTCTATTGTCATTTGTCAAAGAAAGATGCCCCTCGGCCTAACTTATGGGATACTTTAAACCAAAAATCAAATTGGGCTTGCTTTTCCCCATCATGCACTTTTCTTGAGCAAAAGACCTTGTGAAACAGAGAAATTCTTGAGTGTCACTCATAATTATGTGTTTTACATTATTAAATAGTCATTTTACTATCACATCTGAAGTATCATTTAGGACTAAATATGAAATATGACTAAGAATGTTTATTTTGAATGTTTATTCAAAAAATACAGTAAACTATCAGTTTTGTAAAAAAAAAAAAGTCACAAGTTTCAAAAATATGAAACACTTAGTTCCTTTATCTTTCTTTTGCCAACTGTTGTACCTTTCTTTAAAGAAAGGACAATCCAATCACCCCTGGAAGAAATGTGTTTTATTTTTATCTATTCTACAGTTTAAAAATTCTTTCATTTTTTTTTCCTGTAGGAAAGTTTAATGAGGCACATTTGCTTGTTTCCATGGCATTTCAAAGGAGGATTACTAGCTAAAGGCTGGAAAATGTATATAGAAAAAAAAGGAATAAATAATAGCAATAACTAGTAGCATCTGCAATAAGAGAAATTTTACTTTTCAAAAAAAATCATAGGTTAGTAGTTATTTATAATCTGTAAAATGCCAGGCATTGTTCACATCATGATTACTTTTTTGTGGGGGAAAAGAAAAGATTAATAACAAGAATTCTATCATATAACAGTTTCTCACTGCACATGCAAAAATATGCTATTTTGGCAGTAGACCAAAAATCAGTTATCTATAAAATCATTGAATATATATAAAAACACAGGTGAAATTCCACTTAGATCATCTTTGATTTAATAAGCAGAATCCTGAGCTTACAGAGCATCAGCTTTGGGTTCCCTTTCCTCTAAACTCTGACACTAGCAAATCCAGTCATATTGAGGGAGATTTTCCTAGAAGCAATCAGCCAGCATGGACTGTGTCATTCACAGTCTCTTCCATCTCCACAGCATGTATTAGTGATGTTTTTTAAATTTTGTTTTATAAGTATTTTGATGAGGTCTAACGTTTAAAATACAAGGCAGTTAATTCAAAGATTTCTGTAAAGATTTAGGCAGAAACATCAACATGTCATGCTCATAACTGGTAATGATAATTAAATATGATGCAATTGATCACCCACTCTCTCTTTTACCTGTCTAAGACTGAAGGTGTGAGGTCTCACAGAAGTGGGAGAAGAGATATTGACGTCTCATGTGTTAGAGAGCACAGGTCCCATGTGAGCATCTCTGCAAGGACAGCCAATCTGATAAAGGTTATGGGTTTTTGAGGTCAATTTAGTATATTGGCAGTGTATACAAAATCAACAAAACAAGAAAATACAAGTCATTAAAAAATATAAACTTATGAGTTAATATGCACTAGCAGAAAGAACTGTGAATTGAAATTTAAAAATTGGTTTCTAATTTTAAATCTGCCCTTATGAAAAAAACACCAAGTCTTTAGCCTCAGTTACCTCATTTATAAAATTATGATGGATTAGGTGACTTTGTAATTACCTTTAAATTCAGGCTAATCTGAATTCAGGGCAAGGGGTGGTAATCAGTAAGCTTTCTATGTCTTTGAGAAGCAGTAGTTTGAATGTCAGAAAAGAAAAAGAGACATATAAGCAAAAGTTAAGTAGAGAGTGGACAGTTGTACCTTGATCTTGAGCTTTTGGATGACCAGACCACAGAATCAAAAAAACAGAAGAGCTGAAGACTGACCAGTCGATCAGACCTTTTTTGTGAAAATCCCTGTGGTAGATGGAACACAAACTAGGGCACCAGAGAAGCCATATTCACTCAAGGTCATGCCCCCTGTGTGGATGTGATGGAGATGACCTTAGGGTAGTAAAAACAGATTTCGTTCAGACACTCAATAGGAAAAGAGAGACCTCAGTGTAGAACTGAGCTCAATTCCAAGTACGAGAACAAGTGGGGATTTACAGTCAAGGAGCAGGTTGGGATGATTAGTACATGGGAATTTGCTAACAGGGGACATGGAGCATAGAAAGATCCTTCCAAACTGACCTAACAGGATTCTTGCCAAAGGTCCACCTGAGGGATGGTTGGTTGATAAAGAATGATCAGATATTAAAGGTGATCCAATGTTAAGGCTGAAAGGATTCTCTGTAAACTAAGCAAGACCCTTGCAAACAGAAGCCAGGCAGGCCTAGAAAGGATGGAGCCAAAGTCAAGCATAGTCAAGAAAAGAGCTCAGAGGAGTCTGACTGTAGTTATGTCAGACAGTATTTGTTAGAAAAAGGCACACAGAAAACATAAGAATCACTTAGGTCAGCCAACCCAGTGAGGACCATTCCAACTTCAGAATAGATATTGAAATCATTTTAAGAATAAAAAAAGGAAAACCTTAAGCAAATATGTGGGTCTATTAACAATTACACAAAGCAAATGTGTAGCTCTATATTTTAGTTCCTTTTTTTTTTCCCTAGCATGGAAACCACATTGTGGGCTTTAAAGCTCTGTTGATTATACACGTTTAAACAAATGCCCTCATTAAAAATTCAGATTCCAAAAGCTGTCTGCAAAGAAGGCCAGAGCCCATTTGAATATTTCATAGACTTTATAAAAAAGTGACTAAGATTTCCTTGGCTACTTGAAATGTTCTGTGGAAAAAGAAAGAAAGAAAATAACTTATTCAATGAAAGTGTTAAATATTCTCCAATATCTAGAGCTTGCAACTTCTCAGCATGGGTTGAGCTGAATTTCAAAACCATTGTCATTCCTCAGACAACCTGTAGTTTTAAATGACTAGGCTGTCAGCCTTTAAGTTCTCTGCATTTGCCTTTTCTGCTTTAGTGAATAGTAACAATTACATTGCAAACAGCATGTTATTTCCAACTGTTTTTTTGACAGAAATCTTTGTGTTACAAATATTGCAAACTTGAGTTAGTTTGCACAATTCATTTTTTATGTAAATCTTAAGGGTGGAGTTTTTATTTCAAGGCTTCAGTAAATTTGGTCTTCAAATTAGTATCTTTCTCACACACAGAGATATTTGATGAGCAGATTGGTTAGGTAGGATTGTGTAGATTTGGGAATCATTTTTTCTTTTTTTGGTACTGGGGATTGAACTTAGGGGCACTCGACCACTGAGCCACATCCCCAGCTCTATTTCTGTTTTATGTAGAGACAGGCTCTCACTGAGTTGCTTAGCGCCTCGCCATTTCTGAGGCTGGCTTTGAACTCGCTATTCTCCTGTCTCAGCCTCCCAAAGTGCTGGGATTACAGGTGTGCACCACTGCACCTGGCTGGGAACCATTTTTAACTAAGATTGTTAGGTTCATATAGCAAGACTTTTTAATGGTTGGAATTCAGACTAGGGGAGGTGATACCATTTGAGACTGGGAACCAGGAAAATTATATATTCATTTTTTCTTCTTCAAGAACTTGTTGGAATGCCCTCTACCTGCAAAGGGAAGGATTAATGTGTCTTAGATGTAATCAACTGAAAATATCATGTCTGGTTTGAGGAAGAAAAGAGAACTTTTGAAGTACATTGGACTGGGGGTTGGGTAGTAACAGGATGACCCAGACCTTTGAAAATGCTTAATCTTTCAAGCTGATTTAAACTTTCAGCAACTACTGTGTCTTTGAAGTTCTAAGAAAGAACCAGTAAGATCAAAGACTATGCTCTGGTTTAAAAAAATATCGTTAAATATCTAAAACTGATTTTTGTTTCTAAGACATTGCTTAGAAATCATCATAGTTAGTTTTGTAGTATTTGTATAGTTACTTATAGACAGATATATACACATATTCTGTCTGTATGTTTATGTCTGTATGTTTATGCACAAAATATTGGTCTTTGCAAAGGGGAGTGAATGAATGATGCAGATCTTTCAGGCCTTGATCAACATTTCCCTTAGACTGACTAAACATGAAACAGGTATTTTTATGGCTATTACCCTCCTGAACTCCCTTTTCTTAGAACATTTACTTTGGAAAACTTATAATTGTAAATTCTTTCTCTAGATGTCGATCTTCTCCCATCCACTTTCAGTTTTGCAACCCAGGAATATGTTTCTCAAGGATCTGGGAACCATACCTTTGTTGAAAAGTAATCATTGAAGGAGACAGTGCCTCTATTTTTATCCTTTGTGGGAAGGTAGGAAACTACTTTTGATGAGTGGCAATAAGTAGATGGCCTAGTGATATTCACCAACTTTACTGCTAATGTATTCTAGTAATTTCCCACCTGTTCATTCCAGGGCTTAAAATCATCCAGCCTTTGGGTCTTCTCCTCAAAGTTAAGTTCAATCCTATCTCCTATTGAAATCATTTTGAATAAAATCTTCCTTGCCTGTTTAAGATATCTGGTGCAATTTTTCCTCGATAACCTCAAAAAATACAAAATCTAGAGGAGCAGAATTCACATGTATAGTTAATTTAATACAAGACAAGAATCTTGACTTTTTAAATGTAGGAAAAGTACCCTGGGCATACAAAAAAAAAATTCACTGTGTGATTATTTTTTCGTACTGTGACCAAAAGACCTGACAAGAACAATTATAGGAGGAAAAGTTTATTTGGGGACTCATGATTTTAGAGGTCTCCATCTATAGATGGCTGATTCCATTCCTCTGAGCTCAAGGTGAGACTGAACATCATGGTGGAAGTAAGTGGTGGAGTGAAGCAGCTCAGGATATTATACCAGGGAGACAGAAGAACAGAGACAGAGAGAGGGCGGGAGGAAGGGAGGGTGGGAGAGAAAGGTGAGAAGAGAGAAAAGAGACTCCACTCACCAGATATGAAATATATACACCAAAGGCACGCCCCCAAATGACTCAGCTCCTCCAGCCACATCCTACCCACCTTCAGTTATCACTCCGTTAAGCCTGTCCAGTGATTAATTTACTGATTGGGTTAAGGCTCTCATAACCCATAACCCAATCATTTCTCCTCTAAGCCTTCTTGCATTATTTCACACATGAGATTTTTTGGGATATCTCACATTCAAACAAATATATATATATATATATATATTTTTACTTGAATTTAATGCATCCCAAGTACTTTTATTCCATTATGTATGTCTTTGCTTCCAAAATGATTTTGCATGATTATCATGTATGTATAATTATATTAGTGAATATATATAAAATTCTGATGAGTTGATTAAACAATAACATTTGAGTTTGTTAAACAAAATTAAAACTCTCATTTTGCATATCTTAATTGCTTTTTATTTGTGATTCTCAAATCAGACAGCAATTTGAACCAAAAATGGTTCAGAATGCTTTGCCTTAACACATGGGTGCCAAAAGAAAAGGAAGCAAAATACAGAAAACAAAAATGAAGTATAAGGACAATAGGATTTGTTATAGGCAGATATTTACTTAATTTGAATGTGATCGAACAAGTGGTTGCCTGTGATTGACAGAAGCCTGGCTGCTGTGATTGACTTAAATTCACCTGTTTGCTACAAAGGCATATTTCCAGGTTAGGTTTTCCATTTGTTTAAGTACTAAGTTAGGTTTCAGTTCATTACATAAAGAGTCCTTGGGAAGGCTGGCTCAGGCCAGATTTAGTTTTATTTTACAATTTGGTCAGCCTCACAATTTTGAGACCAAAACTTTGGGCATTGATATCGCTCTCTGTAACCATCCTAAATGAAATTATTTGGTCTCAGTGGTGAATTCACAAGTCTAATTTGGTCTCAGCTTCCAGTGGGCTATAGCAGGAATGGATTTTGCAAGGAGAGAATAAGTAAATAGAACAAAAGGAGAAAAAAAACACTGGTTAACATCAAGTTTTTTCAAGTTACTATTTTTTATAAGGGTAAAAGCAGAGAAAACTTCCTCATTATGTGAACTTAAGTAGACTAGAATCTCTTGTTTTCAGGAAATATACAAAAATAAAAATGTTCGTTTGTTTTAGGATCTGTTTCCTAAGGTTCCAATCTAATTGTGTGGCATTTATCATGAGTAGCTAGTTTTTTCTCCTTTGGTCTAGTGGGGCCTAGTGCAAGAGTTCCATACAAAATCATAGCCTCTCTTGATTTTAAGAGAGTCAACAGCATTTGTCCTCAGTGCTTTCTGTGAATGCTTCTTAGCTTCAAATTATGATTTTAGCATCAAAATTCACTGGGTGATTTCAAAATGTCAACCCTCATATCATCCTAGTTTCCCCTTTTCATTTTCCCTGTATATAATTGCCTGCCAATTACTATTGTGTATCAGGCATTCCTTTCTTTTACTGAACCATTGTTGCCACTGAGAACCAAAGCCACCTATCGCTATAAAGGTCACTATGAAGATTAACATGATATACTATCCAACTGCATCTATCAATGTGTCTTTATTATTTCAGGACACTTTTACTCAGACAAGTGAAGTTGAAAATAAATTTCTTGCCCCCAAATCCATTTATCCATACAATAGATTTCTCAACTAAGTTCATCAGTCTTTTTTACTGCTTTAAACCCCTACCTGTTCCTCCTATCAATTCCACAGCACTGTCATTATCTTTACTCAAGTTCTTTCCATTCCAACAACCATTTATAGACCAACTTTACCAGACCTTCCAGAAAAAAATCCCATAAATACCCTGCCTCTTTTTTTCCTTCTCTAAGATGCTAAGATCTCACCAAGGTGGTGATTTCTATTCAGCAATAAACTTAACTTTGATTAAAGAGAAGTTACTTTTTGGTTGAAAAAAAAACTATTTACATTTCCCCATATTCTTGAGTTCATAAAATATCAAAAGTCACAATTTTTTTTTAATTTTAAAATCAACTTTATTGAGATAATTTATATAAGGTGCATACATTTGCTGGGTGCAGGCACATACCTGTAATCCTAGTGATTCAGGAGGCTGAAGCAGGAGGATGGCAAGTTCTAGACCAGCTTTAGCAACTTAGTGAGACCCTAAGCAACATAGTGAGAACTTATCTCAAAATAAAATTATAAAAATCTGGAAATGTAGCTCAGTGGTAGAGTACCCCAGGGTTCAATCCTCAGTACCAGAAACAAAAAATATATATATATTTTTTAAAGTTGCATCCATTTTACATGGTCTGTTTCATGAGTTTTGCTAAAAGTATATATGCACACCCTATTAAGAAATAAATTATTTCCATGACATTAAAAAATATCCTTATGTACATTTTTTAATCAACACCCCCATTCAGTAATCAACTACTGTTCTTCTATGACTATCAATTAGCATTCCTTTTTAAAAATTTTCTATATAAGTGGAATAAAAATGTAGAAGAATTCTTTTAAGGGTCATCCATGGGGCTCCAGGTATCAGTAATTTATTCCTTAGTATTTAGAAATCTTTCACTGAGTACACATAGCATAGTTTCTCCATTCACCTTTACAACTTACCACTGTTTTTGATTCAACAGTTGCAGGGTCTTGGTCCTGATGTATGTCAGTACACCCCTAGACAGGAGTTCAAATCAAGCACAAAGGGAGTTTACTGAGCAGCGCAAGTCAAGAACCTCTTCAGTCTCACAAGAGAAAGTGCTCATGTTCCAGGGCACAAAGGGCTATGAGTTATGTGGGGTCTTGGGCTACACAGGGCAGGAAACCACAGGGAGGAGTAAGGGGAAGGACTTGGAGCAAAACTGATCACATGTTCACACTTTCTAGAACGTGCATCCTATATTCTCCTGGGGGTACCAATTTTACTATCATAACCAGGGTGGCTGGACATGACTTCTTGCTCAAGAGTTACTGCTTTCACTGAATGACACATACAGACCATATTAGGTGATTATTAGTAAAGCTGGAATTATAGCTTTCTATTTATTTCAAATTTGTCTTTTCTGTTTTTTCTTTTGTCTTATTTTGAATAAATTAGGTATATTTATAATAGCATTTTACTTCAATTGTTGTCACATTACCTACAAGTATTTGTTGTGCTATTTTAGTGATTACTTTTTGATTTGTATGATATGTCATTTGCTTATCACATTCTACATTCAAGTGATATTATGCCATTTTATATATAAGAATCCTATGTATACTTCTATGTTGAACTTCTCATTCTTTGGACTATCCTTGCCATACATTTACTTATACATATTATAAATCAAACAGTTATTACAGTTATTATTTTTGCTTTAAATATTCCATTCTCTTTTGAAGAAATAGTGACTTTTAAGGCAGTTTATGTTCACAAAAATTTGTACAGAATGAGCAGAGTTCCCATGTACCTTCTCCTCTGCCATATGCATGGCTCCCTCCATGATCCACCTACCCCACCACAGTGATATGTTAGTTACAATTGAGAAATCTATATTGGTGCATCATAATCACCCAGAGTTTACAATAGGGTTCATTCTTGGTGTGGTACATTCTGTGGATTTTCACTAACGTATGATAGCATGTATCTACCATAATAGTTATCATGCAGAATAATCCTACTGCCTTAAAAATAATGTACTCTGCTTGTTTTTAATGCTTTTATTAGCATATTACAGTTATACATAACAGTAGGTTCATTTTGACATAATTATACAAATAGGGAACAAAATTTGCTCCATTTCAGCCCTGATATTTTCATTTTCTTTCCCCTTCTCCTTCAACCTCCTCCCCTTCCTCTATCCTACTGGTCTTCCTTCTGTTTATTGATTTTTTTCATTGGTATTTGATAAATATACATAAAGATGGAATTCATTGTGGTATATTCATATATGTACATAGCATAATTTGATCAATTTTATTCTACAGTTCTTCCATTTTCCCATCTCCTTCCTGCCCAATCCCTTTTCTCTCTACCACTGAACTCCCTCCTATTTTTTTCCTTCTTATTTTGCTCTACCTTCCACAACTGAGAGAAAACATTCAACCCTTGACTTTCTGAGTCTGGTTTATTTCACTTAGGATGCTGTTCTCCAGTTCCATCCATTGATTGGCAAATGCCATAATTTAATTCTGTAGACCCTCTTCATACGCCTGATGTTTTACTGCACTTGTTTTTGTGGTGCTACGGGTGGTACCCAGGGCCTTGCATGTGCTAGGCAAGTGTTATTTATCTTTCCCTCCCCATTACACCTTGGCAACTACTGATAATTTTACTTTATCCATAGTTATGCCTTTTCTAGAATATCATATAGTTATAGTCATTTAATATATATCCTTTTCAATTAATAATATGCATTTTAGGGCACTTCCATGTCTTTTCATGGCTTGGTAACTTTTCTTTTTGACACTGGATAATATCACTTTTTCTTAACATACAACCGTCTGTTTAGCCATTTATCTGATAGATATCCATTTATCTGAAAGATATCTTAGTTGCTTCCAAGTTTTGGAAGTTATACATACAGCTGCTAGAAATATCTGTGTGCAGGATTTGGTGTGGAGATGAGATTTCAGTTCACTGGGGTAAATTCCAAGGTCATATTGTAAGAGTATGTTTAGTTTTGTGAGAGATTGCTAAACCTTATTCCAGAGTGGCCATACCGTTTTGTTCTCTCACAAGTGGTTAAGAGTTCCTATTATTCTGCCTACTTAGCAATATTTGTTATTTTCAGTGTTTAAGATTTTTCTCACTCTGGATGGTGTGATGTGGTATATTATTGGTATTTTAATATGTAATTACCTAATGACATTATATTGAGCATATTTTCATCTGTTTATCTGCTGATTATCTTCTTTGTTGATTTTCTAATCAGTTCTTGGGCCCAAATATTTTCTTTCAGTCTGTGGCTTATCTTTTCATTTTTATGGTCCATATAAAACTAAATAGTCATAACTATGGGCATTTATTTTTGTTAGTGACCAATTCCAGTGTTCTTCATTCCTTATATAGATCTATATTTTCATGTCATGGAATTTTCATGAAATATAGCATTGCTAGAGTTGAATTATTTCAGTATTTAAAAGGTACTCTTTGCCTTTATTTCTGAAAACTATTTTCATGGGTTATAGAAATTTAATCTGACAGCTTTTTTAGCTTTAATCATTTCAGTATTTTGCATTTCTTGCTACCCTTTCTGGCTTGCATTGTTTCTGTTGAGAAGTGTGCTGTCATTCTTATTATTATCTTTTTATTGCTATATCATGTTATTTTGTTCATTAATATTTTCAAACTGTGGGATTATTGCTTTTACTAAACCTTAGCCATCACTTCTTCTAGTATATTTCCTGGGACCCCTTATACTCCATAGACTGCTTATGCCTCTTGAAGTTGTCTCACATTTCATGATATTTTATTGAAGTTTGTAGTCTATTTCCTCTACATATTTCATTTTGTGTAGTTTTTTATTGCTGTACCTTCGGATTTGGTAATCCTTATGTGCTACAGTATATAATATACTATTAATTCTTTCTCTGTATATTTTTTATCTCAGAGGTAGTTTTCATCTTTCAGAGATAAAATCTTTTCTTCCCTTATCTCTTGTGTCTATATTTAACATACTCTTTTTCCTGTTGTTTACCATATTAAATGTAATTAAAATAACTATACTAGTATCTGTATATACTTTTTCACTTGTGCCATTTCTGAATTAGTTTTGATAGATTATACTCCTATAAATTATGCATTTTTTCTTCCTTTATGTCTAGTAAGTTATTATTGGATTTCATTCATTGTGTGCTCATTTTTGCATTCCTTTAAGTATACTTAAGCAATTTTTTTGGTGATTCTGTTAGGTTACTAGCAAAGTGATCTTTCCAGGTCTTGTTTTTTCAAATTCGTGGATGGGACCTAAGAGGGGTGTTTAGGGTATTTTTGCTCCACTTCTGAGACAAACTTTTCCAAGTGCTTTACATGATGCCATATGGATTATGAGATTTCCCACTCTGGCTGAGTAGAAGAATTATTTCTCAACATATGAGAATTATTCTCAACTCAGGGATTGTTCCTTCTCATCCTCCTAATATAGTGCATTTCCCCAGCTTCAGTTCATGTTTCTGCATGCAGCAGTGATCAGTATTCAGCAGAAGACTTGAGGAGGACCATCTGCGCAGCCTCAGAGATCACTCTCTTGGTGTAGCTCTCTCCTCCTGTCCTGTGAATTTCAGACACCTTGCATTACCAGAATTCCTGCTTTATCTTATCTCAGAGACCTTAGGCTTTGCATTGGTTCTCTTTCTTTGACATCACCTGGAAACTCTCACTTGGCAATAAACTGAGGAATCTGAGGGCTTACCCTGTTTCTAGTCTCTTTTGAGTCATTGTCCTTTATTGCCTGACATCCAAATTTTTAAAAAATTTTTTCTTTTATTTTTGTGTTTGCTTTTCAGTTTTCTCTGGTAGGAAGTTAAATTCTGGCCTGTGGCTCCATTTGAGCAGAAAGCTTGTTTTAAATTTTAAAGATAGTTGATTCTGACTGTCCATGATAATTGTTTTATTAAGGGGGTTAATGAAATCAAATAACAATATAGACAAAAATATTAAAATTCTAAATATATAATATCTGAACTTGCTTTATTTTCAGATTGTAATAGTCACAATCCAGTCATTTACTCTTTTTAAAATAAACACTTATACATGCACACACAAAGAAAATTTTAAGGAAATTTCAAGTTCTTTTTGTTTTTCACTTTTTAGATATAATATTTTGAAAAAATTAACTTCCCAATACAGTAGCAAATTACATTAGATTTTACTGAAAAATGTGTTGGTTACCCTTTCTTTGATGGGACAATTTGGATGAAGTTTGTCATTAAGACAAGGTGATAATTTTTGAGGCCCTTTCAGGATGTTTCACAATCTGTAACACTGAAACTTGCCTCTATTGCTATTTTTTACTATCTCATATCACATACCATTTTTACATGCTATAAAAAACATAACACATATTTTAAGTTTTTTTCTAGGCCTACTTGAAACAATTTAAAAATTTTACTCTACTAAATTATTGACCTTCTTTGCTAATATTCACATTATTGTGTAATTTGTAAATAGAACACAGCAATCAGAAAGCCAATGCCTAGAAATATCTTCCAATAATTAATAGTAAAAAGTGAGTCAAACATAATTTTATTTATGTTGATACTAGGTTAATACAGAGTGCTAATCAATTTTTTTTTTTTTTTTTGGACCAGGGGTTGAACTCGGGGTCACTCTACCACTGAGGCACATTCCCCATCCCTATTTTGTAAACTGTTGATAGAACAAAAGTGCAAAAGTGTGTTTTATTTAGAGACAGGATCTCATTGAATAGCTTAGCTCCTCACCATTGCTGAGGCTGGCTTTGAACTCATGGTTCTCCTGTCTCAGCCTGATAATCAACCTTTAAAAGTATGTTGGTTGCAAAACTGTTCCATTTCCAACCAGTTCATCTATTATTTGGGAGGCATTGGGGTAATGGTGCTGTCACTTTATCGTTATGAGTGATAATGATAAAGGGGTACCTAGTGAATCTGCAGAGAAACAAAAGTATCAGTGGTATGTAATATTCAAAGAGATTCACTGTGTGTGCTTTGTTCTTCTTTGCTTCAATTACTAGTGCAAGAAAGTTTCACATTTCTGCAGGTGTATATCTCACAAGCACATGCATAACGGAAAATAAATAAAGCAATTATTTAGATACCTGAAGACTTAAAATGTCTACTTTCATCTGACAGTTCCAGATACTAAAAAGGAGAGATTCAAAAATTGGCTTTGCTCATATATGCCTCTTTTTCCACTTAACATTTGCAGTCTAAAATATCTTAATTGTTCCCCAGTATCACTTTCACCCAAGTCAGGTTGAAGTCTTCTAATTGCCTTGACTAATGATCTCACATCTGTATTTACACATTTATATCCAATCAGCTATCAGATGATAAAATGAACTTTGACAAATGACAAATAAGAAAACTTTTCTCTCTTAAGTAGTAGCTGAGCTGAAATAAACTTATGGATTAATCAACCTTAAAACTGGTATAAGTGTATAAGTGTGTATGTGTGTTAATATATCTATTTAGAGAGTCTCCAGTCTCATACTTTTTCAAGTTTTCATCCACCAAGCAGCTTTGTGAAACAGATGCTGTTTACCATGTCTTTCCTTTCCCAAGCTGATGTTAATTTTAGAAGTCAATGAGAAACATTAACTCGAAAAGCTCAAATCCTTTGTCAAATGTAATGTGTCAAAAAGGCATCAGAATATTACAAGAGTATATTGGAAATATATCTGCTCATTGGATCTTGTAAAGGCATCTTTCTGTTGAGATCTATATTTATGCATGTTCCTTGTTTGCTTCCTTAGAAATCTATAAATTATATCTATATCCGTCAATCTGACAAATGCATTACCTTATACGCCAAAGGAGAATTTTATCGGAAGAATGTTAATGGCCTATAGCTATTGAACACAGCTGGTGACAAACCATTTCTTCTGTTATGTGGTCACAGCTTTAAAGACGCTTTCAAAACAGCATTCAAGAACATTAGGAACTGGGTACAATGTATATCTTTCATTAAAATAAGGAACTGTTGATAGAACAAAAGTGCATGTGTTCTCAGCTTTATTATTGAATTTAAACTGCATCTAATTAAGAAGTGTCATTTTTTTTTATCTGACCCTCTGAAGACATCTTTAAACACTGAGAAAAGATGTCATAAAATTATACCTCTAGGGAACTGAAGAGGTTAAGGAATTCTTATTCCTACTCTTCACATATGAAATATATCTATAATTTCAAAGTTTTCTGAAATATTTTCTTTCACTGTGTGTCCAGTGATTTAATATATAATTTAATGTTCACATGCAAAACATCCAGGAGGTAAGTAATCTATCATTATTTTACTGATGAGAATACTATATCTTGGGTTAATGGAGTATATTGAAAAAATATATGCAGTTGACATTTGAACTAGGATTTTTCTGCTAATAAAGTTTTGTTGCTTTTGAATTACACAATATTCTCTCAGTTAAGTAGTAGAGTGTGATCATATCAATGAGGACTGTAATTTGGTAAATTGTTAAATAAAAAAGAACAAGATTCAAACATTCCCTGGCCAGTCAGTTCTTTTCCTATTCCCTTTCTTTCTCTATAGTATTGAACACTGTATCATTCTGAGAAAATGAAACTGATGTAAAAGTTCATAATAATGTGCTTGCAGCACCCTATGTAGCAAAAGTCATAAACCCAATTTATTTCAGAGTAATTTTCAAAACACTATATTTGACAAATTACTGTGCATTTTTGAAATCAACAGCTAAGAGACTTTGCTTATAGGCTTTTGTTTTCTTTTTTTAATAGGGAAAAATGTCATTTAAATGTCCCCCATAAATTGTAACATCATTCTGAGATTTTAGTAAGATAATTTGCTTTTTCTTTCTATTATATTCTTTAGAGTTTCTTAATTGGAATTCCATTATTACCTTCCTCTTGAATTTTGGTCCACGCTAAACCATAAAGCCAGCTAATTGCATTAATAAGAAGTACTTTTACTATTTCAAAAATGCAAATGTATTCAAATGATTATTTTGTGTGTTGAATATGAATATTAGATATTATCCCTTATAAGAAAAGGGAAAGATGAGTGATATTCTTTATTCTTTTCAAACATATAATTCTATGATCCTTTTCTTTTTTTAATTAAATACACATTTCAAGGATAAGAATTCCTTTCACATAATGAAATAGTTATAAAATGTATTTTCTCAGGCCTATCTTATTTTACAACATCCAAGTGTATGACTAGGTTTTCCTTCATTCGTGAAGTATTATTGAAAACATACCAGATGCCCCTTGTGGTGCTAGATTCTAAGAATACAATGGTGGGAAAAAATTACACAGTCTTGGGAGCATGTTGTAGTGTATTGACCTGGACAGTATTAACCAGAGGATCACAGAAATGTATGATAAATTACTTTGAGTGCTTTGAAGAAAACAACAGGCTATTTTAGACTTATGTGTAGTCGACTTGATCTGGGGTGGTGGGTGGAAGTTTGCTTGGGAAGTTTTCCCAGAAAATAATGGTAAAAAATATTTTTTAAAAGATTGAGTTAGGAAAGAAAAAAACCACAATAATTTGGAATGAAAAACAAGGCAAACAGAGGTCTTTGAGGTAGGGAGGATCACCACTGGCTTAGAAGGAAAGAACGAATAGTGTGATGAATAGGAAGGTAGCAAGAGGTTGGATTACATGAGGTCCCAAGAACTTTGTGTTGTACAGTCTGTACCAGGAGCATTGGGAAACCATCAAAGGATTATATGTAACTGACATTGAATGCAGAGTTAGATATTTTTGTTGTAGAGAGGTAAACCTTCCCATAGGCTACAAGTAGAAAAGTTCACTTTGGCTTTGAATTTTAAGAGTTAAACATAGTAGACTATCTGCCCATCTTAGAGTACAGTGCTATTTTTCTATGAGTAAATAAAGATTTAGGACACAAAAAGAATCATCAAAATATTCACTGTTTGCTAGAGAATGGCTTGGTTAATCATACCATAGATTTTTCCCATTATGTCTGTTGAACATAATATTCTACACAAAATTCTACAGATTAATTGATTTTATCTTCCTTTATCTTAATAAGTCTATCAGTGGAACTAAGAGAGGTTGATTAGATTCTAAAAGACTGAGTTCTGAGAATATAACATCTACACATATTTAGACTTTTCCTTTCTCTTCCCTACCAAGTAATCTTCTATTTATTTAATATATCCTTAGAAAATAATAATTTTTCTTCTTAAATAATATATCCTCTGATTATTTTTGCATACATTTTGATTTTTTCTTTTCTTTTATTATTAATTTATTTAAATGCATTTCAAGTCATAGTACATACATAGAGCTCAGTTTTTCCATTTTTCTGGTTGCAAACCAGATAGTGTCACACCATTTGTGTCTTCATACATGCACCAAGGGTAGTGATGACCATGTCAATCAACCATCTTTACTACACCCATTCTCCTTTCCCACCCCCACCTCCCTCCTACCCTATCTAGAGTTCCTCCATTTCTCCTATGTTCCCCATTCCCACCCCCCTTATGTATCAACATCCACTAATCAGAGAGAACATTCTGCATTTGGTTTTTTGGGATTGGCTTACTTCACTTAGCATAATGTTCTCCAATTCCATCCATTTACCTGCAAATGCCATAATTTTATTCTCTTTTATTGCTGAATAATATTCCATTGTGTATATGTACCACAGTTTCTTTATCCATTCATCTATTGAAGGACATCTGGATTGCTTCCACAGTTTTGCAATTGTGAATTGTGCTGCTATAAACATTGAAGTGGCTGCATCACTGTAGTATGCTGTTTTTAAGTCTTTAGGGTATAGGCCAAGGAGTGGGATAGCTGGGTCAAATGGTGGTTCCATTCCAAGTTTTTTAAGAAATCTCCATACTGCTTTCCAGATTGGTTGCACCAGTTTGCAGTTCCACCAGCAATGTTTGAGTGTGCCTTTTTCACCACATCCTCACAAGCACTTACTGTTGCTGGTATTTGGGGTAGCTGTCATTCTGACTGGGGTGAAATAAAATCTGAGAGTAGTTTTGATTTGCATTTCTCTAATGGCTAGAGATGTTGAACATTTCTTCATATATTTGTTTGTTGATTGTATATCTTCTCCTTAGAGGTTTCTATTCAGCTCCTTAGCCCATTTATTGATTGGGTTGTGTGTTTTTTTGGTGTTAAATTTTTTGAGTTCTTTATATATCCTGGAGATCAGTGCTCTATCTGATGTGCGTGCGGCAAAAATTTGATCCCAGAATGTAAGCTCTCTGTTTACCTCATTGATAGTTTCTCTTGCTGAGAAGCTTTTTAGTTTAAGTCCATCCCACTTATTGATTCTTGCTTTTATTTCTTGTGCTATAGGTGTCTTGTTAAGGAATTCGGGGCCTAATCCCACGTAATGAAGATTTGGACCTACTTTCTCCTCAATTAGACGCAGGGTCTCTGGTCTAATTCCTAGGTCTTTGATCCACTTTGAGTTGAGTTTTGTGCATGGTGAGAGATAGGGGTTTAATTTCATTTTATTGCTTATGGATTTCCAGTTTTCCCAGCACCATTTGTTGAAAAGGCTATCTTTTCTCCAATGTTTGTTTTTGGCACCTTTGTCTAGTATGAGATAGCTGTATTTATGTGCATTACTCTCTGTGTCTTCTATTCTGTACCATTGGTCTACATGTCTATTTTGGTGCCAGTACCATGCCGTTTTTGTTACTATAGCTTTGTAGTAAAGTTTAAGGTCTAGTATTGTGATGCCTCCTGCTTCACTCTTCTTGCTCAGGATTGCTTTGGCTATTCTTGGTCTCTTATTTTTCCAAATGAATTTCATGATTGCCTTTTCTATTTCTATAAGAAAGGCCTTTGGGATTTTAATTGGGATTGCATTGAATCTGTATAGCGCTTTATCTCATTCATTTTATAACCTTAAGTTGACTTTTCCTAAAATGATACGTGAAAATGAAGTATGAAATAAATGTTAGAATGTCATTTAGCACTAAAATATCAGTTTAAAAAGTCTCTTTTTTCACCTCATCATGCCATCTTTCCATTCTCCAAATACCCTAACATTTTAAGCATTTCTAATTCTTTGCATAGTTCCTAAAAAAACCAAACAAACAAAATTTTAAGTACTGGATATATTAATTTGTCACAATCAATATTTAGTAATCATCAGCTTCCTCATCTTACATATTACTTTAAACAGCACATCCTGTTTTCTTATTGTATTATGCTACTTAAATAATTTTTATTATAGTGAGTAATTGTATTTTGCATTTGCTTAGTCTTTTATATAATATTCAACCTTGTCATATATTGCAATGGTTTTCATAATATATTTTTCAATACATCTCACAATATAGAATATCAAATATGAGCTTTGATTTTTATTTTGTTTTGGTTTTATGAAGTATTTGTACAGAGAGCCATTACAACATCCTGATCTATTTCAGACAGCTGCTCTATGATTATATAGCAGAGGTTTATTTCTAGAAAACTTTTTCATAGTCATATAGAAATCCACTTTTGCTAGTTTATGTTTTGGTTTACTGATTTTCAAAGCACTTATTTTTCTTTAACCTGGTTAACTCTCTTATTTTTCATGTCACAGTTGCTTTCTGGCAGAGAACACATGTAAGACCTGAGATTCTTGAAATACAAAATTATTTTTTCTCTCTCAGCTGATTGATAGTTTTGCTGGGTATAGAGGTCTAGGTTTAAAATTATTTCTTTCCACTCAAAAAATGGAGTTATACTGGCACCATGAATTAAAGCATTGTTGATAATTTTCTACCTTCTGATGTTATAGTTAGAAAGCTCAATAACATTATTATCACTGATTCTCTTCATAAAGTCTTTCCCTTTCTAGATGACTTTGGGATTTTATCTTATAGGTTTCTGTTTATATCATTATAGTCTTGGAATTACTATTTTCCAAATTTTTATCAAAGCATTACAAACTAATATCTTCAAGTCAAATAGCAATAAGGGATTATAACATCACTTCTCCTCATTCTTAATAGGTAATCATTTTCAATTCTTCATTGCTTCTTGTAAAGATAATTTCCTTATTTCTAAATAATATGAATATAATTATGTCTATTGGTTTATCATGATTTTGAATTTGAGAATGCATACTGTATGTTAATTTTTTAATCATTTATCCTATTTTCTGTGGAGTTTATAAAATTTCTATTAAATTGATGTTCAGCCTTCTATATTGAGACTCTACTTTTTTTCTATTGCTCTTTTTTTTTTTTTTTTTTTTGAGGGGAGAGCATTCCAGAAGAGAAGTTTCTTATTATAGAATTTCGTAATGTAGAATTACTTACCTTTGTTCTAGAAGTTGTAAGAGATAAGAATGTAGAAGAAAGATAATGTGATAAGCTGATAGAAAACATTCTAGAAGGGTGATTCTCAATCCTACCTTGCCCAATGCACTCATTTTTATTACAATTGTTTTATAGAGCCTATTTACCATGCCCAAATAAAATTCGACTAATCTATCTATACCCATGCTTTAAAATGAATACCATATGAAGTAGCAATGAAATAGAAAACAAATTATGCCAAATAACATGCTTTATACCTGTACATGCTTAGGTAAAGTGCTATAGATGAGACTATGAGGTATTCCAGTACCTGTATCTTCATGCAGAATAACCAGAAAAAAATGTCACCTTAAATGCAGACAGACACAAGTGCATGGTTTTGCTCACTTAGGCGAAGCCCAGAGTGTAATTACCATAGCCACTGCAATTTCCTGGAAATGAAGACAAGTCTTGATCAAGTTTCAAAGGAAAAAAACAGTCTTTTCTTCTCAACTTACGTATTAGTTTCCTTCTTGTAAAACTTAAAACAAAATCCTATAATAATATATAATGTATGCTTACATGTAAAGTGGAGTTAGAGCTCCAATTATAGGTAGGATTTTCATCTCCATAAGTATCTAGGAGAACAAGAGAGATTCTTGTGAGATCTTGGGAACTGTGTATTTGAGAATATCTAACTTTGCTGGCTTTTGCCTATTCAGTGTTAATTAGGCTCCACCATAGACACTGGGATAGTTAAAATAATTCTGTCAATTCCCAAAGTTCTAATGAGCGATACCACCTCTGCTACTAATCACTATTTTAAGGTCAGAGTGACGGTAGGACAGAGATGCATATGAAATAATTGAATCCAGGAAATATTTAATATGATAATTGGTCTTTAAACTCACATCTCCAAATTATTCTCTCCAGGATGTTTGTATTTTGTTTCCACCACAGATTCCTTAATTCACATCATTGTATTTTTTCTTTCCAACAAATTGTTCCTCAGTCTTTTCCTCTTATCTAGACCAAGTATGCACAAATAGAATTATTAGATTAATGAATACTAAAGCTGGAAGAATCTCTAATGATTGCCTTATTTTAGAATTGAAGAAAGTGAATTAAGAAATTGTATAATTTGATAGTTATTGGCACACTGATGAGTGGAAAAATTTCAAATGTTTAGCTGGCAGATTCTAGATATTTTTAGCTACATGTACAAAATACATACAATTTTATTTATTTATGCAACAGTGAAAGGAATCATAAACTTTTAATAATTACAGAACAACAACTTTCTAGCACCTGACTAAAACCCCAGTAATTCTGGTCCTTCAGTTCTAGAATCTGCACCCAGCTGGCATGAGGCAAGCCTGTTCACATACATTCCTGTACATTTTTGTTTTGGGAGGAACGGGGGGCACTCAACCAGTGAGCCACATCCCCAGCCCTATTTTGTATTTCATTTAGAGACAAGGTCTCACTGAGTTGCTTAGCACCTTGCTTTTGCTGAGGCTGGCTTTGAACTCTTGATCCTCCTGCCTCAACTTCCTGAGCCACTGGAATTATAGGCATGCGCCATGGTGCCTGGCTTGCCTGTACATTTTTAATCCTCACTTGCTGCACATTTTGGTCTTGATCACTTAAAGTCTTTGTTGATGTCAGATATTAGTTATAAATTATATCAAACCAAATCAAATTTATTTGCTCTCTGGTAATTTGCAATATTTTACTACTGCAAACAGCTCTGTTGACTTTTTTTCCTCATTTTCTTCTTTTACATTTCCTTCTTTTTTTATGTCCTATTTTCTCAACTGAACTAAAATTATTGGGGATTATTATATAAAACAAACAGTCTCAGAATTAGAAGAGGGAATGTGAATTTTAGCGTACAATAGTGTCTTACAACCAGAAACAGAAGCATGTGGCCAACCCATTCACAATATATACATAGGTATATGTGTACATGTCTGTATGCATACAGGTACACACAAACATGCATGTGCATACCTCCTCTGTTTGTGTGCATATAGGTATACATATATGACTGGATAGAATGGGAAGGGAAGTTATGTTGATGCTCTGTTTCTAGAGCCTCTAATGTCAAGTACCATGAATTTGGGATAGAGGTACACTGATAAGCAAGGGCATGCAGTGAGGATATTAGATCATAGTCTCAATGCTTCCACCAATCACTAATCCAGGCCTTCTTGAAATGTACCAAGATGGCCAAGGGGCTTCGATGGCCATGTGGCTGGCACATTTCACCCAAGGAGGACCTTTTCACTAGAATAGACATCGATAGAGACCTTCTTTAACCAGAAATCTGCCTTTTTAATATCTATATAAAGTAAAATATCCAAACTTCCTGGAAGAGGAACTGCTCCTTTTCATGTCTACACTAGAGAAGAAACTACTCCATGGACAGGAAGAGTCCAGTTCATGTTGCTCACATACACAGAAAGAGAGCAAAGTATGTCTGTACTCTCTCTTGATTTCGGCTATAAAACAGGTTTGGAGTTTTTGGTTTTTCCCTCTCCTCCTCCTCCTCACACCTTTACTTAAACTCCCTTATCTTCTATTACTTTTGAGTTACGTTAATGGATGCCTTCTGTCATAAGAAGAATCTGGGGTGTTCATGTCAGGCTCACTACTTGCCATTCTGGTGATTTAGTAATGTGTCAAAACTGCAGGAAGAAAGACAGACAGCCTATGCAAACAGGCAGCTCCAAACAGCTAGACCCCACCCAAAAGAACCACAAAAAGGTTTTGCTTAGAATTTTTTTTTCATTCAGGCAGTGAACCCTTAATGATACCTCATTGATTTTGCATTGTTTGATTCAAAAGGGCCAGCACGTAATCTTGTGTTAAGACAACGTTATTTATATGGAAGAATGCCAGCTATAAAAACAGGGTTATTTATATAGAAAGCAGCAGATGAAATGTAAAAAGTCCAATTGACTAACAAGTGCATGATTCAAGCCAAATCACATTAGGGGAGCCTGTGTAGACTCCAGTACAAAAGTGTCCCAGGGGATGGTGGCAGTGAGAGGATGGGGATGGATCTTTTGGCATTAAAGTCAAACCCCCACAAATTATTCAGAGTTCCTAGTGTTTGGATTTTACTAAGAACTCACTGGCTGTGCAAATTCACTCCTGCCTCCTGACAAGGGCGAATGTGCTCTCCCATGCATGCATGAGTGTGTGTGTGTGTGGTGTGTGTGTATGTGTGTGTTATAACATTCATTTCTTCAAATTCTGAAGCCTGTGGGGTAATTCTAAGTATTTATGAAACAAGTTTACAGAATGCTCAGCATATCCTAACATTTAAGGGATGGTCACCATTCTTTGTTTTAAAAAAAAAATGCATTTTAATTCACAGTACACATATAGAGCACAATTTTTCATTTCTCTGGTTGTACATAAGATAGAGTCACACCATTCATGTTGTCATACATGTACTGAGGATAATGATGTCCATTTCATTCCACCATCTTTCCTACCCCTGTACCCGCTTCCTTCCCCTCCCTCTCCTTTGCCCTATCCAAAGTTTCTCCATTTCTCCCATGCTCCCTACCCCACCCTAATTATAAATCAGAACGACTAATCAGAGAGAACATTCAGCCCTTGGATTTTGGGGATTGGCTTACTTCATTAGCATGATATTCTCCAACTCCATCCATTTACCTGCAAATGCCATGATTTTATTCTTTTTTAATGTTGAGTAATATTCCATTGTGTATATATACCACAGTTCTTCATCCATTCATCTATTGAGGGGCATCTAGTTTGCTTTGACAGTTTAGCAATTGTGAATTGTGCTGCTATAAACATTGAAGTGGCTGCATTAGTATAGTATGCTGTTTTTAAGTCTTTAGGATATAGGCCGAGGAGTGGGATAGCTAGGTCAAATGGTGGTTCCATTCCAAGTTTTCTAAGGAATCTCCATACTGCTTTCCAGATTGGTTGCACCAATTCTCAGTCCCACTAGCAATGTATGAGTGTGCCTTTTCCCCCACATCCTCACCATCACTTGTTGTTGTTTGTTTTCTTGATAACTGCCATGCTGGTGTGAGATGAAATCTTAGAGTAGTTTTGATTTGCATTTCTCTAATTGCTAGAGATGTTGAACATTTCTTCATATATTTATTGATCAATTGTATTTCTTTTGAGAAGTATCTGTTCAGCTCCTTAGCCCATTTATTGATGGGGTTGTTTGTTTGTTTTGGTGTTAAGTTTTTTGAGTTCTTTATATATGCTAAAGATCAGTGCTCTATCGGACATGCATGTGGCAAAAATTTGCTCCCAAAATGTAGGCTCTCTCTTCACCTCATTGATTGCCATTCTTTTTCATTCTCTTTATTCATTCATTCAACAGATAATTACTGAATGTCTACTTAATTTCGAGGTATTGGTTACTGGGCAAACAACATTGACTACAAAAGACAAAGTTCATTCTATAGATGGGAAAAGGCCAGGAACCATAAAGAAAATAAATAAGTAAAACAAATTATATGGATTACATACACACACACACACACACACACACACACACACACACACGCAGATGATACGGCAGGAAATAAAACTGGTTTGAAAGCAAAAACCAAGACAATATACAGGAATCAGGATACTGTGAATACTGGGTGATGGTAGGAAAAATGTGTCCCCTCCATGGTGGTAACATGTAAGCAGAAACCGAATAATGGGAAGGAGAGCCCTACACATAGCTTGGGAGGAGCAGCTCAGGCAGGGAGAAAGCTGCAAAGCCCTGAGTCTTGGAATTCAAGTCAAAGTCACATATAAGCAGGAGGATGGAAGAAACAGAGAAAACAGAGAAATTTTGTTCATGAGGGAGATTATTTAATTGATAAAATGCCTAATTTATAAAGCACACTGTGCATTCACTGTATGTGCTCATTTGATCCAGGATAGGTTATCAACATTTCTTGAATGAATTTATAAACACTATGCTGCACTGAGTACTTACTATATGCTGGACGCCCTTATAAACTAAACATAGTATACATGGCAGCATGTTTTACATAATTAGATATGTCGTTTCCACTATCAACTATGGATTGACGAGCAGCAGTCACACCATCTGTAAAATGTTAAGATAAATTTTTGAATAAACTAATTGTGAATATTTATGAAATAGCCAATAGTTTAAAGATGTATTTACTTACATGAATGCCAAACAATTCTTGCTATTTTTGGTGGTAACTAATGATTAAATCTTGGAATTTGCAGAAGATACCATGATTTTTGCCAATCATGATTGGCTAAAGACTCTCTGGTCATCCCACCTTCCTCTGCCCAACAAGTCAGGGCCTCATTCACTCATAAAACAGGTTGAATTCAATTTACTAAGAAAGGATGGAAACACATTCCATTTGATCTAAAATGAAATTCTTTATTTTAATCACTTTCCCCCTTTAATTTTTACCATTAAAAAAGGGGGGAGGAGCCCATAGTTATCTGGTATTTGGGATAATTACTAGAGATTTGTTTAATACTTTCTTCTTTCTTCTCTGAGTTCCAGCAAACCCAGTGCCTTGACTCGTCCAGTCATTCCTCCCTCTGTCTCCTTGAGCTGGCCTTCCCTTACCCTGTGTGCTGGCTATATTTTTACTTAGCCTAGTCAAAGACTCCTTCCCCTTTTACCTTATAAACCATCACATTTATGACCTCAAAAAACAAACTAGTTCAAATTCATTAATAACCTATTCAACCAAAATAACAGCTTCCACTTTCTATTGAGTTATGCCTAAGCTCTTTGTTCACTCATTCCTCTATCAGAAAGGTGTCCCAGTTTTCTTTCTGGTATTGTTCCAAATTCGGGAGTAGTTACAATGAGAAGAGTTTTAAACAGACACATGACATGAAGAACTTTGATTCTTAGGTTGATAACTCATAGCAGGATGCATGTTAGAGCCAGTGAGAATGACTGAGCAAAAGGGCAGCTCTGGTACTCTTGTAAAATCTCTGGTATCAAGTGAGATTTTCCAGTTTAATAACCATATAATCATTAAATGCCTTCTACATGGCTCACAGTATACTTGCTACAGCTGTAATAGGTTCCAACAGGTGAGTTTGAAGATCTTGCATTGAAATTTCCATTTTGTTTATCATCGTGCTCACTCTATGCATTTAGGAAATACATCATACTTTCGTCTCTGTCACTAGTTTGGCAATCTTTTTTTGGCCAGAGGGGATGCCAGGGATTGAACTCAGAGGCACTCAACCATTGAGCCCTATTTCCTATTTCATTTAGAGACAGTACCTCACTGAGTTGCTTAGTGCCTTGCTTTTGCTGAGGCTGGCTTTGAACTCATGATCCTCCTGCTCCAGCCTCCCGAGCCACTGGAATTTCAGGCATGTACCACCATGCTGGGCCAAACTTGCAATCTTGGGGAAATAGTTTAAGCTTGTAAACCCTTTTTGGATTTGATTTTCTCTATGTTCCCATCCAGTCTCAAAAGTCTATGGTCAAACTTAATTACATCATCATAAAATTCCCCTGTACTTCAAATATATCCTCTCACAGACCATTTATAAGATCAGTCATTTAAGTACCTATCAATGGAGTATTGGTTAAATAAATTATAACATATTATGATAGAATAATATCTTTTTTTCAGTGATTGTTAGCTTGTCACTACTAACTGCCATTCTTTATTGAATTTAAAAGCTGTATAAATCATATACAATATGACCTCATTTATATTACACAGTATGTTTATGGAAGGACATTAATCAGTGCAAATTTAAGCAATCTCTGGGAAGAATAATTCAGATAAACTCTGTTTTCCTCTTTATATTTTCTCCATTGCTTATCTTTGCAGTGTTCCTAGAGAGTTTTTGAATTCAGATAAAAGGGCTGAAAAATAAAATTGACTACAGTAGATTATCAAAATAAATAAAAATATAATCCTCTGATTATGTAAATGAATATTCTATGCCTCTAGGGATTTGAGAGCTTCCTCCATTTATCTCTACTCAGAACAAAAATCCCATTTCATTCAAATATTAAAACATTCTAATGGTAGGAAGACAGAGGATGGGTAATGCAAATGTTAAAGTCAGCTCTCATGATTATGGCTTTCCTGTCTGAATTTTTAAAACAATGCAGTCATTTCCCACGGAAATGTTATAAGTCAATGAAGAAAAATCTGGTTCTCAATATACTGATCTTTCCCTACGTTTTATTTATTGGTCATAACAGACAATTAACCTATTAAGGAGATTGCCCTTCAATTTCTCATGTGAAAATGAGTATTGCCTTATTCTTTTCCTCTACAATATTAAGTAAAAACTGGAAAAGACTTAGGATTGTTGCACCTGAATCTAATCCTCAGATTGCTTTTCAGTTTTAAAGTGGAGTGGGTGCTTCGATTCTGTATTCCCAATTTAGAATGTCAAAAAGCTATGGCTAATTATTCCCGTAGCAATGATAATCACACCAATTATGATTCTTAAAAGAACTGAGAAGACAAAAGTACAGATAAGACTCAGAAGGACGAGTTAGCAAAAAAGAAAAAGAGAAAATTTCAAACGTTATAAATCTGAATCAGCACTGTCTTTTCCTTTCAGAAAGAATAACAATTAAAAACCTAGGAAAGGGTCACGTTATCCCTATGAAATTGATGGGAAGCAGGTGAATGTCATTCTACTTACTCCCCTGCTTTGGACCACTGCCATCATTTACTCATAGCTGTTGAAACCTCATCTTTTGTCCACGTTAAAATTCATCCAAGAAAAGATTAGCAACAACTGTAAGGGCATGAAAGGTTACGAAAGGAAATATTCAAAGAATTTGTCTTTAGGTAACTTAATGAAAGCTAGCAAAAGTTCTAGGGAAACCATGAGTTCTGGGCAAATACTACCATCTACACATGTACTTACACATAAACATGTTTCTTTCTATTTGACTTCCAAACATAGGAATGCTTGTATTATGCAACAACATTGACAGTAACTCAGGTCAAATCATCAAGATTATACTATTAATTCACATCTCAAATATTGGATAAATCAGCAAAAGACAGTTTTCATTTTAAAATTACATTTCATATTTTGGATCATGTCCATCATAATGATTAAAGAAGGACTGTATTTAATTTACAACCTACTAAACCTACAAAAAGATTCCTATACAATCAGTACTGTACTAGAATCTAAATGATAAGCAGGATCACAAAGATTATGGAGACTAGGAACTTGTTGAAACCATGGAATGTATCATTGAAATTGAAAGTCTTTCTCTTATCCTTTGTCCTTATTTCCATAGGAAGAGAATTAATTTTTTCAGATGGCCTGAGAAAGCTGCCATTCTATAAATTCTTCATTTGAGAGAACAGGTTATATAAAAAGCAATAGAAATTTGTAGCTGTCTTAGTTCTGGCTGTAGTAACAAAGTACTATAGAAAGAGTGACTTATAAACAACAGAAATGTATTTACAGTTCTGGGGTTTGCAAGTCTGCTATCAGGGGGCCAGCATGGTAGGATTCTGGTAGGGGTCTTTTTCCATGTTGCAGAATGATGACATCTCCTTTTGTCCTCACATGGCCAGTAACATATAAGCAATCTGGTCTCTTATTAGTGGACTAATTCCACTCTAGAGGAGTCTAGCTTCATGACCTGACTGCCTCCCAAGGGTTTCATCTTCAAATACTGGCTACATTGGGATTTAGAAGTTCAAGATATGAGCTGGGCACAGTGGTGCATGCCTGTAATTCCAGCAGCTCAGGAGGCTAAGGCAGGAGGTTCAGGAGTTCAAAGCCAGCCTTAGCAAAAGGGAGGCACTAAGCAACTCAGTGAGACCCTGTCTCTAAATAAAATACAAAATAGGGCTGGGGAGGTGGATCAGTGGTCAAATGCCCCTGAGTTCAATCCCTGGTACCCCTAAAAACAGAAATTCAATATATGAATTTAGAGGGAACACAGAGCTGCAGTCCAAAACACTGTTGATTTCACTGTTTTGAATTTATCTAAATAATTCCTAACATTTACCCAATTACTAATTAATTAGCAAGAACTTGCTGCCTCTAACAAGAGCATAAATCATAAGTTGCAGTGAACATAGATGCAGATACAGGTGCTGGCATCCTTGCTAAGTACCCAGTTGATGGAGTGGGAAATGAGGCTACCTCAGCTATGTGAGCTGCAGAGATTTCATCCCATTCTCTGTGCATGCTGTAGGTGCCTTCTGAAAATAGCACCAAGGGACTGTGCTGCCATATGGCCAAGACACAGGCCTTCCTGAAAGTGTCACCCAAAGGGGTTCTCTGAGGACTCCCAGCCATGTGCGGATCCCTTTTTTCCTTTCTTTGCCGGCTTCTTCACTCCCCCACATGCCACCCTCCTTCCACTCTTCCCTCAAATGTTCTGTAGCTGTCAAGTTTCTTTTATAGAAATAAGTGAAATTATAATGAGACAAGAGTTAGACGTGCTGGAGATGAAAAGAAAGACTTTAAGGAAATAAAAAAAAGAATTGCCGCACAATTTGAAAGCCTTAAGGAAGAGGAAGGAGGGCAGATAAAGGGTGTCATCCTGCTCAGGAAGCTCTCTCCAGGCACATTTGACTTTCAAAAATGTCTCTGATCATTTCCCAGGGAGCTGGTGCTGAATTATACTGGATTCTAACAAAGCTTCACTTGCTGGGGCTAGAAAAAGTTGAGACCCAAGAATTCAATCCCTCTAACCTAAACCATCACCTGTCAGTCAGAAATCAAGATTTGTGACTTCTGCATGATTTTTTTTTTTTATTGAGAGCAGATGCTGCCCGACTTCCTGATTTTTATAATATGGTCAGTCATCTCTTGTATCCAGAAAGGATGCTCTACTCATGATTGATACTGAAGTCACTGTTCTCTATACCCATAGAAGCAGGTATCAGAGCTTCAAAAACTTACCCTAAAGAAATTATAGAAGTTTAAGGTGATGGATATGCTCATTACCCTGAGTTGATCACTACCCCAAGTATACATGAATAAAAACATCACTTTTTATCTCATAAATATCTAAAAATGTCAATCAAAAAATAAAAATAATAAAATACATTAAAAACTTAAAGATTTACTCATCATAACTCCAAGCAAGCATGTGTATAATAGCTTACATTTTACCCAATGCATTTACAGTCTTTTTCTCCTTTGGTTTTGATTCACTGTTTTATATGTGGAAAAAAAAGGATCAACATCACATAGACTATAATTGGGGTAGGACCAGGTCTTAAATATAGCCTTTTATTTGGAAAATATTCTGTTTTATAAATGTCATAAAGTAGGCCCCCAAATGGTAAGTGACTTGCAAAAGATTTCACTTCCAAATTTAGAAGTAAAGTGGGCACCAGAATCCTGGGCTTCCTGAGCTTCAACAGGCACTGATGCCACCCTGTATTCTGGCCAAAGGAACCATTTCTTTACTGAGATAAAGCAGGTTTGGAGTAATTTTGAATATGATGAATTTGAACTATCCATAATGGAGCTAAATGGAATTCTGTTAGGTATATGAAACTAGTGCTCATCAGAGATACCTGGTAGGGAGATTTGGAATTCATAAGCTTCAGATAGAAATTTAATCCAGAAGAATAGGAAAGACAGTGGAATGAGTCTGATGTAACTTTCCTATATATGAATATGAATATAACACAGTGAATCTACATCATGTACATCCACAAGACTGGGTTCCTAATTAGATTATGATAGATACTATGCTTGTATAAATATATCAAAATTGACTCTACTGTCATGTATAACAAAAAAGAACAAATGAAAAACAGAATGAATAAAATACCCAAGAGGAATGCATTGAGTTAGAAGAGAAACACTTGTACAATTCAGTCTTGGAAAATGATGGCACATAAGTCATAGGGAAGAATTAGTGTCTTTGAATAAGGATGAGAAAAAATAATGAGATAATTTTGTAAGTTGGAAAAAGTTGTTATCTGAAATCATAAAACTTAAAAAATAATCTCTCAACGTTAAGTTTTAGTAACTCATTTACAGCAAAACCTGATGAGAACTGACATTAGAGATTCAATATTGAATGTGAGGGAAAGGGGGTATCTGCAAAAGTAGTTCAGATTGGAATTACAATTAGATTAAGTGAACTATAATTCTGTGTCCTTCCAAACCTCTTCATCATCAGTAACAAACAAACTGGTATCATATGGGGTTGTGATGGTATTAGCCATGCCCACCGCTATCAAAACCAAAGAGGATAGTGCACTCGGCAACAGGTGCTGTTCAATATTTACCTATTTCTTCCTGTGAGAATTCTTTGGTCAAAAAATGGAAAAGCCAACATCATTAATCTCCCAAATGTGAGATCTTTCCCTCATCCCAGTATAGTTAGGGTGTTGGTCGCAGGTTTTACAGAGTTCTTACTAAAATTTAGGCAGCATGGTTCTCTTTTATTCTGGGTTTATAAACTGACTGTGGTCAAAATTAATTGATGACTTTTGTCTTCAGTAAGATCTTCTCAATCATATTGCTTTGGGGCCAAACTGGAATTTTCTCATTATACAAATATTGTAGAAGGGAAGCAAAACTATACATTTACCTGACCCTAAAGATCCACTTGAATATAGTCACAAATGGGGAAGTATTGAGCTGTGGCCTGTCAATATCACCTCATACACCTTGACTCTGCCAGTGAATTGTCAAATTTTCGTCATCACTAGCCCAGGATCCTTCTATTTCCTCCAAAATGTCATGGAATCCATTTTAGCAGCAAGGTCACTACTCAACAGCAGCTCTGAGCTATCAATTACAGTCATGAAGTTCTCCCCAATGAACTGGCCTGCTACTCTTACCTCCCCTGAATACTTCTCAAGACTTTAGAATAGTTCCTTCTTTCAACTTCCCTGAGGGAACATAGATTGGTTTCAGGTCTGAGTAGGGATGTGAAATGATAAATGCACTTTAGCATGCCTTTCTCTGGGGCTTTCAGGATTACTCCTTCTATCATATTCCAAAAGATTTATGCCACAATGCCTTTATTGGGACTTTTTTTAAAGAATGGAATTTCAGTCCCCAAAATAGATATGGAATACAGTGTTGGTAGAGCCAGATTCAGTCGTGTCAGAACTTGTAGTCTGAGAGTAGGCAGGACATTTTGATCAGGGTATCAAAATGATAGACTCACCTTCAGCCAGGTAGGTCCTTACTGTTGTACAGCTGCCACTGTGTGGGTAAGAGGCTCCAAATGAGCTACAGGCAACTTGATGTCAAGGAGTATTGTACTTTGCACTCCAAAAGTGAGTGCCTATTGATATACAAAAAGATTTAAGGGAAGGCAGTCCGGGGCATACACCACCAGTGAAAACCAGAAGGCAGCTGGACTGTCAAGAAGGGAATGTGGGGCCTCGCAGGCTTTTTCCAGAAGATTCAACTCTGCAAGCAAAGGATGACCACAGATTATAACCCTACTTCTGGGTCAGCACCTGGTATTGAAGGTGGCCTCAGTTCACCAATTTCATTTTCTCTAAAGAGATGTGCATAAAGCCATGTGTATTTGGCACATGGAATGGATCCTTTGTTAATACCTCTTCTATGTGACAAAAGTAGTTTCAGAAATAACTATGTAATCGAATCATAATTACAGCTGGGTGCAGTGGCACATGTCTATAATCCCAGAACTTTGGGAGGCTGAGACAGGAGAATCGTGAGTTCAAAGCCAGCCTCAGCAACCATGAGGCACTAAGTAACTCAGGGAGACCCTGTCTCTACGAAAAACACAAAATAGGGATGCGGATGTGGCTTAGTGGTTGAGTGCCCCTGAATTCAATCCCCGGTACAAAAAATACAAAAAGAAAGAATTGCTTGCTTCTTTGTTCTAATTGTAAAACATATCATGAATCCCAAGAAAAATATACTTTTAATTTAAAGGTATTATTTAAATCCAGTAAGTTATTTCATATGTGAATTAAAATTTAACCTTACCAAATAAAGAGTATAACTACTTTATTCCTGCAAATGTCTAATACAAATGAATACTATAGTACTTGCATAGACAGAATTGAAGAAACTGAAGTTAGTTTCTTTTTATTTATAATCACAGCATCTTCATTTTTTATCTGAATCTACCCTTTAATGCAGGAATATGTTACTACTACAGGGTTGGGGATACAAATGGCACCTAAAACAAGACCAAACAATTCCAAACATTTACACATTTGCTTTTGAAAATATTTTAATTGGCAAGTAATGAATGCACATACATATTTATAAGGTACAAAGTGATAGGTATATAGGTAAACTTCTATATATGTATATATAGACATAAATATATATTAGAATGATTACATCAGGATAACATATCTATCACATTACCTTGTCATTTTTTTAAAGTGAAAACATTTAACATCTATTCTTTTGGCAATTGTAGAATATAAAATACATTAATATTAATTATCGTTAAGCTGTGTACTAGATGTCTAAAGCTCACACTTCCAATCTAAACTGAGACTTTGTACCATTTGATGAACTTCTTCCATCTCCCTCACTGGTAGTCCTTGGTAACTACCAATCTACTCTTGATTTCTACAAATTCAATTATTTTTGGATTCCACATATAAGTGAGATCATGCAGTATTTGTCTTTCTGTGCATGGCTTATTTCACTTAGCACAATATCCTCTAGATTCATCCATGTTGTTACACATGACAGGCTGTCCTTCTTTACAAGGCAGAACAGTATTCCACTGTGTATATGTAATTCACGTGTTTTATCCATTGATCAATTGGGAGGCACTCAGGTTGCTTCTGTAGCTTCACTATGGTGAACAATGCGGCAGTGAACATGAGAGGACACATATCTCTTTCACAGGTTGATTGCAATTCATTTGAATAAATATTCAGAAGTGTAGAGCAGAAGATTAGTTCTGTTTCATGCTTTTTGAGGAACTTTCACACAGTCCATGACAGTTGTTCTAATTCACATTTCCACCAACCATGTACCAGGATCCACTTCCTTCCACATCCTCACCAATTCTTGTTCTTTTGTCCCTTTTAAAATATATGATAGTCATTTTTACAGGTTTTCGATATTATTCAGCCTGCTACAAAATATCCTTTGTTTCTGTTTATTTCCACACATATTCTGTGGAAATAAATAAAGTTTTACAATTTGGAAAACTCTGTCAGCTTTTTCCTCTCAGGGTGAGGATTACACTCACTCTAACTTTGTAGCATGAGTCTGGATCTAATTCTGACCAAAAGTCTTGAAACAAGGAAGGGTGGTGGTAGGACCTGAGGAGAACTGGCTTCCCAATTCACTATAGGTCATTAGAGGTTAGGCCATCCATCGTAGGTCCTTGGAAAGATAAATGAGTCTGCTTCTTTTGTAAAACAAAGCTAATGAGTGTTTGAATGCTGTGAAAATGTAGGCACAGGAAACGTTCAAGGAATGCTTCTTGGTATGGCATTACAATTTTCAGGGTTATACATTTTTGTAGTTAGTGCCCTAACATTCTCATGGAAAACTTTATGAGCTTATAAATTTAAGTGAGCTTTTAATCATGGAGCAGACTTTTTATAAGGCTAGAAGAATGATGTTTCACTTTCGTGTTCCAAGAAATGAGATATATTTCACATAGTCATTAAAAAATCCCTTTGGCACAGTCACAGAAAACCAGTCTAAAACTTCTTTGGAGAATTTAGGAACATTGACTCGGCCATCCTTTTCCTTTAGCTTCCTATTATTCTTAGGAAATATGCCCCATATCCATGGTCTTGAGCTCAGCCATCTGTTCATGGACAAGTCCACCCAGTTCTCTAATACTTTGCCTCTAGTGACACCTCCAGTTCAGATGAACACAGGTGATAATTTAATTTTCTGAAGGCTGCATTTCCTGAGATGAGCTGATTTCTTTGTCTTTAGCTCTAACCAATCCTGAAACCCAACTCCATGATGATTCTGAGGTGTGCCACCCTCCTGGAACCAATTTCCATGTCAATCTAAAGAATGTTTTAGTTGCTGGCAAGCAAACTAACTATGGGTGTTTCATGCAGCAAGGCTGTTAAGGTATTCATAGGCTTACTGGGATTGTGAAGAAACTGGTGGAGAAAACTGGACAAAAAGAATGACTCTTGAGGGAAACAATATGCAGATCCTATGTGTGGGGGCACATGTACTGCCACCCTCAAGCTTAGAAAACAATTTGCTCTGTGGACCTTAGACCATAGCTTAGACCTTAGTGACCTCTGCTGGCACCCCTATTATGACTTTATCTTCTTGCTTTAGATTTCTAGCTCCAAGTTGAAATTATGTCCAATTGATCTAGCCCAGGACACATGTTCATGGCCTTCTGTCCATCACCATATTTGGTGTTGAAATAGAAAAAGTGAAAAATTAAGAAATTTGAGTAATTAATTTCAATAGTAAGAAGCAAATCTGATTTCTATCAGAGTCACTCTGAACATTAAGAAGAGAGCTTTCAAAACTGACCACTGTTTACCATACCCTCATTCTCTGCACCAGCCATACTGACCACCTTTCTTTCTCTGGGTCATTCCAAGCTCCTCTTCTTTATATCCCTATTTGGGAACTCTCTTCCTCTGATCTTTGTGTGGCTGACTTCTCCTCATTGCACATGTCCCATTTTAAATGTCATCATCCTCAAGCAGCCTTCCTCAACTATAATATTGAAAAAAATGTTTCTGCTTTTACTTATCTCAGTCAATCACACTTAAATTGATTACTCAAGATTTATTTATTTGCTTCACTTAGCATTTGTACATTTAAGAAAATTACCTAATTTAGGTGTTCAACTGCTTATCATCTGTCCTTCCCATCTAGCATATATGTCATGAGATCAAAGACCTTACCTATGACCTTATTTGTTTTCTTTGTACCACTGAATTCCTAGTATCAAGAATAATGACAGATACTTGAGTTCAATTGGTATTTAGGAAGTAAATAAATTAATGAAGGTCCAGGTCTGGAGTGTGCAGAGAACCTGGTAGAATCAGAGACCTGGATGGAGCTGGGACGTAGGACCTCTCATAACTCTGGGGTATATTATTATTGTCTAACATTCTTCCCAACTGAGTGCTCAGCATGGAATGTCAGCTCCTGAGTTCAACCTGAATCTAAATAATACATGATTGTGAGAGACTTTGAAAATGTAAAAGACCACATCAATTTTAAGTCTTATTCTCAGTGTATGAGGATTGTTCTGCAAGTACCACTTTCTGGCCAATCAGACTACACCTTTTATGTGATGTAGAGGTCCTACTGAATAAAGCACCACTGCACCATACACTGATTTATGGCAAATTTTGTTGAAATGATGAACTCCACATGCCTCTATGACATGTACACTTGACATGCACTGGCATTTTATCCTTCACCTTAGAGAATTGAAGACACTTCCTAATGCCTATGAAAGGATATGAAAACATACTAAGTCCCACAGATTCTGGGAAAAGTTCAGAGGGGTAGCTACAGAAGATAATTATTATGCTCTCCATCTAAAATAGTATCAAATGGAGTTTATGTAAACAGATATCCTGACTTTGGATTGTCAATTGTTCGAACACCAAGGGTTGAAGTCATGAAGCATGGAGAATTGTCATTTCTCCCATTACATTTATCTATGACTTTGAGCAAGTCACTTGGACATTATTAGCTAAAGAATGTTGCATAAAATAAACTCTCAGGTCATCATCATAACATCCCTACCCTTTAAGGTAAAGGGAATAACTTCCATGTTGTGCATATGGTGATGTTGGTGTAACCACTACATGATTGCCAATGAAGTTCAATTTTGATATTAGCCCCTCTCAGGGAAGGAATAGTTTATTCAATAAAAACAGGCAAATATTTTACACTTCCATTCTGGAACTGGTTTTGCCAGTTTAGGGTAGCCAGTGCCGCAGATGCAGGCAGTGACTTTTGCAGTCCCATTCAGGTCACTGCCTTATTTAATTTGGCACAGGGGAAACTTTCCATCAACTTTAGAAATTCCTTCCCTTTTTGTTAGCTCTGCAGAAAATCATCTCCATTCTTACTGCTTTGCTTTATCGGTGATTACAACGTAAGCCCCTGATGTCACTGTAAGAAACTCCTGATCAGCTTTGGCTGATTGGCTTCCATAAGAAGAATGAGGGCAGTGCAAACAGCTTTGGCTTTGCTTTAAGGGAAGGCAGCTGAGGCTCAGCTGCCAAGTTGATAAGGAACAGAACTGTGTGCCATCCAAGCAGAAAACTCAGTCTCAAAAAATGGTAAGGCAGAGAAAGGCATAAGACACATGTGGCTGGGTTCTGAGAATATGTACTCAAGCCAGAAGAGGAAATTTAAGAGAAAGACTTCTTTCTTGGACCAATTACATGTCCTCATATCATTCGTTTGACAGGCAAACCTCTATCACTTGAAATTTCTAAAAGACAACATGTCTCTCACATATGGCATAGCATATTTTTATCCCAAAATTCACATTGTCTCAGAATGGAAATTATAAAGATAAAACCAGAGCAATTTTTCTGGGGTAGGAAAATCAGGCACTCTGAGGCCAAATCTCCCTTGTATTGCTCGACCTGTGCTCCCCTATAACTGTTCCCAATATTTATCATTACTTAATGAAAATTGTCAAATTCACTGAACATGTATCGAATGGCTATTTGGTCTAAGGCCAAAAAAAAAGTATTATTGCAGTTAATTTGCATGCTGCAAGATTTTCAAAATGGTGAAGCCTAGAGATATGGTAGATTTCTACCACATGCTGTTAGTATAAAAATAAAAACATAAATGGACATGAAAAGATACATCATCCCTCCAGGCATGGATGCTTTGTGATGAAGCTGTTCAGCAGGAGAGTAAGGTCACTTGCAGCATTAGTATTCTATGTTTATTCATCTTTTCTACCAAACAAATAGCAATTTAAAAATCTGTTCAACTTGTTGTAGGAACACAAAAAAAAGTTCTGGTTTTCTTATGTCACCTGTGGTCTCACAATTCATTCTTCAAGGAGATAGTGGCTTCCCTCAGCTAGTTTTCGCTCAGGGACTGACACAGCATTTGGGCACAGCCAGACTCACCCTGGAAACCTCTAAATATTGTGTTCTCTCTCATTTTTGAGTCCCTGTTGTTCTGTGGTTGCTGGGAAGCAGGGCCACCTGCCTTCCACCCCATTAAACACAAGGAAATATGGTTTATTGTGGTAGACGCATGCTTAATGTCCAATACTGGGTGCCTGGTCTAATACTGCTCATTAGCTTAGAAAGGTGACTTGAACCTTTTGTGTTACTCTTTTATCATGCAAACAGAGATGATAGTAATGGAAACTGTCTCAATGTGTGGCAATAATCAATTAGGTTAAAATACAAAATGCTTAGAATGATGTTTGGCATATGGTAAGTACTAGATAAAGATTGGCCACTACTTGTATCTAATATGGTGACATTGTCCTGAGATGTATAATTGTTAGGGGCACAAGTGACTTTTAAATAAATATTGTACACAGTGTGTATCACAAGTAGACATTTCACTCCATTTATACTGCAATTCTTTCAGATTAGTAGAAAAAATCATTTTGTACCATTTTATTAGTGAAAATTTGAATATACTTAACTGTAAATTATGAAATAAAATTATATCAATATTCAGGAGATGTTAAGAGCCTAAAATTGGTAAGACATAGTTACCAGGCCAAAGAAAATAGCTGAAGAAACTGTTCTGAAGTTTATATTAAGCATTTTATATGTGATTTTTGTTAAAACCCATGGGATGCAATATGCTTATTATAGCTATAGTAGCATAGTAGAGGGAACAGAGAAATTAAATATTTGTGCCTAGGAAAATTGGGGAGGGCTTCATAGAGAAGGTGATAATTTTGGCTAGCCTTTGAAGGAAATGTCCTATCTCAAGAAGAAAGTAGAAATGGCGTTTAAGAAGGACGTATATGGTGATGTCTAGTTAGATTTCCTCAGATAACATGTCCATCTTCATCAGCTAAAACCCACAATGTCTGTCATCTCTGGCAATGCTGAAGTCTAGACCAGTCAAATGCACCGCAGAGGCCAGCTCTCTTTACACCCAAATCAGGGGGCAGAGATGCATTAGGAGGGCTTCGTGAAAGCACCCGGGTTGTGGGTCCAGGGGGACTAATATCACCGAAAAAAGCAGCCACTTTTCATCCTGCATCCCATCCAATGTTTGCAGCAAAGAAAACTATTCTTCCTTCAACCTCCACCAGGGACAGGAAAGAAAGTGACCACATGTGACACAAGATGTCACATTTGCCATAAGAAACTCAACCTACAAAGACTTTAAAGTCTTCCTTGAATGCCTTTTTTTTTTTTTCAGAATTCTAGTATGGCCTTCCCAGTGTTAATAAGGCTCCTCATGCATCAATTTTCATCAAGATGTTTCTTTTTGCTTCATAATCCCAGAGGAAACTATTTCCTGTCAACTCTATTGCCTGTCAAGCAAAGGTACTTTCACTCGAAGAATCCTGATCATCACAGACTCCAAAGCTTTGTCAATTCTTTTCCTTCAAGCAGACAGAGTATGACCATTCTGGAATTACTTTTAAAGCATCATGAAGATTGTTACCCTCCTGACCCTCTGTTTTGGGGTGATATCAAAGCATAAGAAAGGCAAAGATTGGATTTTTTTAAATTAGAATTAAGTCTACTTCCCAATTCCTTTTTTTTGGGGGGGGGGCATGGAAATGGATCAACAAAGACAAGCTTTTCTTTACTTTATCCACTTCTTGTAATTAAAAAAATAAATAAATAATGATTTAAAGTCATGCTGTCTGATACAGTCACCACTATATGTGACTAATAAACCCATGGGATGCAGATGGTCCAAATTAAGATATGCTGCTAAGTGTGAAATATACACAGGATGCTGAAGACTTAAGATAAAAACAAACGAAAAACATTTTATTGCTTCTATATTGATTACATGTTGAAATGACAACATACGGTGTATATTGATAAAATGTAATATTAAAATATTTTTCTATTGCTTTTTACTCTTTCAAACACAGCTACTTGGAAATGTAAAATTAACTGTGTAATGAACATTATATTTATTTTGGACAACAATGCTTTAGAGCCTGAAAACACAGGCTTTATACTAATGATATGAATTATTAATTCTCTCTTTATTAATATAGCTGGTTGGGAAATCTATGATTATTAGAAAATACTTTTATAGAAAATATTTGTAGTACATGCCTAAATATTCTGCAAGCTTTTCTCAATACTCTGTGTCTGCAGAATTCTCTTAGACCCTGTAGCTGAAATTACCCATCTCAAACTAAAGTCCATTATTTACAGTATTCATTATGGTAGATGCTGTGTACCCAATTTACAAGGTAAACTTTATCATAGGTATTCATAAATAAGAAACAATTGTTCATATAGCATTTAGTTCCATCTGCAGCTTCAGGCATCCACCGGGAGTGGGGACTGAGACAAATCTCCATGGTCCATACAAAAGAAATACTATACCTGCCTCATCACAGTCACTGATCCTTCCCCAGTCAAAAGCAAATGTCCCCATTGTTCAGCTTTTCTGGTTATACCCAAGTTTTATTAAGACCCTGGTGTATGGAATAGACACAAGCTATGTTTTAGGAAATGAAAGATGAATGGGACATAGTTTTGCCATTAATAGCTGTGTGGAAGAGGTCCAAAAAAATAGTTTGAATATACAAAAGTCACTTTTGTATATTTTTGCTCAATCTTTAGAAGGTGATGCCTGGAGCAAAATGAAGAGTGAGTCATCAGGCCAAGAAGCAGACAAAAATCATTCCATGCAGAATAGATATTGTGAGCAAAAGCCATGAGACAAGAAGTATACTAAGCTAAATGAACTATAAGTGCCATACAGTCTCTTAAGTTTCATTTCTGTCAAAGACCAAACTTCATGGAGATGAATGGCAATTCAATAGACTAAAATGTCCTCAAATTTATTTTGGCGGAAAAACTGGTGTCAAAACATTTTTATGATCCCATAATCTTCCTTATGATATTCCTATTAGTAATACTTTCTTTCATTTTTAAGAATATTAGACTACAAAAATGACTAGTACATGTTACTCAAAGAAATCATCAGTCTCTCCATTTTCTCATCTTCCTGTGAATAATTGTCTATGGAATTCAATCCCTGGTGGATATATGTTACAAGAAAATTAAAAAAAATAGATTCAAAATATGAACTTTTATATACTAAGCTGGACAATGATATAATATTTATATTATAGTGAAGGATCATGTTGTTTAATTCTTACAGTCATGTGAAATAGCTCTTGAGAAATGACCATCAAGGGATCACTGGAATTGATGACATCACTTAGGACAACTGAAGTCTGTTTCTGCATGCGTAGGAAAAAGCAAGTTTTCCAACCAGAATGATTCCCTTACAGCAGTGCCTGGCGATCTCTCTCCACCTTTCCTCTCTGGTGCTTTTATCTCCTTCAACACATGATTTCCAGGTTCATCTTATGGTTCATCTTCTTGCTGACTGGAAAACATAAAGTGCATACTGAGTCTTCTATAGGCAATAACTTCTGCATCCTACATCACTTCTATTCACATAGAATTTATGTCCTTTAGTTAGGACTCCCTAATGGAATAGAGGCTTGGAAATATGGTTGAGTTGTAAGTTTCAGAAAACTAGGGAGTTTGGTGATCAGTAATCTCACTGGACCACATAGGCTAATTAATGACATTTCCCCCCATGGACAAATAATGACTTTGTGCTAAAAACATAAGAGGTTACCATAATGAATTAAAAGAATTAAACTACAAATAACAATTCTGTTATCTTTCTCCTTTAAGTGCACTTAACTTTATTAACTTATTGATTCACACACTTATTAATATCAACAAGCATCCCCTTAGAACATAACATAGGCAAGGCATACATAATATTAGGAGTGATTACAAAGAAACACATATTGGAGATATGAATACAGGACAATTTGTCTCTCCATCTGGTACTCTGTCCCAAAGTAGGTGCTCACTAAGCATTTGTTGAATTAATTATTCAATAAATGCTCAATCCAACCTTGCAGAATGCTCTGTTTCAATGCTATAATAACTACCACAGAGGTGAAGGGACTAACAATATTTTATATTGTATTGGGCCATCTAAATTCCAAAAAGCTGCCATGGGTGTATTCTGGCTATTTCTTGGAGAGATAAAAGCCTCATGTACTGATTTGCATCCACTGTTCATTAATTCCTTAGCTAAATACTAAAACACCTAGAACAGTGCCAAATACCAAAGGAACAGTCAATTATATGCTATTTAATGAGGGTGATGACAATAAAAGTTACAAGTCTGGAAAATGAAGAGCAATGCTATGATCCCATTTTAACAAGCCGAATGGTTCTTCAAAATTGCAGCATGTGGAAATTGGAGCTTTTTTACTTTTCTTTCTCTCTCCCCATTTCCTGCCCCTCCTTCCCTCTGCTTATATATATTTTTTCTTTTCTAAAAGGTGTTTCCTAATGAAATCAAGAGGCCATTGCCAAATAGTATGGCAGTTATACTTTTTTCATCAATAGACATATAAATCTTAATGAGGTGGCTGCATAGAAGAATGTTTGTGCATCTGTGGCAAGGGAGTTTCTATTGACCAGAGTATCAGATTATAAAATGTTTACAGGTGGGGAATATTATAAAATTAGTGAATCATCCAGAAATGTTTCTTATACATATGGCACAATAAATTTATACTTTACCTGTCCTTTTTTATTCCATGTGCTGGAAATATGGAACAATAACAGATACAATTGAAATGAGTTAGTCAATAGTGTATGTCTAACCTCATAAAACAAGCCAATGTTTCTATAAATGCAAAGATATAAGAAAGCAGAAAGATATTAGAAAAAAGAAAAGAAAAGAAAAGGCTGGCAGTGGCAGCTAAGGATGTGGCTCCTGCCAGGCACAGTCTAAAAGTGTTTCATATAAGAGAGTCTAGCATAGGCCATCCTAAGAGCCAGGAGATGAGTGGTCCTTAGTAAACAAGAAAAACTGGAACAACTTTCCTATGCCTTTATGTGACACTCTGGGCCAGGGTAAGACAGAAGATGAAGACAAATTCTCATGGTAAGAAACTAGGACAAACTAGCATCTGTTCCATAAATAGATACGTGAATATCCCAGTGTCATTTCACAAAAGGATTCCAAATCCTACTTTCTGACTATGGTCTGCAAGTGAACAGGTGCAGTAAATATCCACAGTTTTAGATATTTTTAAAAAATGGAGAGAAAGAATGATAAAAAATAAAAAGTCAAACAAAATTCAAAACAATAATTTCTCTCTACATGTAGTCAAGTTTTCAAACCAAAATTTCAAATATATGAAAGTACCACTAACAACACTGTAGATTCAATCATAGGTATTGATTTATTTTCCAACATGGTATTTTATTTACAGAATTTAAAAAAAACTTTTAAATGGGATTTTAGTTCTCAAGGTTATAAATAAATTCTTAAATAATGATTTAAATATAAAATACTATTTTATTCCTTTAAAAATGTAAAGATTACAGAGAAAACATAAATGATATAAGAATAGGAAAATATTTTTAAAACCTATGTCACATATTAAAAATGGAAAGTTTAAAAATATCTGCCAATAAATTGGAAGATTCACCTACAACCCCACAGAAATAAGATTAGAAACATGAAAGAGTAATCAATTCCTATGGGGAATAGATTGAGATGTTCTAGCATTTTTAATTGGATTGGCAGAAAAAGAGGGTGATAGTTAATTTCATATGTCATCTTGGCTAGGCTATAAAGCTCTGTTTTTTGGTCAAACGCTAATCTAAATGTTGCCTGGAAGGTATTTTGCAGGTGTCATCAATATTTAACATGCTATTGATCCCCAGCTCCTATTGATCCAAAATAAAGCAGATTACCCTCCATAACATAGATGGGTTTCATCCTATTATAGTAAAAGGTCTTTAAAAGCAAAAACAGAGGCTACCCAGAAAAAAAGGAATTTTCCTTTCAGATTATAATGTAGAAAGCCCACCTGAATTTCTAGATTCATGGTCTACTGTATTATTCAGTTTCCATTCTAGAGAAACAGAACTGACAGAGTAGATAGGACATATATGGATAATGAGAATCAGCTCATGACCATGAGATTGAGAAATTCCATGACCTTGTGTTGCCTGCTAGAGAACCAGGAAACCAATGGTATGATTCAGTTTCAGTCTAAAAGCCAAGAACCAGAGTGTGTGGGATGAGAGCTAAGGTGAGGCTATAAACCCCAATCTGAATCCAAAGACCTTAAAACCAGGAACAACAAAGTCCCAGGCAGGAAAAGGTGGATGTCCCTGCTTCCCTACTGATACAGAAAGAGTAAAATTAGCCTTCCTTCGGCCTCCAATGATATGGATGATGCCCACCCTCCCTGGTAAGGGTCGATCTTCATTACCCAGTGTACTGATTCAAACGCTAATCTTGTCTGAAAACACCTCACAGACACACCCACAAAGAATGTTTCACCAACTGCCTGGGTATCCCTTAACTCTGTAAAATTGACACATAAAATTGATCTCACCTACCTTGCAGAAATCAGACTCCAGACTTTAGTATGAACTCTTCCCTGAATCTGCAATCTGCCCTACAAAGTTCTGACTTGCCAGCCCCATGTTTGCCTGAGCCAATTCTTTAAATAAACCCTCCTCTTTTCCCTTAATATCCTATTGTCCCTGCGTTTCCTTAGAAGACTTTGACTGCTACATAGAGACTAGATAGGATGGGAAAGGAAACAATATTTAAAAGGCTATGGCTGATATGTCTCCAAAAATGAAGGAAGACGGAATCCTGACTTTAAAAAGAAGTGGATTTCAAAAGCCAAGTAGTAAAAATACAGAATAAAATCCAAATGCATTGTGCTGAAACTGCAAAATAGTAATCTTTAACAAGAACTAGTGAAAAGAAAAAATAAAGCTTCTAGAGTGAAAAATTTGGCCACCTTAAAAAAATGGCATCTAGTAGAGTAGAAGATTTAATCCACAATAGCAACAGAGGCAGGAGAACAACACAGATATGGGGGAAGGGCTTAGAAAAGAACACCTGAAACTCAATATTTTATACCCAAATATCATTTAAAATAAATCTAATGATTTTTTTTCATTTTTATTCTTATTTTTTCCCATAATTTTTATTGGTGCATTATACTCGTACAGAATGGTGGGATTTATTATTACATAGTCATACATGTACATAATATATCAATATAATTTGGCCAATATCACTCCTCAGTATTTCCCCTTTCTCTTCCTCTTCTCCTCCACTGATCTCCCTTTGATTTTCCCAAGACTTTCACTGCTCCATACCTTTCTTTCCTTTTTCCTCTGTACCTTCCACATATGAGAGAAGACATAGGGCCCTTGCCCTTCTGAGTTTGGCTTAGTTTGCTTAACATAATGGTCTCATGTTCTATCCATTTTCCTAGAAATGACATAATTTCATTTTTTCTTATGGTTGAATAAAACTCCACATTTTCTTTATCCATTTATCCAATGATTGATGATATTTTTAAGACTTTGGAAGAAATTATTCCACCCATTTTCCCCTCAATACAACAATGATTAGAGAAGAATCTGGGCACAGTGGTGCATGCCTGAAATCCCAGCAGCTCAGGAGGTTGAGGCAGAAGGATCACAGGTTCAAGCAAGTGTCAGAAATTTAGTGATGCCTTAAGCAACTTAGTGAGACCCTTTCTCAAAATTTAAAAATAGAAAAGGCTGGGGATGCAGCTCAGGAATTAAGTACCCCTGGGTTTAGTCCCTGGTGCGCACACACACATACACACACACACACACACACACACACACACACACACAATCACTGAGAAGGTAGACATACATAAAATATAGGTTAAGTTAAATTTTATGTATAACAATTGTGACAATTGAGGACTGGAAATTTTATACCTACTTTTCAACTATTGGAAACAAAAACTTGAAATAATAATATAGATGTTAGCCAGAAAGATTTTAACTGATAGTTGATCTAGTTAAATCCCTTGTAATATTTGGAAGAAAACAGAAACACAAAATAAGTCCGAAATGTTTCTAGAAGTCATATATTTGTGTATTTTAAGATTAATAGATAGCTATCATAGAACTAACTGGAGACAAAAGTTTGGAGTGTAAAAAAAATATCAAGATTAATGCAACAGAATATAAGAGAAGAAAAAGAAGCAAAGTAAAAGAAGCAATCAGAAAATAAGAATGAATCTAGATAAATCATTAGCTGCCAAAATATAAATGTTTCAAGATATATGCCTAACACAAAATCAAATTCAAATATTTAAATAGGGGTCAAAATTAAAAACCAAGTACACTTAGGAAAATATTAATATCAGAGAGATAGAATTTAAATCAAATTCTAAAAGACTAAAGAAAAATTGCATAATAATCAAAGGAGTTACTCTAAAAAGTATCATGGACTTTTGTGAACTTTGCAGCATGAAGAGAAATTTAAAACAAAATAGATACACAATGTGAAACTCTCAGAAGGACAATATTATCTGCAATGGACTGGATATGCGTGTTTCTTCAAAATTCATAGGAAGAAATCCTAAACCCCAGTGTGATGTTATAAGGAAATGGGGCTGTGATTAATTGCCATGGTGAAATAAAACCATGGAAAGTAAAACCTCAGACAAGGGAGACTATTGTGCATATGTACATACACACACATACCTACACATGTGTATGTATAAGTGAAATGAATGGCTAATAAAGGCTAATGAATGGCTAACAAAGTAGCCATTGGAGGAATTAGCATGTGTTATCATAAAGTACTATGACTATATCTGTATAGTGGTATAGAGTTATTTGAAAGTGGATTTGGATAAGTTGTAAATGAATATTGCAAATTCTAGGGCAGCCACAAAAAAAAATCAAAAAGGAAGTATAACTGACATGCTAAGAAAGAAAGAAAACAAAATCAGAGCACAATGAACTCAAACTAGTATTCAATAGGAGTAAAATAGCTGGAAAATCCTAAAATAATTTGTGATTAACACATTTCTCAATAATGTATGTATCAAATGAGAAATTAGTTAGGATCTAGAAAAATGAGTCTAGAAAAATTAGAAAGAAAAATTAGAACTATTCATAATTAAATTTTATTTAATTTTGAATAAAATTAAAATGTATTCAAATTTATGGGATGCAGCAAAAGCCATGATTAGAGGAAAAATTTTAGCATTGGATGCATCTATTAGTTAAGCAAAAAAATATTATATCAAGACCCCCAGGCTTCCACCTTAGAACACTAGAAAAAGAAGACAAATTGAATTCAAAGTTGGCAGAAGAAAAAATAAATAAAATTTAGGGAAGAAATCAGTGGGGAAAAATCAATAAGACAAACAGGTTGTTCTTTGAAAAGAATAGCAAAATCAATAAGACCTTGCGCTGACTAAGAAAAAAGAAGACAAAATTACTAACATCAGAAATGCAAGAGAAGGCATCGCTTCAATTAAAAGGACAATAAATAGAGGAACACTGGATGCAACATGGGGGAGGTGAGGGGCAGGAAAGGGGAATGGGGATAGTACAGATGGTTGATTGAGATCGTCATCACTACCTTGGTGCATGTATGAAAACACAATTGGTGTAACTTTATCTGGTTTGCAACCAGAGAAATGGAAAAACTGAGCTCTATATATGTGCTATGACTTGAAATGTAATTAAATAAACTAATAAAAAAAAGAAATATTTATACAAAAAAAGACAATAAAAAATATTATGATCAATTCTATGCCCACAAATTTGATAACCTATATGAAATTGAATAATTCCTTGAAAGGTAGAATCTGCCAAAATTCACCCAAGAAGCAGTATAATCTAGATAGATAAACATCTACTGAAAAAATAAAATTAATAATTGTTAACCTTCTGAAAAAAGAGTGCACTAGTCTGTCACATGGATTCACTGGAAAATTCCACTAACCATTTAAGAAATTATACCAGTCTACAATCTCTCTCAGAAGACACAAACAGTGTATATGCTTTAATCTAATCTATGAGGCCGGAATTACCCTAATACCAAAGGTAGGCATTGAGGTTCAAATATTTTCAAACTCTTCCAATGTCACATGGCTAAGTGCTAGAGCTGGAATTTGAACTTGGATTCATCCAAGACCCATCTCAAATTTCATGTCTTTTGTTGATGGTAATTTATTTACTTTGTTTTGTTATATTTCACTGGAAGATATTTGAAATCCACAGACATTATTTTTCTTTGCTATTATTTTATAATTCTTATCGTTGCACCTAAGCCCATGAATCTAACTGTTCTCCACTTTTTGATTCTGTGTCTGACTGGAGCTGAGGAAATATAACTCTGGCAATCTATACTTCTTAGCTCATTTTCTATTTTCTGGATCTACTCCAAAACCCTTTCCCAAGTTTACTTTTAAATATATTTTTTAAAAATTTTAACTGTGACCTACCAGACTAACTTTGACACTAATTAATATAGGGCTTATTGTGGGTTCACTTGTTTAGCTGAAACAGTATTTGCACACTTGCAAGATAACTGACCAGAATCAAGGATGTATTTTGTGGCTATTCAAAGAAGTTTTGTTGTGTGCAAGTGGAATTTTCTTCTATTAATTATTCAGACCCCAATAGGTTACAAAACTTTTCACCTTATTTGTACCACAATAAATGCTAATAGCCTCAATAAGCAGTCGAGAATAATTGCTATTGAAAACTAAAATTTGTGGCTCATTCCATCCAGAGAAGTATATATGTGCAGAAGCTCTAAATTCAGTAATAGAGGTAAACAGAGGGAAATGTGAATTGGTGTACTACAATCAATTTAAACATAATTGTTTCTCTTTAAAAACATTTCTCTTAGACTGGATGTGTCATGACTATTAGTATTATCACCATTAATAATTCAGAAAATGATTTTCAGTAATAAAAATTACCAAAATCTAATGAAATTCTTTTCTATTATATTTTAATTTAGTATTATTTTTTAGTACAACCAATTTCATCATGGAGCACACAGACATCTCATGCTCCAGTGAAATATATTCTCTAATATTTCCCTTCTCTTTTTGTTGAAATACCCACTCAGTATTATCCAGTCATGACCCGTGTGTCACGTCTCATTGCCACTTTCTGCTTTATACTCTTAGGCAATATTTTTATCCCAAGATGTCACAGCATGGTTGAATTTGAAACCAACAGGATTGTGTTACAAACATGGCCATTTTTCAAAACTCCTATAGTATAAAAGGGAAGCTGGTGAGATAGAAATTAATGAAAAAGTGTTGCTGTGAAGTTTGTTATTTTTAAAAAATATAACTAAACTATTTACATTAGTATAAAAATTCTTTTTTTAAAGAATTTTCTTTTTTTCTCTGACTTTATCCCATTTTAGTGACTATCTATTTACACTTAGGTGAAAACAATGATTTACTTTTTTGTTGTAAACTTACCTCAAAATGGAATTCAGTCAGATCTCACTATTGAAAGCATAGCCCAAAACACAGATAAAATATATATTAAAGGAAGTTCTCAATTAATTCCTTCTCCTTCAGTGATTTTACAGGGTTCCATGTTGTAACCATTGACAGTGTTTCTCCTGTCCTGTCTTATGCCCATACCCCATGGAAACTCACCAAATCCTCCAAGTAAACCTCCCAGTCATTTCTGTCCATGTTGCACTGTGTCCTACACACAACATTCTCTACCCATCATCCTTTTCTGGAATCCTGTCTGTACCTACTGAGGAAGCTTTCCTCTTTCAGTGTCTTTGTTTTTCTTCTTCTTCTTCTTCTTTTTAATGTATGGTATTTTATATTATATCACAGTATCGTGAGTCATTATTAGTGAATTCTTCAAAAAAATAGTGCTTTGTGGTCCAGGTGCTAACATGGGGAAGACTTTAAAAGTACAATTAAGTCACTAGTAACTGAGGTTAATGTCAATTTGAGAATATATTTCCATTTTTTAATTTTATTTTTATTTGTTTTTATTAGTTATATATAATAGTAGAATGTATGTTGACATTATACATATGTGGAGTATAATTTCTCACTCTTCTAGTTGTACATGATGTGGAATTATATTAGCTGTGCAATCATATATGCACATAGGATAGTAATGCCAATTTGCAGGTAAATGGATAGAATTGGAAATATCATGCTAAGTGAAATAAGCCAATCCCCCAAAACCAAAAGCTGAATATTTTCTCTGATATGCTGATGCTAATTCACAATAAGGTGGGGATAGGGGAGGGGAGGGAAAATCAGAAGCGCTTGGATTAAACAAAGGGAAATGAAGGAAAGGGAGGAGGAATGGGAATAGGAAAGGTAGTAGAATGAATCAGACATTACTATCTTTTTTTTTCTTCTAAGAATTCATACTGTGGGTGGGGAGCATTGGTTTATCTTACCACTCTCCCAGCAGTTCCCCATCTTCTAAGAAGAATGGATTTGCCAGGGTTACAGGGTATTGAAAGCAACATTAATTCCCATGTGGTCCATTTTCCAAGTGATCACATTGTGAAAGGAACACCATATGCTAAATGAACAGTTTAGCTAGGCACAGTGCCATGCACCTGCCTGTAGTCCCAGCTACACAGGATGCTGAAGCAAAAGGAATCCTTTGAGCCCAAGAGGTCTGTGACAGCGTGAGCAACATAGTGAAACCACATCACATCTCTTGAAAAATAATAAATACATAAATCATTTGTTTGTGCTCAACACTGAGGAACATGGTAATGCTCTGGCTAGGCCATAGGTTGTGGGAAGAGGGATGTTAGGTATTTCCTTTACATAAGAATTATCTCTAGAAAATGGGTACAGTAAATTTTTTCATGAAAGTCATGAGTGCCCTAAGAAAAAGGATGACTTTTTGGTCAGTATTTTTTAGAAAATGCCTATCCAATCCCAATGAAATAAATTGAATCAGATAAATGCATGCCAGTGTATCTCAGTGAATAACTGCAAAGGAGAACAGACCACAGATTTATAACAAAAGAATTAAATCCTTTTTTATCCCATAAGGCTATGAAGATTTACCTCTGGGAAATTTGTAATTTATGCCTGTGAGATAAAAAATAATGCTTTTGTTTTCATGGGTTCATTTGCTGCCTTTAAAATAAAGATTGTATACTACCAGTGTGGGATTTGCTACTTCAGCATTACTGCCATTTTGATAAATAGCAACACACATATTTGCTCTATTTATTGTTGAAAAAAATTAAGAAGCATTATATGAAGATAGACTAATATGGCCATTTGCTAAATTGTAGCACACATGAACAGTCCTCTAAGATGTCAAGAAAGAGGCTATACAAGTCACCTTCTATGCTGAATAATGACAGCAGGTCCCACAAAATGATCTTTCCCTTCTTATACATTTTCTTTTCTCATTTCTTGTCTCCATCTAGAATCTCCGCTATTAACATTAGAGTGATAATTGATAATTTCATTATGTAGCTATCTCCCCAGGTTAAACACTTCAAGAACTAATGTCACTGTTAGATGGTTTTAGATGTAATACTGTCAGTGTCTCAGCACCTTATATTGAAAAATTTACTCCAGAGGTGAGGCCATTTGGTTGGATAGATGTGTATTATGTTGCCAATGGAAAAGTTTTCATAAACACATAATTTTCTGTTCCTTTAGTAAATTATGCATTTGTTTCACTCTACAGTAGAATTTGTTATGAAATGTGTTCAAGATCATTTCATCCAATGTTCATAACATTTTTCAATATTTTAAACATGTCCCATGAATATCCATTGAGATTTTAATTTTTTGACTAATTTTTTTATTTCTATGTCTGTTATTTTTTGACAAGTTTATTATCTTTTCTCATATTTAAACACTTTATGTCTATGCTCTTTAACATCATTATTTACAATATTCACCTAGTGATATATTATTTGAGTTTCTTGAGATATAACTTTTTTTAAATGTGAGGTCAATTTTAGCTAAGCATATAGCCTGAGTTGAATATTTCTCTCTTATGAAAAACATGCATTTGCTTCTACCAGTTAGTTTAGAGGTAGTGTTAGATTGGGACTATTTTTTACCGTTAAATTCCAGCCAAAGGTATTTTATAAGATGCAGGTGATATATAAGACAACCCTAAATTTTTAAACACCTTTTTAAGATTACAAATTCTCAGGACGAAATATAAAATTAGTTCCCAAAGAGAATGCTAAGAGACAATTTCCCTTGTTGTCTTTCTGTACTCCACTAGTGGCCAGTTTTTCTAGTCTATCCATTCATTGAATATGTAGCCATCAAAATATCAGCTTTTATGGGAAGTCCTCACACCAACTCTGTCTCCTAAGAGTAAGTCCTTCTCTCCTGCTCCCCATGGTAACACCTGGAATCATCCCACAAAACCCTCTTTGTCCACTCATTTTGCTACCCTGCTTTAATCTTTCTCACCCCAGAATATTTCAATTAATTTCAATGAAGAAAAATATGCATCTTAATGAAAGTTTATTATAATTCATTCAGACTTGCTTCTGGCTGGGTATTAGAGTTTTATCAAGTCTATTTTAACCAGTATATTACACTGTCATTAACAAATACATATTCTTTATTAAGAAAGTTCTTGATGTCATTCTTTTACATTAAGCTCCTCGTAACCTGATATCCTCCACATCATCTTATCTCCTAATACATATTTATGACCCCAACCAATGTATATCCCCTTATTCTATAGTAGTAAATATTTTTTTATCCTTGCTAATTTCCGTTCATTAACAATGTGGCATCCGTGGATACCATGGTTGCAACCATAGACAAAAGAAAAGGAGTATGATTTTCATAGCTGTATAATGAAGATTGAGCTTGTTCATTGGCAAATCACTGAGAACGACTGAAAGTTTAATGCTGATTTAAAACCTTTTTCTTTCTTCATCTAAAAATTTTTAAAAAGTGCACTTTTAACATAAATTCTGTATAATGATTCAATATGTCTCTTGACATTTTTTAGAAATGCCACCCAAATTAATAATGTTAAGTATATTATTGCAGAAAGAAAAGCTAAACATATGTATGGAATATCAAGATCCTGATGTTTGAAATAATATGACATAAGCTTTATAATTGCTATTGAAACCGAATTGATCAGAATATTTATTCAGAGGGTGTTGTAACGGAGTTTTCCATTTCTTGCCATATTTCATGGTTGCACTGGCCATTTCCACATCTGTTGATCAGTTAAATGTGCCAAATTAATGATAATTCAGTTTCAGGAACAGGAAGGGCTCACAGAGACTCACAGGGCATGAAATACTGGAAAAATAGATTGGTATGAAAGCTTTTGGTGTGAGAGGAGTTTGAGAGAAGATAACTGAAGGCTCAGTGGGGATATCTGTGTCTAAGTTATACCACATCAGGAATAATTACTTGTCCTGGGATTGCATAGTCAAGGCCAATCAGAAAGTCAACATCATGTAGTGGAGATCCGGCTCAAAATTCAAATTTTGAAAAGACTAGGGAAATAAGCATCCAACGGTGACATGATTACTCCTCAGTCATGATTATCACTTACAAAGGAGTCAAAGAAGTATTCGATAAAGGTTTAAATAATGGCCTCAGGAGCTTGAGCTTTGGCAAGAACCTAGTTGAAAAGTTGAATGGAAAATTCCTGTCTTAAGGTTACAATCTTTGTTCCTTTTGTCAAGAGCCAAACTGCATGCAAAAACTAAAACAAATCTGCATCTATAGGTATGTCAGTAGACGAGAGAGATGATGGGACAAAGGGCAGGAATGTATAGACACAGATGAATGTCTTGAAATGATTCAGGGAAGTAGTATTGTTGGATTTATCTATAATCATAGCAAACATTTCAATACGTGTGGCTTTAATGCTAAGCCAGCTCATTCAGGTTCCATTCACTTACTCTCAGAAGAAGAAATTTTTATTAATCCATTTTCATGATAATTGCAACAAAGCAGACACTGCAGATGAATTCATTTATAGAGTAAAATATGTTTTTCATAATGGCTATAGCTAGTTCTTATATGCTAAAGAAAAATATAGTTAAGATACATTAGATTAAAATAGAGTCTTAATAAATGGAGTGTATTTTCATTAACAATGCCTCAAGTTTTAATTAGTACCTATTTATGGAGGCTGGCTTTATGTTTCATAAATTAACATTATAAAAAGTCCATTTTCTTTCTAATATATTGTGCAATTTATGCTTTTCAAGATTCTATCACAATTATCTTTGCTTCTTATAATTATTTTAGATTAATATATGAAGCTAAAGTTTTTTAATGGAACAATCATTTAAAAAATCATACCTAAAGCTCTCTAAAAAGTCTTCCATCGCACAGATGCAAGTAAACAATTAATAATCAAATTTTAAAACAAATAAAGGCTTCAGTTCTATGTTCCTTTGGATGGCAGGTTTTCGGTGCTGTATATTTATTATGTCATTCTCAACAGGAAACAGAAATATTATCTGCATGAACTATTGTTCCTCTTTTTCCCCTTTTCCCATTAAATGTGAGCTGAAATTAGCATGTGAATTCTATTATTAATAATATAGAAGGATATTACCATTCATACTAACCATCAAAGGCTCATTTTTTATTTAAACATTTTCTTGCTAGGAAAGGCAGATGTGTAGTCAAAACTTGAGAGAGGAAATCTCTTGAATTCTTTTCTGACATGGTCTGTACATATGAAAGTCAAAAAACCGCTGTCTGCTAGGTTCTCAGCTACTTTCAACTTTTTTTCTGTCCCTTCAAAGGTTTTACTGTTCCATCTTGACAAGTACTCTGTGAGTCATGCTCAGAATGCTTATACCCCAAAATGACAGCTTTAAGCTATGCAACTTTGAATGCCATACCTCCATGTCTATTATCACATTTTAACAATTTTTCACATTTGGTAGAGATGGTATCTGTGTGGCAAATGCCAAAGTAAATGATATTTCTATTTAGTTTGGGAATCTATTATTTGTTAGTTTTACCATCAAAAGAGAAAAATAGTTAATGATTAGATTATTTTCCTAATTAATCTCCATAATAGAAATATTGCATGTGCCATAGGACTTGTAGTAGTATCTCCATGCCAGGTTCTACCTCCCAATTTCATTGACATCAGGCTTGGCTATATGACTTGCTCTGCCAGTTAATTACAACTGGAAACAATGAAGCTATGCCTCAGTCCCACATGTGCCACTACTTCTCAGTCCTGCTTTGATATTAATGAGTCATTTAGTCTGGCTTCAAGGATAAAGAGGAAATGCATAGCAAGATGATAGAATAGACTATCCTACCCACCTGCATAGAGGTAGTTTCTAAGGTTATTTGAAGGGTACTAAGGCTGTGTAAGGAGAGAATTAAGACATGTTTCATGGAAATTTTGCAGATATGAAATATGTTCCTGTTTCTGTCCCATGTCACCTTGTCCTTTTGTTTTAACTTGTTGTGTAGTCACTCTGCTAAATAGTGCCAATCCAAGAATCTATTCATAGTTCAAAACATGCTTTATGTTTGTCTTCTTGTTTTTATGAGATAATTTTTTTCTAATTCTCAAAATAACTTTAAGACCCAACTTTGTGAGGTTGTTCCTATTGCATATCACTTTGGAAGAATAATTCTAAAAAGATAAGGACTGAATTCTCTTTGAACTTTGTTATAAATTACTTTGCTTCCACTGAATGGTTTGAGGCACAATTAATTAAACTAAATAAGGCTGTGACATCCTTAGTGTACAAGTAACAGGTATGCCAGAACATTCTGGTGGAGGGAAAAATCTAGCAATGAAACCACAAGATTTTCTCCCCTGTGGTTTGCATTATTTTTCTATTGTTATTGTGAAAGTAAAAATTCCAGAAAACAATCAAGTGTTTAACTTGGAAAGCTGGCATTCTGCAAGCTTAGAGACTGGCAGACAGATATCTTTTCTGCTCAGGAAGATCACATGCCCATATGTACTCTATAAAAAATGCATGAGTTGGGCTGGGGATATAGCTCAGTTGGTAGGGTGCTTTCCTCATTTGCACAAGCCCCTGGGTTCCATCCCCAGCACCACACAAACACACACACACACACAAAATGCATGAGTTAACTGCTCTTCTTCATCCTGCCACCCCTGAAAAGGAAGAAAAGAGGAGAATTGAATGTGCTTAGATCTTCCTAGAAAGCTCAGGTTAGAAAATCTGGTAGAATCCTCCTAAGTTATAGGCTGAATGTCAGGGTCACTTGCTCTTGAATGTAGTAGAAACCCTTCCATTTTCACTAAATCAAATAAAATATTCTTGCAAAGGAATTATGCTTGCATGTGCTCTTCAATAAAATTGAAACTACTAAAGTATTGCACAACCTCTTATAACCTTAGAATGGAGATCTAGGCCTTTGTGAGTTCTTGCACATAATGCCCGTGAACTCTTTATTTGCTATTGCCAGTCTTGCCCAACATAAACTTATGGCCACATAAAGCTCTAAGAAAAGCAGAAGGAAGACCTCCTTTTGCTCTCACTTGCAGGATTTTTTAATGGAAACTTAGTTTCATTCACCTTTGGTCCTAAAGTATTCATGCAAAACCACTATACTTCATGAAGGTTCTTCTTTTTATGGATGAATTTGTTCTGGTGGGCTTTGAACCATGTGTGGAAATTTCATTTGGTGTTTTTGCATGTAATTATTGGCACAATCACATATATTAATAGACATAAATAATGGAAAATTGCAAGTGACTCTGTAGCTATCACAATAGCATTCTTTAATTAGTGAGAATAAGTAGCTATTAAAAATTTGAATAGAGGCTTATCCATCACTTTTGTCTCCAATACTGAAATTTTTGTCTTTGAGAAGGAAACGATGTAGAAGTCAACAGTTCCCACTGCATTGTTGAATACCATCTAACCTATGACCTATCTCATTTATTCTTTCTTCTTTCCCTTGCTACCTTCCTTCTTGTATTTAGAAAATATTGCTCACATAGCTAATGCATATAAAACATTATAGTTAGCATTAAAGGAAACATAAAATCTCACATAAAAGTACTAGCTCTATAATAATTTATATTCTTGTAATGAAGAAAAGACATATTTATATGTAGTAGAGAGATGGCAGACATGGAGTATAATTAAACAAGATTTAAGCAGTTAGGCATCAATTGAAGTACTATTTGTGTGAGTTCTTTTCTCCATGATGGAAATACCCTTGCTTACCCAACTTGATCTGTATCTCATATTTGTACTAATACAAATGCCCAACTTTACATCCATTCATCTATCATTTAGATTCCCTTTAAATGGCCAATACTTGTCCTGTTCCTTCATGGGCTAGCTCAAATGTCACTCTGTGCCAAACTTGTCTTTACAACCTCAGTAGTAGTGATCTCCTCTTCTTCAACAAAACTCAATTGTTTTTGATTGGACTTTGTTTATTATTGATCTTTTATGTAGACACTATCTACCAATGTATTAATACCTACAGGAAAAAAATCAAACTTTCTGCTTCTCTGTAACCTCAACTTTCATCTTGAAAATTTGTAAAATAGGTTGAGTGCCCCTTTTCTAAAATGCTTAAGACCAGGAGAGTTTCAGTTTTTTTCAAAACTTTTGAAATATTTGCCTAGATTTTTACCAGTTGAGCATCTTCAGTCTGAAACCTGAAATACCTCAAATTCTGAAACTATTTTTCTTTCTTTTTTTTTTTTTTTTTTGGTACCAGGGATTTAACTCAGAGGTACTTAGCCACTGAGCCACATCCCCACCCCTATTTTGTGTTGTATTTAGAGCCAGGGTCTCACTAAGTTGCTTAGCACCTTGCTTTTGCTGAGGCTGGCTTTGAGCTCACGATCCTCCTGCCTTAGCCTCCCAAGCTGCTCAAAATCTGAAACTTTTTGAGCACTGACATGACAGACAAAACACTTCCAATTTGGAGATGGTTTGGGTTTCAAACATGTAGATTAGTCTACTTAAACTGTAATAGAAAGGGATCTAACAACAGAAAGTAGAACCCAAGGGTACAGAAAGGATGTCAGGCAAAATGATGCTCCATCTTCCTCCAGGTTCCACTGGTATTTAGATTACTTTGAAATATAATGCTATGATGTTGTTTTAGATACAGTTTCATAAATTATTGTTTCATGACCAAATCTATTATTTTAATAATCTGTCACCAGATGGTGACAAAGTCACAATGGTACATAGTTTCAACAATACCAAATGGTAAGTCACAAACATACTTGAAAGCATAATATTAAACAAATAAATACACATGCAGTTTCAGATTGTTTTTCTAGCTACTTTCGATTCTTAATTTGGAAAGTAGGCAAGAAATCTAAAACTCAGGTTTCATCCCTGGAAATTCATTTCTGTATAGGTTCTTCTTCTCTGACCCAGAGCTGCTTTAAGATACACCATTCATATATCTGCCAATTTCTCTGACTGCTCAACTCTCAGAGAAACCTGAATGTGTAGAAAGTGTTAGCCTCCATTTCCTCTTTAGTTAAAAATTACTGGTGCTCATTTCTTGGTTCTTATTGAAAGGGTCCATCCTTTCTATAAATGCCAGAAGGAGAAAGGCAAAGCAAGAGTATTCATTCAGTTCTGCAAACAATTTTAAACCCTCTAGCCACTATTGGCCAATGAAATGAAGACATTTATTCCCTCCTTCAAGACTCTTCCTACTATGGTTTCCTCTTACCTTGTCAAACTCACCTTCCTCTCTGCATCGTATGTGCAAGCTCCGTGGCTGTCCTCTTGACACACGCTCCACATTTTCCAGATGACCTCTATCATGCCTGCATGCTTCGTGCTTTCCCTTAGTGTAGGAAACTTGCAGTCATTATGAATGCATTAGTGCAGCCCAAATGTTACCACTGCATAAAATACCAGCTGCCATTTAGGATTCTTTCCTCTGCCAAATACTTGTATGTATTTCTTTCTTTCTTTAGGGCCCTTATATCCTGACCAGTGTTGTATTTATTTTCACAGTTTTCTCTTACTTCCTGTTAAACCAAAACTCTGCTACCTCATGGGCAAGATTAATAATCTCAGCAATTCTGTTTTCTCTATTCCAGTAAAACTCATGACATCTGGCTTCTTCCTGTTTCTCAAACAAGAAACTGTAGCTCAGAAGAACAGAATTTACTAGTGTATACAATATGACTTAGCTTTTGAGTCGTATTGGGTCATAACCAGAAGATTCTTTCAGTGCAATCTATATTTATTTATTTTAAACTGTCAACAACTTAGAGCAGTATTAACCTTGTTCTACAGACAATGAAACTGAGGCACAAAGATGTTAAATAATTTGCCTAACGTCACAAAGTTACAAAGTAACAGCTGGAATTCAAATTCAAAAAGCTTTCCACATACTTAACCAACCCAGCCTCTCCATTTCCCAAAAGGAGTTGAGAGATGCTCTTCTTAACGGGCCACACAGAGATGTGTGCTTCTAGCAGGATCCTCTGAGGTCCTCATGCTCTTCCTGGGGGTAGATGAATTTCACCATAGATTTTTAAAGAAACAGAATTAACAATTAAACAGAAATGAGAGAAGTCTTTATTAGGTGTGCACGCACGCATAGACACAAGCTAAATTGAATCTGTTTAGAAACAGGACGTATATTTGAGGTAACTACTTTTACTTTTTAAATGTCTGATAATAAGCAAGAAAACACAGGGAGGAAAGGATCTTTTTTTTAGGGTTTTAGACTAATTAGGACTTGACTCACTTTTTGGGGGGTAGAATTTGGAGGATATTGCACGAATAAACAAAGGACATGAAGAAAGGGACATAAAAGGAAATTCAAGGAAAAAATATGAAAGAACTGAAGTGACAGACTATAGAAACAAAGAAAAAGAGAATTTACAGAGAAAAATTAATGAGTGAAGTTAACTACTAAGGATAAGCTTAGGAAGCTTGAATTTTATGTAGAAGGCAAATGGGTTCAAGTGGAATGATTCAAAGAGAAAAATTGTATGAATTGAGTGGGAGAAATGTATTTTTACAGCAAAGCATTTTAAATACAAAGGAGTAAAAGGAGAAAAACTGTATGCAGCTAAAAAAATTTCTTTAATAAAAATGTGAGATGGAAAATGATTCATTGCAGAACGAAGACTGAGCCTCGGATCTCTAGGAGTCATCTCAGTATGTTGACCTTTGTAGATTGAAGAACAAATAGCAAATGCCAACAGGGCATCCACAATCAGCACACAGAGAGGCAAAGTTATTGAAAGAGCCACAGATTTAAGATACTATTGTGCAAAGAGCTTTAAAATAACAAGAATCATAACACTAGGAAAACAAAATCTTGGAACGGATTTTTTTGAAATAGCTAAAATTATATTCATTTCCATTGTGAAAATTCTTCAAAGTTTTTGGGGAATACATATATCCAATATAGTTCTTAAAAGTTTTGATATTGCTAAAAATATATTTAAGAATTTTTTTAGTGATTTTCTATTTATATGATGCATTAGACTCATACTGATCCTTGTTTAAACAGACCTCAACCTCCATCTGTCTTTGTGATTGTGGGAAAATACTTCCACTTACCTATTTTCCCTTTCTTTGTTGAACAAACACAGGTAGAACTACCTGCTTGAAAGTAGTAAGGTACTTGAAGGACCAGTGAGGTGAGTCAGGTAGCAGGGAGCAACGATCCCATCCAGCAGAAAGCCTTTAATAAGTTCTAGTTTATGTTACAGGGCATTGTAATTATAGCTTCTAAACTCATGCTTTGTTAAGAGAGTTTTTATTGAATATTTAAAGAGGTGTTAATTCATTAAATATGCGTCAGTCCAATTGATTTTCTCCATGACTTCTTGAGCTCAGCTCAAGCTCAGAGATTAGACCTCATAAAAAATTAAAAGCCCAGCTTCCTAATTTCTTTATCAATCTATTTCATTTCATGCAAATCTTTCTACTCTCACCCTCCAGGATAACATCCACACCAACCTAAATTTTCTACTCATTAGTCAAGGACTCAAAAAGATGTTACTATTAAAGAATTAAAAGAAAAATTTATGTAGAATGCAAAACCAGTACACTGAAACAAAGTAGAAAGAGATCGATAAAAATTTCAACAATCAGGATCTATGTAACAGATGTTGCACCACATGAAATTACTTCTTGAAAACCTGTGTGTGTGTGTGTGTGAACTCCTGTGAAAGCAATAATGCTGTTATATGAAATTAAAGTGCTTAAAACTTTATTATTTAGCCCCATATCAGCACACAAATGGAAGAGAGGCAAAGCTCCATAGTTATGGTAGTTTATAGTTAGGCCTCACCTCTGACCCATTAAAATGACATTTGTGGAACAAAAACTTAGCAGGTAAAATGCCATTTTGTATATGCTTCAGTGATTCTACAAAAAATGTTTACCTACCTTTTGCTTCATCTATTCAAAATGTTCCTTTTTCCTATCTGACATATAGTATATACTCTACACTATAATTAGGTAAGAGAGACTATATAAACTAAAAGAACTTAAAAATCATTTTTGAAATTAATGTTATTTCAGAGATTTCAAATACTTTAAACTAAAATGGATTGAATTAAATAAATTCCTATTGTATGCATTTTTGCAAGGTATTCTAGATATAATGGGGTGCAGAGATAAGGATGAAATCTTTGCCCACAACCAGCAATATACAAATAATAGTAACAATCTATCATAACTAGGTAAAATTATTCACAGAACTACTGAAAGGGTTTAATGTTAAGAAACTGAATGACTAGAACTATATTATAATATTGTAGACACAGATAAAACTGAACTCATATGTATTGTTTTCTTAGCAAAGTCAGAATAGAAATTAATTGCTTGAATAGGTAGTGACCAGTACCCAAAATACATGGCAAACATTTAATACTGAAGTATTAAAAACAATTTTTAAAAACTGGTTAAGACAAGGATGGCTGTCGTACCAATGTTGAAGAGGTAAAATCTGGAGTTCAGTAAACCAAGACGTGTAAATATTCCATAGAGAAGGCATATCATCTGCAGGAGCAGCATGAACCTGCAGAGGGGGCACCCACAAGTGATCTACTAAATCATGATCAGTACGTTTGTGCCAGGAAACCATCCTAGGATGAAATACAGACTACATAAAAATGGTAGGTTTTTACCAAAGAGTTTACAATGGACCATAATAGAGAGCTAAAAAGTCACATAATACACAGGGGATCAGATAAAGCAGTAACTTGGTAGTTAGTAGTGGGGTAAAAATTAGCCCTAGATTAAAATTGTCTCTAGTTCATCTGACAAAGCTTAAAAGCAAGTATCAAAAGGTTCAAATTGCTTCCAAGTAAATAACTTACCAGTGATAAAGGATACAATTCAAGTTTTTTTATGGCAATAGTAATAGAACTCAAGGCCTCACAAATGAAAGACAAGAACTCTAGCACTGACTGCATTATCCTCCAGGCCTTCAAGAATATGTTTTAAAATATAAAATTATCCAGAACCAATGATGAAAACTTCATAATGTCTATCATATACTCAAAAATTAATAAAGCATTCAAAGAGATAGAAAAATATAACACATAATAAAAAGAAAAATCAATCAATTGAAACTGGCCCAGAACTTTACTGGTCCAACATGTAATGAGATGAGATTGAATGTCAATCCAATGATCACAAAAGGAAGGAAAAAAAAACATGAATAAAATGAAAATTAACAACTCGGATTCATATAGAACTGAAGTCAACCTGGAAACTGTGGCCTCTGAACTGTAGAGATAAGTGAATACAGATAAGTACAGCTTGCTGAAGCAGAAATTTAAAAACAAAGACCACCACTAGGGCCAGTACAGAATACCTTTTATCCAGGACATGATGTCCAGCATTCCATAAAAAATTACACAGAATACAAATGACATAAATAATGTTTAAAGCAACAGAGCAAACATCAAAGCCAGACTTGGATATGGAAAATACTCGGAAATATCAGACTAAGGTTTAAGGTAAATATAATTATTGTGTTAAGGCATCTAATGGAAAACAGATAACACACAAGATCATATGAGTAATGTCATTATAGTAACAACAATTCTGATAAAAAAAAACTAAAAGGAAATAATATGAATAAATCCATATTAAGAAATGAAGAATATCTTTGATGGGCACGTCAATAGACTGGAAACAGCTAAGTAAAGAATCAGTAAGCTTGTAGAGAAGTTAATAGAAATTTCTAAAACTAAAAGGCAAAGAGCAAAATAAATAAGTAAACTTAACAAAATATTCAAGAAATGAGAGACAATTATAATTTACAATGTTTTGTATGTGAATCCAAGGAAGAAAAGAAAGAGAACAGAAGAAGTACGTGAAGACATAACACTTGATAGTTTTCAATATTAATAAACCAAATCAAATTGCAGATTCAAGAATTTCAAAGAAAACCAACAAGGATAAATGCTTTCAAAATCTTTAACTTAACATATCCTATTTAAATTTCAGAAAAATCAAAAACAAAGAGAAAAGTTTTGAAAGAAGCCAGAGGAGAAAAACAGTGTGCCTATGTACCAATAATGGTAAATACTGGCCTATTCAGAAGTCATGCAAACCAAAACAGAATTCATGCAAACTAAAACATTCAGTTTTGAAGAAAAAAATAAATAAATTACCTAGAATTCTGTATTGGGTGAAATTGTCCTTCAAAAAATAAGCAAAAGTCTTCAAAATTGTCAAACAAACAAAAATTGATGAATTTGTCAACAGAGGACCCATTTTTAAAGAAATGTTAAAAGAAATTCTTCAGAACAAAATGACATAAGTCAAAAACTTGGATCTTCATGAATAAGAGTTAGAGATGGAATTATTATTATTTATCTTATTTATTCTTATTTATCTTATTTTTAACAGATAAAAATTTGTTCAAAATTATGGCAGAAACATACCCAATTACTCTAGTAAAAGGAATAATAACAAGGTAACAGGATGGAGAAACTGGAAATACTTTCTTAAATGGAAATGTATGTTTGATACATGAAATATATGTTGCAAATTTTAAATTAATCACAAAATGTTTTAAAGGAAATATAATTGATATGCTCTGAAACTAGATGAAATAGAATTATATAAAACATTCAGTTAAACCTGAAAGAGGTAGAGAATGAGAAGACAAAAAATGGGAACAGAGATTAAGGGTAACAAAGAGAAAATAGTATCAAGCGTGGTAAATATAAATTCAACTCTATCAACTAGATTAAATTATTATATACAAATCCAACTATATCAATCTAAATACAAAAATAAACATAAATGTAACCATATCGATAATCACTTTAAACATAGATAGTCTAAATACACTATTTGAAACTCTTATGGAGGATAAAAAAAGCAATGCTCAGGTAAATGCTGTCTATAAAAAACACACTTTAAAGAGCCAGGCACAGTGGTGCATGCCTGTAATCCCAGCACTTTGGGAGGCTGAGACAGGAGAATCACAAGTTCAAAGCCAGCCTCAGCAACGGCGAGGCACTAAGCAACTCAGCGAGACCCTGTCTCTATATAAAACACAAAATAGGGCTGGGGATGTGGCTCAGTGGTCAAGTACACCTGAGTTCAATCTTCGGTACCAAAAAAAAAAAAAAAAAAACTTTAAAGTAATGGAGAAATATACATCATGTCAACACAAATAATGGAAGGCTGAAGTAGCTATTCCAACTTTAGATTAAACCCACTTCAAAGCTGGCATAATTAGTATGGACAGAAGGGCCATTACATAATGAAAGAAGGATTAGTTCTGTAATAAACAGAACCATCTTTAATGTGCATGCATGTAATGCTAGTATCAATATATGTAAGGCAAGAACTGACATAACTGTAAGAAGACACAAATGAACTCACTATTATATTTGGAAAATTCAAGAACTTTCAGTACTTGACAAATGCAGCACACAGAAAATTAGTGAAGATGCCATTGAGCTCAATAGCACCATAAATTAACTCGATATAATTGACATTTAGGGAACACTTCACCCATTAGCAGAATACTCATTCTTCTCAAGCTTTCATGGAACGTTCACCAAACTAGACCACATACCGTGACACAGAATACTGCAGAACAAGTTTAAAAGAATAGAAATCATGAAAATATTTTCTTAAATTATAAAAAAATTAAGTTAAAAGTCAACAAGAGAAAAATTATTATAGAAATTTTGGAAAATTTGAGATTAAATAACATATTTCCAAGAAGCAAAGGTGCCAGAAAACACAACTCAATAGAAATTTAAAAATATTTTCAACCAAATGAAAATAAAACATCCAATTTATTTAATGCATAAAAATCAATAGTTGGAGAAAATTTTCTACCATTGAATGCATATATTATAAAACAAGAAAGATCTCAAATCAATAATATAAGCTTTCACCTTAGGAAACTATAAAAAAGAACAAATTTAATCTAAAATAAACAGAAGAAATATAATAAAAAATTAGAGGAGAACTCAATAAAATGAAAAGAAGCATTTTAAAGAAACTTTATGGAAACTAACCTTGGTTCTTTGAAAGGATCAATAATCCTGATAAACTATTTCTAGTTGGGATAACTAAAGAAAAAAAAAAGACAGAATTACTACATATCACAAATGAAAATAGTAGACATCACTACTGATCCTATGGACATATAAAGGATCATAAAAGAATATTATGCACAAGTATATAGTCATAAATTAACAACCTAGATAACCAGGGCTAATTCCTTGTCATACTTTTTAAAATTGAGAGAGTATAATAAACAATCTGATCAGACATTTGTTTAAAAATTGATTCAATAATGAATAAGTTTCCAAAATTTAGGCACCTGGCCTAGATGAATTTATTGGTGAATTCTACAAAAAATGTAAGGAAGAAATTTTACAACTCCTGAACTCTATATTCTGGAAAATAATAGGCAACTCTTCCTAACTCATTGTATAAGATGAAAATTACCCTAAATCAAAACCAGATAAGGGTACTACAAGAAAGGAAAACTATAGACCAATATCTCTCATGAACATAGTTGCAAAATTTCTTAAGAAAATATTAATAAATTAAATTTAACATGCCTAAAAAGAATTATATTACAAGAACAATTGGAATTTGTTTCAGGCATGCAAAGCCAGTTCAACATTCAAAAATTATTTAATATGATCCATCACATTAACAGACTGAGGAAGACAAAGCATATAATGATATCAAAAGATGCAGAAAATATATTTGATGAAATCCATCATCAATTTATGGTGAAAACTTTCAGAAAATTAGGAACAGGGAGAAAATTCCACAACTTCATAAAGAACTCCTACAAAAAATCTAAGAGGGACACAAATATACCCTCTTATCCATCTTATTCAAATTTGTATTGGAAGTATCCTGGTGTGGTGGTGCATGCCTGTAATCTCAGCACTTTGGGAGGCTAAGACAGTACAACTGTGAGTTCAAAGCCAGCCTCAGCAACAGCGAGGTGCTAAGCAACTCAGTGAAACCCTGTCTCTAATTAAAACACAAAATAGGGCTGGGGATGTGGCTCAGTGGTCGAGTGCCCCTGAGTTCAATCCCCAGTATCAAAAAAGAAGGAAAAAAAACCATATTGGAAGTAATAGATAATGCCATAAGATGGGGAGAAAAGAACATAAAAGACACAAAGATAGAGAAGGAAGAAATTAAAAATGTCTCCGAGTACAGGTGACATCTGCCTACATAGATAATAACAAAAAATGATAAAATCCCATCATATAACTAAAAATCAATTATAACATGATTTAATTAAGAGGTAAAAATAGGAAAGTCAATTGTCTTTCTATTTGTTAGTAAGAAAACTTGGAGTTTAGAATTAGAAACATAACTCTATTTATATTAGCACCAAAAGGCAATATTTGATATAAATTAATAGAATATTCATACAATTTACATAAGGAAAACTATAAAACTCTGATGACAGAAACCACAGAAAAACTGAATAGAGACATATGATCTATGTTCATGGATAGGACACTCTACATTAAGAGATCCATTCTTCTCAACCTTACCTAAAGATCCAATGAAAATCTGATAAAAATCTCACCAACTTATTTTCTGGATAGTGACTCATTTTTTTCTAACATTTGTATGAAAATAAAACGTCCACAATAGCCTGCCCAGTACTGAAGAACAAAGATGGAGAACCAACATTTCTCAACCATGAAAAGCAACTGTCCTACAATAGCCAGCCCAATAATGAGCAAAGTCAGAGAACCAAAATTATCTAACTTCAGAGGTTACTATATACAGTAGTCACAACAGTTATAGCATGACAAAAAAAAAATTAGATAAATATATTGATGGAACAGATACAGATTTACACAAATACACGTGTTATCTTGCATTAAAAAAAAAAAGCACTTTAGTGGAGAAATGCCAGTCTTTTCAGCAAATGATGGAACAACTAGAAAACCTCATGTAAGACACAGAACTCACACCCTTCAGAAAGAATAGGTCAAAGTGGATCATAGAACTAAATTGAAATGCAAAACTATAAAATTCCTTGAAGATATCATGAGGGAAGTCTAGGTTAGCTTAGATTCAGCAATGACATTTTAGATTAAAAAAACCCAAAGACATTATCCATAAAAGAGAAAACTGAGAAGTTCAACTTCATTAAAATCTAAAACTTCTGCTACATGAAGAAACTATTAAAATAAGAGAAAGAGAATCCAGACTGGGAAAGAATCTTTGAAAAACACATATTGTCCTAATAGAAAAATATTCAAAATATACAAAGAATTCAAGAAGAAGAGTAATTTCATTGAAAAAAATGGACAAAACATCTACCAACAACACCTCAAAGAAAATATACAAATAAGCATATGAAAAAATCCTGAATATCACATGTTACAGGGAAACAAATTTGAACTACAATTAAATACCACTACACAGCTATTAGAATGACTAACATTTATAACACTAACAACATCACATACTAATAAGAATGTGGAACAAAGGAACTCACATGAATTTTTGCTAGGAATTCAGAATTGTACAACCACTCTGTAAGAAAATGGAAGATTCTTACAATAAACATATTTGCCATATAATCCAATGTCATGCTCCTTGGTATTTATCCAAAATGTACTGAAAACTTTTATCCCTACACAACAATGCACACTACTATATTATATATGCTTATATATAATATATACTATATATAATATATACTATACATATGTATAAGATAGCAAACTTTACTCATAATTGCCAAAACCTGGATCTAACATGTGCTTCAATGAGTAGATTAACAAATTGTAGTATATCCAGACAATATAATATTATTCAATTTTAAAAAGAAATGAGCTATCAAGTTATTAAAAAATATGAAGTTTAAGTGAATATTGCTAAGGGAAACAATCTTAAAAGGATACTTACTGTATGATTCCAATGATATGATATTGTGCCAAAAAATACAGAGTAAAATCATCAATGGTGATCATAGTTCATGGAAAGGGAGGGATCAATATGTGGAGCATATATGAGGATTTTGGTGCAGTGAAATTATTCTTGTATGATACTAATGGAGAATACATTTATCACAGCCCATAAAATGTACTTTAGTAAATAATAAATATCAAACTATGGACTTGAATAAATAATAAGTATCAATATTTGCTCACCATCTGCGGTAAATGTACCACATTAGTGCAAGATATTAATAATAGGGGAATATATGTAGGGAGAAAGGAGGTCCACAGAAAACTATCTATACTGAAAATAATAATCCATTAATTTTTTACTACTATTTTTATTTGTTCTTTTTAGTTATACATGACAATAGAATATATTTCGACATATTACACATACATGGAGTATAACTTCCCATTCTTGTGGATGTACATGATGTGGAGTTACACTGGTTATGTATTCATATATGAGCATAGGAAAAGTCGTGTCTGATTCATTCTACTATCTTTCCTATTCCCATCCCAACTCTCTTCTCCTCATTCTTCCATCTAATCCAGTGAACCTCCACTCCCCCTGCCATTGTGAGTCAGCATCCTCATATTAGATAGAATATTTGGCCTTTGTTTTTTGGAATTGGCTTATTTCACTTAGCATGATTGTTCTCCAGTTCCATCCATTTACTGGCAAATGTCACAATTTCATTCTCCTTTATGGCTGAGTAATATTCCATTGCATATATGTACCACATTATCTTTATCCATTCATCTGTTGAAGGGCAACTAGGCTGGTTCCACAGCTTAGCTATTGTGAAATGAGCTGCTGTGAATATTGATGTGGCTGCATCTCTGCAGTATGCTGACTTTAAGTCTTTTGGGTATATGCTAAGGAGTGGGATAGCTGGATCAAATGGTGGTTCCATTCCAAGTTTTCTGAGAAATCTGCACAGTGCTTTTCATAGTGGTTCTACCAATTTGCAGTCCCACCAACAATGTTTGAGTATACCCTTTTCTTCACATCCTTCCAATATTTATTGTTATTTGTATTCTTAATAATTACAATTTTGACTGGAGTGAGATGAAATCTCAGTGTACTTTTAATTTGCATGACTCTAATTGCTACTGATGAACTTCTTTCATATATTTGTTGATCATTTATATTTCTTCTTCTGTGAAGTGCTTGTACAGTTCTTTTGCCCATTTATTGTTTGGGTGTTGTCGTTGTTGTTATTGTTGTTTTTAAAACTAAGTGTTTTAGTTCTTTATATATCCTGGAGAGTAATGTTACATCCGAGGTATAGATGGGAAAGATTTTCTCAATTTTGTAGGCTGTTTACATTCTTGATTGTTTCTTTTGCGATGAAGAAGCTTTTTAGTTTGAATCCATCCCCTTTATTGATTCTTGATTTTACTTCTTGAGCTTTAGGAGTCTTGTTGATAAACTTTGTTCCTAAGCTGACATGAAGGACAGTTGGGCCGAATTTTTCTTCTACTAGAGGCAAAGCCTCTGATGTAATGCCTAGGTCCTTGATACACTTTGAGTTGAGTTTTCTGCAGGGTGAGAGATAGGGGTCTAATTTCATTTTGCTACATGTGGATTTCCAGTTTTCCCAGCACCATTTGTTAAACAGCCTACCTATTCTTCAATGTATATTTATGGTGCCTTTGTCTAGTATGAGATAACTGTATTTATGTGGGTTTCTCTCTGTCTTCTATTCTATATCATTGATGTCCATGTCTGTTTTGGTGCCAATACCATAGAGTTTTTATTACTATTGCTCTGTAGTATAATTTATGGGACCTTATTGTGATGTGTCCTGCTTCACTTTTCATGCTGAGGATTGCTTTGGCTATACTGGGCCTCTTATCTTTCTGAATAAATTTCATGACTGCTTTTTCTTTTATTTCTGTGAAGAACATCATTGGAAACAATAGAAATTACACTAAATCTGTATAATGCTTTTGGTAGTAAGGCCATTTTGACAGTATTAATTCTGGCTGTCCAAGAACATGGGAGATCTCTCCATCTTCTAAGGCCATTCATTTCTTAATTGACCCAGAAATAGCATAGATGATAGAATTAATGACAACATTAAAATTGATATTGCAATTATATTCTATATGTTCAGAAAGATTATGTGAGGTAGAAACATGGAATTTATAAAAATAATTAATCTGGGTGCCTATAATCTCACTGGCTCGGGAGGGTAAGATAGGAAGAATGCAAGTTCAAGTCCAACCTAAACAACATAGCAAAACCCTTCCTTAAAATAAAAATAAAAGGAAGTTCCAAGATGGCAGCCTAGATGGTCTACTCTGTGCTAGGCTCTCTGGGACCGAGCCTGGAAGTAGCAGAGGTGCCCTTTTCCAGCCAGCTTCTTGGCATCATTCTGTGGCTCACCGTCCCATGGCAGAACTTCCTACACCAGGGGGTGAGGTGAACACCTGGGAGCAAACTTTGGCCACAGCGGAGCGCACAGTGGAACAGCGACTTCACCAGCGGCCAACATCATCCTAAATGGAGAAAAATTGGAAGCATTCCCTCTAAAAACTGGAACAAGACAGGGATGCCCTCTCTCACCACTCTTATTCAATATAGTCCTTGAACTCTAGCCAGAGCAATCAGACAGACGAAGGAAATTAAAGGGATACGAATAGGGAAAGAACTCAAACTATCATTATTTGCAGATGACATGATTCTATACTTAGAGGATCCAAAAAGTTCCACCAGAAAACTTCTAGAACTGATAAATGAATTCAGTAAAATTGCAGGATATAAAATCAATATACATAAATCAAATGCATTTCTATACATCAGCAATGAATCCTCTCAAAGAGAAATTAGAAAAACTACTCCATTCGCAATAGCCTCCAAAAAAATAAAATACTTGGGAATTAATCTAACAAGAGAGGTAAAAGACCTCTACAACAAAAATTACAAGACACTAAAGAAAGAAATTGAAGAAGATCTTAGAAGATGGAAAGACCTATCATGTTCCTGGATAGGCAGAATCAATATTATTAAAATGGCCACACTACCCAAAGTGCTATACAGATTTAATGCAATCCCAATTAAAATCCCACTCCTTGGCCTATACCCTAAAGACTTAAAAACACACTACAGTAAAGCAGCCACTTCAATGTTTACAGCAACACAACTCACAATTGCAAAACTGTGGAAGCAACCCAGATGCCCTTCAATAGATGAATGGATAAAGAAACTGTGGTACATATACACAATGGAATATTATTCAGCAATAAAAGAGAATAAAATTATGGCATTTGCAGGCAAATGGATGGAATTGGAAAGCATTATGCTAAGTGAAGTAAGCCAATCCCCAAAAACAAAATGCCGAATGTTCTCTCTGATTAGTGGATGCTGATACATAAGGGGGGTGGGAATGGGAAACATAAGAGAAATGGAGGAACTCTGGACACGGCATAGGGGAGGTGGGGGGTGGGAAAGGGGAATGGGTATATTAAAGATGGTTGATTGAGATCGTCAGCACTACCCTTGATGCATGTATGAAGACACAACTGGTATGACTTTATCTGTTTTGCAACCAGAGAAATGGAAAAACTGAGCTCTATATATGTACTATGACTTGAAATGCAATTAAATAAACTAATAAAAAATAAATAAAAATAAAAAAATAAATGAAACAAAAAACAAAAGGAAAAAGGGCTGGGGATGTAGTTTAGTGGTCAATTTCTTCTGGATTAAATTTCCAGTACCCACCCCTAGAAAAAATAAATGATTGAAATAACTACTACAGATAAAATACAATGCCAAAGATAAACAACTATACTGCATAGGATTAAGAGCAAATTGAACACTGGAAAAGAGAAGACAATTGAACCTAAATACGTAAAGTGCATGTACAATGAAATAACAGAACACATATATGTATGTGTGTGTGTATTATATATGTATATTGTATATATGGCATATAGTGTATATTCCTTAGCTGTGGCACATCTTTAAGTGATCAATGTATGTAAATTGAAATGCTCCTAAAAAATAAGAAGAAAGTGAAAATGCCTGAATATATAGCCAGATTCTTTTCAAATTTAATGAAACTAACAAAACACTGGTCCAAGATGCTCTAAAAGCTCCAAGCAAAGAAATATGAAGAAAATAATGCCAAAGTATATGTTGATAATATTGTTTCAAACAAGTTTTAAAGAGAAAATCATGAAAGCAACCAAGGAAGAAAGGTCATTTTGAATAAGCAATAAAAGAAGATGAGCTTGAAGATGGACTTCTTTCAGGAACCAATGCAATCCAGAATAGCTAGAAAACAGCATCTCTAAAGTACTGAAAGAAAAAGCCACCAACATAAAATTTCCTGTGCATGGAAATATCTCTCATTAATGAATATGAAATAAAGATTCTGTTATATACAGAAGAGCTAACAATTTTGTCATCAGATTTTCACTTACAAAGAAAGTAAAATGAAATTCCATTAGGCATAAGGAAGATAATACCAGACAGAAATATGGCCATCTCCATGATGGAATAATGATGATGATGGCTATAATAAGTATGTTAGTAAATATTTTAAATATTTCTTATTCTTAAAAGCAGTTTTAATGAATTTATTTAAAAAGTAGTAGCGATGTTTTTGTTTTTAGTTTCTAATAAAGGACAAATAAATGGCATTACCAATTGCCACAAAGTACAAGTGATAGGAAATGGACACTGTTTACCATTCTATTACCACACTTGAAGTGGTATGACATCATTTGGAAATAGACTGTAAATTTAAAATATATTATATAAACTATATAGCAATTATCAGAGAGATATAGCTAACAAAGAAGATAAAATCTAATTAGAAAAAAATTAAAAGGATTCAAAGAAATGATTAGAAAAAATAGCAAGCAGATAAAATAATAAATTTGAGCCAACACATACTGAAAATAACATTAATTGTTAATGGCTAAATATACCAATTAGAAGGCAGAGGATCTTAGGTTGGCTTTTAATATTTTTTTTATTTTTAATTTTTATTGGTACAATATAACTACATAGAATAGATTCATTATGCCATATTTATGCACATAATTTGATCAATGAAATCTAACAAATTATGCTCTGTTCGTGCATGAATATACCACAATGAATCCTTTGCACACACCCTTTTGATACACTAATTAAAATAATAAAAATAAGACTAGAAAGAACATCAGTAGAGTAGAGCAAGTTAATCAGGGTGAGGAAGGGAGGGAAGCAAAGGTTTGTTACTGGAGAATGAGATTAAACAAATTAGAATGGATGTTTTAAAAATTCCAATTATGTTTTATAATAAATACACTAAAAATATATAAATGTAGATAAACAGAGCAAAAATATTATGAGGATAAGAAGGTCATTTCAGGATAATAATACAGGAACTGATTCATCAGGAGGCATAATAATGCTAAATGTATACTTAGAACTGCCAACACAAGAAGCAAAAAGTGATAGACCTGACATGAGAAATAGACTGTTAATTATAATCAGTGACTACAAAACCTCCTTCTCAATAATTAATGAAAGACATTAGAAAATTCAGTAAAATAAATACAGGACCTGAACAACATTATCCATTAGTTAATGGAATGAAAAATTCAAGAACATTCCACAAAATAGGTGACTTTTTTTCCCCCTCAAGTTTGGGATTGAACTCAAGCATGCTAGGCAAGCACTTTACTACTAAGCCATATTCCCAGTCCACGTATGTATTCTTTGAAAGGCACACATAACTTTTATACAACAAATTATACTCTGGAACATAAAGAATGTCTCAATAAATTTGAAGTAATTCAGTCCCACAAGCTTGTGCTGTGATCACATCAAAATTAAATTAGAAAGCAATTAATAAAAAGATCTTGAAACTCCCAAAATATTTGTAATCTAAATAGTACACTATTATATATGTCAGGCTGCAGGTGAAAATGAAAAAAGTAAATCAAATATATTTTGAACAGAAATAAATGGAAAATATGACATATAAATATTTGGTGAATGAAGCAGAGGCAATGCTTAGAGATAAACCTACCATATGACTAAATATTCAGACTATAAAACAGATCTCAAATTATTAACCTAAACTGCCACCTTAACAAGCCACACAAAGGAGCAAATTTAATCCAACATGAACAGAATAAAAGGAATGAAGAAGATAAATGAATAGAAAATTATTACTAAAGTCAAAATTATTGAAACAAAAATTATTTGAAAAGAGCAATAAAGTTTATAAATGTTTATGGAGACTCATCATAACAAAAAGATGACACAAATTATCAGTACTAGGAATGAGAAAAGTTATACATATCCTTATTTCTTCTACAAATATTAGTAAGGGAAAATAATGAATAGCTTTATGTCAATAAATTCAAGAACCTGGACAAAACAAATTCCTTCAAATTATCAAAACTGATATAGAAGGTGAGTAATAAGCAGAAAACATTGTATCCAGCAAATAAATGGAGTTTAATAGCTTAAAGCCTTCCCACAAGATGGTCTTAGGACCAGATGGCTTCACTAGTAAAGTCAATCAATTATAAAAGCAAGAAGTGTAATTAATCTGCACCAACTCTTCAAGAAAACTGAAGAGGAAAGAAGACTTTCCAATGCAAAAGTCCTGTCAAGATCTGAGAAAAGACAATGGACCAGCTTCCATGACTTTCTTAAAATTTCACGAGTTGAGCCACATACGTGAAGTATAATGCATTTTGACTAAGGTTTATTCTGAGAATTCAAGATGGTTCAACATCAAAATTCAATAAATGTGATTTACCATATCAAAAGTATAATAAAAATACAGTCACCTTAATAGATACAGAAGAGTAATTTGACAAATTTCAGCATTTATTCATGATGACAATTATCAATGACAACAGTTCCTTGACTTTTGTACCAAATTAAGTAACTATGCTGTTTTCATAGCTTCTTATTATTTTGCATGTTATAAAATTCCTTATCCTTTATTCCTTTTGTTATTTAATTAGTTTTTATTTACTCTAATGTCTAGTAGAATTTTTTGTATATAACTAATACTCATTTAACAAACTGCTAATGAAGGATGAAAATTGATTCTGGGCTGAGAGCCTTGTGATCATTTTAACATATTAGGAATGTATAGTAGGTAATTGTTAATGGATATTTTTATTTGCCAAGAAACATGCTAAGTGATTTCCATATGAAAAATTAATCCTTTAATAACTACCTCCAAAGATTGGCCCTATCATTATAAAACAGTTTTACAGATAAGGAAATAAAGGGACAGAAATGGTCAGCAATGTACCCAAGCTCACATGGATGGTAAATAACAGAGCTGAGTCTTGCCCCCAGTCTGATTATGGAGCCTACACTTCCAACGCCATCCTCATACCTCAGAAGCAGAAAAATGCTGATGTAGGGAAGGATATGTAGGAAAGAGGATGTGTTCAATCCTGACTGTAATGAGTTTAAATTTACGTATGACATTCATCTAGCAGATCTGTGTACAAAGAACATAAATCGGCTCTTTTGTTTGACCTCAATGAGATCAGAGGAAATGTACGAATGCAGTGATTAAGTTAACAAACATGTACTGAAAACTTTTTATCTGCTCCAGCTGGACTAAGTGGGGATTCTAAAGATGAATTAAACATAATCTCTGTCTTCAAAGATCTCCCCATCTATGCAAAACCTGACAAATTAAAAAGTATCCCTCTACCTTTTCTTCTTTTTAAACTGACCTTATTTCTATTTTGAATTTATAAACATTTGTAATAATAAGACAAAAATATAGATCTAATTCTAGTTTTTTCCCAGGAAATAAAACTAAATTTTCTTTTCTTTTGGAAGTTATGATAACTGATTTTTTTCTATGTGATAAGGATTTAGATTGAAGTAAATAAAGCACAGGAGTTAAACATAGATCTGTGATTATCACCATCATATCCTGATCTTTATTGAAAAAAAAAACTGAAAACTGTACGTATGTTTCAAAAACCTACACATATGCTGAAATTGACATCCCAAGCTCAAATGCTTCACTTGGTCAGAGAAATGGGACTCCATTTGCCAATAACTTCAGCTATCCCATGTGCTACTTAACTCTCAGGGCATTTTTTCCATTTTTTTTTCCCCAAATGCTACCCATTTTAGGACATTTGTATGTCAGAGAATATACTAAAAGACAATTTCTGAAAAAATTACTTGGGACACAAAACAATTGCTACTTCTTCAGGCTTATTAGCATTAAATACTTCTCCATGTTCAGAGACTGGGGTTATGTGGGTCAACTCCTACACTGGTGCCTTGTATTTCATTTTTGTCTAATGAGTCAGTTGAGACAATGGTATTAATTTATTTGATCAGAGGCATGCCAATGGAATCGGGTAAAAAAGGTGCCCTCATGTCACTACACAACATGACAATCACTATATCTGTATGAATACAGAATGATAAATAGCACTATGACATATTCTTTAATAGCACAAATAACAAGCAAAATTGCCTGAGATGCTCAAAAAAAAAAAAAAAAGGGGGGGGGAGAGAGATGTTTCTGGGGCTATAGGATAAGAAATAGTATTTTTTCACAGTTATGACTTGTAATCAGATGGAAGAAGTAATCCTTTGGTACTTTCTAGAAACCAGGAGGATTTGGGTACAAATGGAGCAACCTAAGGATACTGCTGGACATAGGGAACTAATGGGTTGACAGAGATCTTAGGAGAAAAGTATCTGACTTTTTTTATTTGGGGCATAGACTCCAATGAAGAGTTATCCAACTTTATATTGTGGAGGGGAAGTTTAGCAAGTCAACACAGTTAGAACCTAATGGGTTCAAAAAGAAAACAATGATTTGGGAAGAGCAAAGTATATAACTAGTCATATTCACATTTGTACTAAAAAAAATAGCTGTCTTTAAAAATAACGTTGCTTATTTTTGGTCTTTTGCATTTCCTTATACTATTTAAATTCAGTTAATATGTTCCTGTGATAACCATGCTGTGATATTGATCACAAGTACATTAAATCTACAGATAAATTTGAGTAAAATTCATATCTATAAAATGTTGATTGTTCAATCAACATTTGAATATGAATATGATTGTCCAAGGTATATCCCTCCCATAATTTAATTTTTTTAAGTCATGTACACTGTGTGTGTGTGTGTGTGTGTGTGTATATGTGTGTGTGTATGAGGTTACATATTATTTTTCATCTGTCAGGGTCCACTCGGGAGATAGGAACCAAACTATAATTTGAAAAGTTTACTATAATTAAGCAATTCTTAATTATAATGCAGGATTTCAGTAATGAAGGAATGATTACTAAGGGGTAAACAGAATTCTAATGAATATAGAAAAATTAGATATGAGGAAAATGCCGTAGCCCATGTACTGAGGCAGGGCATGCTAAGAAAGAACAAGATTTGGAAAAGCCACCTCTACAAACAGACTGAGACAGAGACCTCCTTTGAAAGCATGTGTCTGCGTCTCACTGGTATTTGAGAGGTTCACTGAAGTGCCACTCTGGAGGGACTCAATGCAGGGAAGCCATCCTCTAGAAAGTACTATGTTGAAGATAAGAAGTGCTGGTCAGTGCCATTGCCGTGGTCTTGCTGGAAAGGATTCCCTGCATGCCAGGAGAAGCTGCCCACAAGAAGGTGCAAGACCTCCCATCTGACTGCAAAGCAACCTTAAGAGGTTCTGGATGAAGCCATCTACAGGAAGATATGGTGCCCTCTGTAGACTTCTCTTTGGAGCTGCACTAACTAGTGATGGGAACAGTTGCATAGGGTGAGAGACCAACATGCTACTGGTTAAATAACCTCACCAGATCCAGGAAGAAACAGGAAGGGGGGGTTTTAATCCTTTTTGAATCCATTCAAAGTCCTCTACTGACAAAGCTTAATATCACATCAACTTGCAAGGGAACATGTTCTAGTATCAGAAGTTGGTTGATAATGAATGGATTTCACTAAGTTCTATTAACTCTAGTGGTTTTTCTGTAGGTCATTTAGTATTTTCTAAAGCAACTATACTTCCAGCAAATAGTTTACTTATCATTTCTCCATTTTTTGGTTTTTTTTTTTTTTTGGTACTGGGGATTGAACTCAGGGGCACTCGACCACTGAGCCACATCCTCAGCCCTATTTTGTGTTTTATGTAGAGACAGGGTCTCACTGAGTTGCTTAGCACCTCGCCATTGCTGAGGCTGGCTTTGAACTCGCGATTCTCCTGTCTCGGCCTCCCTAAGTGCTGGGATTACAGGCTTGAGCCACCGTGCCCGGCTATCATTTCTCCATTTTTATGCCTTCTATTGTTTTTTCCTGCCTTATTTCACTGGCCAGAATTCCAATATAATATTGAAAGGAAATTGTGACAGCAAGAAATCTTTGTCTCATTTCTGATTGCAGGGATAAAGCTTTCTAAAGTTGATCTTAATCTCTGAGGCTTGATTCATGAGTTTACGGACATTACTAAGTACTAATGCTGGGCTAAGACTTTTTATTGTAAATGGACGTTGAATATTATTACATTATTTTTTCTACATCTGTTGAGATGATCACAAATTGCTATTAATTGGATGGATTTTTCCAATATTATTCCAACTATTATTTCAAAAGCATAAATGAACAAATAATCATAATGTATGATCAATTTTATATCGCTGAAATGATTTATTGATTTTTATTTGGTATTTTTAATATTCTTCATGAGCAATTAGTCTTCAATTTTCTCTTTTCATAATGCATTTGTCTCATTTTGATTATAAGTATTTTATATTATCTTTGAAAAATGAGTTAAAATTTTTTCCTCAAATTCTACTATAAGCAACTCTGAAGGATTATCACTGGGATTTTCATTTTAGAGAATTTGCCTCCTGTACAGACCATAATCAAATAACAACCTGTGTTTTCCACATGTTCATATCCATTGTCCCTTTCTGCCAAGGCCATTATCCCTCCTCTGCTCTCAGCAACTGATTGATTACAAGAGAGTTCCTAGAGCTGGGCCATTCCTGAATGAAGTTGGACTCTTCTAATTTGCTCAAAGAATTCCCAGCCACTTGGCCAAGAATTTCTCAGAATTTCTCTTCAAAGTTCTTTTAACCTAATCTTTTTTCCTTCCTCCTTTTTTTTTTTCTATAGGAGAAAGTCTGACATCATAGTCTATCTGCTCTACCAGCCTATCCCTGTTCTCTCCCCATTCAGCATTCACAGAGATTTTCTAAATAAAATTTTTATATATCTTATACTGTCTTAGCATTTTGCTTTATATGGGACCCACACCGACACATCTCTTCTCTGAAAGGATAGAATAACTTTGGCTTACTTCTTGAAATGTCTGGAATAATTAACAGGTGAAGTCAGCTAGGCTTGAGTTTCTCATTAAGGAAAAGGTTTTAGATAATAGATTCCTTTCCTCTAATAGGTTTTTGTAGTACTCAGAATTTCAACTTCTTATTTCAGCTATGGTAAGTTTTATTTGTGGAGAAATTTTCAAATTTTATGTAAAACTTCAAATCAATCAATAAAAGTAGTTTATAATATTTTGTTATCAATTTAATGTCTTATGAAGTGATGACCTGTTTTTCATTCTTGATTATATCTGCCCTAAAATTTATCCCTACCATCACTAAATTGTGCTTTTCCCTCTTCCTCAGTCAGGAATTATTCATTTTTCTTTCTTTCTTTCTTTCTTTTTTTTTTTTTTTTTTGGTTCTGGGGATTGAACTCAGGGGTACTCGACCACTGAGCCACATCCCCAGGCCTATTTTGTGTTTTATGTAGAGACAGGGTCTCACTGAGTTGCTTAGCGCCTCACCCTTGCTGAGGCTGGCTTTGAACTCGTGATTCTCCTGTCTCAGCCTCCCTAAGTGTTAGAAATACAGGCATGTGCCACCGATCCTGGCTTGGCAAATGTCTTCTTACCACATGTCAACTCCAGCAGTTAATTAAGAGTATTTAGATTTTTTTATTTTTGGTACTGGGGATTGAACTCGGGGGCACTCGACCACTGAGTCACATCCCCAGCCCTATTTTGTGTTTTATGTAGAGACAGGGTCTCACTGAGTTGCTTAGAGCCTCACCATTGCTGAGGTTGGCTTTGAACTTGCGATTCTCCTGTCTCAGCCTCCCTAAGTGCTGGGATTACAGGCTTGCGCCACTGTGCCTGACTCCATTTTTCTTTATATTATCTGACAACCTTTCAGCTTTATTACTTTTCTCTATTATACATCTGTTTCAAATTTCATTAATTTTTCCTCTTTTCTCTTTTTCTACTCTTTTGGGGGTATTCATTTACTTTTTGAAACAAAAATTATATCATTCATTTTCAACTTTCATTGAATATAACCTACATCTGATAGACTATAAATTCCCCACTAAGCAACAATTTATTTTTCGTTATTAGTATAAAATACTTCTAAAATTTTCTCGTAATTTCTCCCTTAACTAGAGAATTATTTAGAAGTATATTGCTTAATTTCCAAAAGACTGAGAATTATCTAATATACTTTTTTTCTCCCATTGTTTCATTTGTTCATCTGTTAGTAATTTCTAGATCAATTCCACTACGTCAGAGAATTTACTCTTGATTTTTTTTCAGTGTGGATTTTAACATTTTTTTTAATATGGCATCCTGCATGAAATCATGGAATAAAGGACATTAAGTAAAAATTAAGAAAATCTAAAGAAGATAGAGACTGCAGTTAATAACTTTATATCAATATTGGTTTATTAATTGTAACAAATTTACCATTGGATTTTTAATTTTTTTCATTTCTATTGGTTCATATTAGCTTTATATAGCACTGGATTCATTTTGACATAATTATAAAATCATGGGATATAATTTGTTCTAATTCAGTTCCCAGTACTTCACTTTCTCCTCCCTGCCTCCCTCCCTATGTTCCCATTTCTCTACTCTACTGATCATTCTGCTATTTACTTACAGTTTTTTTTTAATTAGTGAGAAATAATGGTGAGATTCAATGAAGTATATTCATATATGTACATAGGAAAGTTACGTCTGCTAAGGTTTTCTTAATGACCTGGCATAACATTCATTTAGTAAATGTTAAAAAATAATTAAATTATCAAATTATTAAGTGCAATGTTCCATAAATACCAATCAAATAAACCTCTGAATTGTACTTTTTCAATATTCTCTTTCTGATATTTATTTCTATATTCTATTAGTCCTTGAAGAAGAAATATTCTCCAGGATTTGCAGAGTTAAGTGTTTTGTCTATTTCTTCTTTGTTTTAAACTTTGTTTAAAATATTTTAAACAATATTTTTTGTGAATGAAAATTTTTAAATATTCCTTATAGGTTGACCTCATCATCATTGAGAAAGACCCTTCTTTGTATGCAGTATTTTATTTTTTGCTTGAGCATCTCTGTTTTCTTATCACCATAAGAGTATGTCAGCTTTGTTTTGATTAGTTTGCATGGTATATCTATTTGTGTCCTTTCATTTTCAATATTTCTATATTTTATATGTAAGTTTGGCTTATTATGAACATCAAATTTCATTTTGCTTTGCAATATAGTCTGAAGATGCTGATCTTTTTGAAGTATTTAGTCCATTTAGTTTATTGTAAATGCTGACATATTTGAGTTTAAATCTATCTCACTATTTTTTTAAATTTGACCCACTAGCTTTATATTTATCTTTATGTCTTTTACTGTGTTAATGAAACTTTAAAAACTTCATTTTACCTCTATTTATTACATATTTGGGGGCCATTCTCTTAGTGCTTATTTAGAGATTATAATGTGCTCTTGCCATGTTATATTCTAAAAAATATCTTTTATTTTCATGTTAATGATGGAAACTTAGAATTCTATAACCCCCTTTACTCTTTCCTATCTTGTATTGCTGCCATCTTGCAGGTTGTATATAGTGTTGAATTTCATGACATACAGCATTCATTTTGCATAGCCAAAACTCACTTGTATTTGCCTGTATTTTCATCTTGATTACTTTTCCTTTGGTTCTTCGTTTCTGTATTTCAGCCCAAATAACTTCTAACAATAATTTTTCCAGTGTGAGAATTCTGGTAATAAAGTCTCCATATTTATCTGCCTGAAAATGTTTTATTTTACTTTCTTTTTTGAAAAAGTACTTTTTTGGTATAAACATCCACATTTTCAGTTATTTTCTTTCACTGATTAAAAGATGTCTATTCATTGTCTTCTGGATCCTCTTAATTTCTGTTGAGAAATCAAGATATTCATTTATTTATTTATTTATTTATTTATTTATCTGTTTATCTGTTTATTCATTTATTTATTGGTACTGGAGATTGAACCCAGGGATCTTAACCACTGAGCCACAACCCCTACCCTTTTTATTTTTATTTTTATTTTTATTTTGAGACAGCTCACTGAGTTGCTTAAGGCCTTGCTAAATTACTGAGGCTGGCCTTGAACTTGCAATCCTCCTGCCTCAGCCTCCCAAGTCACAGGAATTACAGATGTGCATCACCACACCTCACTAGAAATTATTTTAAGGTGACTTATTTTCTCCCTTTGGCTACATTTAAGGTTTTATATTAGTCCTTGCTTCATATCAGTTTTACTAAAATGTGCCTTTTGTCATTTTCCATTCTTTTCATTTAGTATGCACTTAGTTTGAATATCTTTTTTACTTGATTTGTTACTCAGAAGTTTTAGATTCTGATGAGTGTGCTATGCTATTAAATTTATCTATTACTTCAAAAAATTTCTGGAATTGTACATTTAAGTTCTAGGATTTCCACTTGACTTTTTTTTTTAAACTTTTGTTTATTTTTTTAAATGATGTGCTATTATTGTTTTATATCTTCATTTATTTTATGTGGTGCTGAGGATCGAACCCAGTGCCTCACGTATGCGAGGCAAGCACTCAACCGCTGAGCCATAACCCCAGCCCCTCCACTTGACTTTAAACATATTCAAATTCTCTTAAACAAGTTCAATTTTTTCTTCTACTTTTCTATCATTTCTGTGTTCAACATATTAACAACAATCATATTAGTATCCTTGTTACTCCAACTTATGTATCACATATGGACCTATTCTCATTCTGACGCTGCCTACTCTGCTTGGTTTTATGTCACATTGTCTTTTTTTACAATGTGGTACATTTAAAATGAGCATAGATTATTTTCAATTTGTCCCATTGAATGATGAAGTCTAATTTCTTTTTCTCTGAATTCAGACTTGTCTTAGTGATTAACTTGACTAATAGAAGGTATGAAAGTAGTATTCTGGACATTCAAGATTTGGTCATAAGGAATACTTTGGTTTCCTAGATCTCTTTTAACACTTGGAAGCTAGCAAATATTTTATGAGAAATCCCAAGCAACCCCATGGAGAAGCCGAGGGGTAGAAGAACCAAGATTCCCAGAAAACTGTTATTGCTGAGTTTCCAGCTCACAACTAGCACTAATTGCCATGCACATGAGAGAGCCATATTTGAAGTTTGTCCTCCAGCCCAAGTTGAGCTGTCCAAGCTGAAACTGTATAGTATATAGATAAACCATTTCTATTATATACTGCCCAAATTGCACATCACTGGACAAAACACATGATTTTTAATGAATTTAAACCACTAAGGTCTAGTGTGGTATGATAAACACTAATCTATAATTGAACATTGAAAATTCCTCAGTTACTAAATATTTGATTTTGCATATAAAGAAATATAGAAGCTCATAGAAACATTATATTTCACCAGAAAGGAGTCATCCTTAGCAGCAGACTGAGTGGAGGGATGAGCACATTAATTTAGTGAAGAACGAGCTGTATTATGACTGATAAAAACTCAATTTGCTCTGGTTCAAGTTTATTCGTAAGGAATAACCCTCCACAGCTGCTAATGGCCCACCCAGAGAAATTTAGACTCAAAATATATTTTAAAAAGAAACTTCGTATGAATATTCTTAACCCATGTCAGTTTATGCTTCCACTTGTTTTTCTAACTTACTAATGGCCTTGTTCCCTGGTCAAGTCTAGATTCTCAGACACCATACATCAAAAATTAGGAAACACATCTAGAAGAAAATCAACTCTGTAACCTCAGCTTGCCTTTCAGAGGTTCTACCCACTCTTAGTTTTGGTTCTTTCTGTGGTCTGTGTATTCATGCCTCCCACTTCTGCAAATTCATATGTTAAAATTTTTACCATTGGTGTGATGATTTAGGAGGTGGGAACTTTAGATGTACCTAGGTCAATGGGGCAGCAACCTTATGAATAGGACTGGTGTCTTTTTTAAAAAAATTTATTTATTTATTCTGTTTAGGTATACATGATAGCACAGTGCATTTTGATTCATTGTACACAGATGGAGCACAACTTTTCATTTCTCTGGTTGTATGTGATGTAGAATCACAACATACCTGCAGTCATACATGAAGCTAGGGCTATGATGACCATCATATTCCACCATCTTTACTGTCCCCCTGCCCTCTCCCCACTCCCACCCCTGTGACCAAAGTTCCTCCATTCTTCCCATGTCCTCCCCCACAGTATGGATCAGTATCCACTTATCAAAGAAAACATTCAGCATTTGGTTTTTTGAGATTGGCTTACTTCACTTAGCATGATATTCTACAACTCCATCCATTTACCTACAAATGCCATAATGTGCCTTTTAAGAGACCTCAGGAAGCTGCCTTGCTGCTTTCAACATGTAAGGACACAGGAAAAGGCCCTGCCTATGAGCCTGAAAGCAGTGTCACCAGGCACCGACTGCCTTGATCTTGGATTATCAGCCTCCAGAACTTGTGAAAAGTGTGTTTCTGTGTTTTATAAGCCACTCTGTGCATGGTAATACATTTTTAGCAGACTGAGCTGATTAAGACAGTACTTCTTCTCCTTAATTACTTCCACAGCTACCTAATGACTCCACACTAACAACTGTTGCATTTTATCTGGTTTTTCAAGTTGTCTTAATGGAATTATTCTTCTCCTTTAGAATTCTGTATCCTGGCCAGAAGTAGACAGTCTATAATCTTATTTTAATCGTGATAGTAAATTTGAAAGGAAGATACTGTTGTTGTTCAGTTAGGCCTAAAAACCTGCCCTTGAGAAATGGAATAGCTTCCCAAAAGATATACAGTGACTTGGTCCAGGTTACACAGAAAATGGACAAACCTGAATCCTAGCCCACACCTTTTTCACTCCAGAATCTGTGTCCTTGATCAATAAGCTGCATTTTCTAGTATTTTATTCATGATATATAATTATATTTAAGGCTAACATATTCTGTCATAAACAAAGCAAGATATTACGGGTCTAACACTCAGAAATAGAAAGCAGTAAAATGCATACAAAAATAATCCTTCCTTGACTGTGGTTTTGACGGTGGCATGACCCTTAAGAATTAGAATATATGGTGAGACCTTTGCTAAAGAAAGAATCTTCTGGTGATTTCCATAATTTCTATCTAATTTCAGAGGTTAATATGATTTTTCCAAGCCTCATCTTACCCCAAATTAGAATGGTGTTTTTAATCTAACATACTTGGAATTTTTTTATGATAAAAGGTCCTATAGAATTTAATGCACGTTAGGCATTTGAAATAATATTGCTTTGATCATCCATGGCAGTCTTTTCTCTCTCTTTATGAAAAATTATATTTAAAAAACTTTTAAATATAACTTTTCATTGTCAAAAAATTTCATTGTCAATACTCAGAAGTAACATATTATAAATGATATGTATATCTCTTATAGTTGCAAGTTGAAGTTATCTTGTGAGTGCAAAGATGCAAACATATTAATACAATATATTAAAATATTAAAAATAATTAAGTATTTTAAGAAAAGATTTCTGTAGTCAAAGTTTTAACATATTACCAAAAGCCAAAGCAAATATGCAGTTTCAATTTTATTTTTATTTGATTGCATATTGACAAACTTTACTTGTGTATATTTATGAGGTAAAAAGTGATGTGATTTCTTCAAAATTTTTAAAAATTTATTTATTCTACTTAGGTGTACATGACAGCAGAATGCATTTTGATTCATTGTACACAAATGGAGCACAACTTTTCATTTCTGTGGTTGTATATGATGTGGAGTCACACCATATGTGCAGTCATATTGGGGCAATGATGTCCATCTCATTCCACCATCCTTCCTGCCCCCATGTCCTCTCCCTTCCCCTTTCTCCCCTTTGACCAAAGTTCCTCCATTTTTCCCATGCCCTCTCCCCCATTATGGATCAGTATCCTCTTATCAGAGAGAACATTTGGCCTTTGAGTTTTTGGGATTGGCTTACTTCGCTTAGTATGACATTCTCCAACCCATCCATTCACCTGAAAATGCCATATTTTATTTCTCTTTTCATGCTGAGTAATATTCCATTCTGTATTTGCTAAGACTTGCTTTGTGGAATAACATATGGTCTATTTTGGAGAAGGACCCATGTGCTGCAGAGAAAAAAGTGTATTTGATCATTGATGGATGGAATATTCTATATATGTCTTTTTTCTAAATTATTGATTGTTTTATTGACTTCTGTAGTTTCTTTGTTTAGTTTTTGTTGGGAATATCTATCCAGTGGTGAGAGAGGTGTGTTAAAGTCACCCAGTACTACTGTGTTGTGATCTATTTGATTCTTGTAGTCGAGAAGGGTTTGTTTGATATACATAGATATATGTTTGGGGCATAGATATTTATGCTTGTTATGTCTTATTGATGTATGATTCTCTTAAGCAGTATGAAATGTCCTTCTTTATCCCTTTTCACTAACTTTGTTTTGAACCCCCTTAAGAAGCATTTCTCTGATGTAGCCTCTCTGTTAAGCAGTGCATGACTCTATGAGTGGATAGTCCAAGAAAGTGGGAGCTTCTTGATTTCTAGTGGAAATAATTTCAAGAAGGACTCCTCATGACCCACTTTATATTTTTCTTCATTGATATTTGAAATTCTTTTGACAAGCATGAGTTCTTCCATATAACCATTTAGGGAAAATATACATTTAAAGGAATGTGTCACCTACTGTATGTGTTTGTAAGGCATCCCAGTGGTACTTGCAGTCTCACATAAATAGCTGATGAGAATTGTGAAGCAGGGCAGTATCCCAGATATTCAGAAGCATGCCTGTGCACACATCATGAAGCCTTCTTGTCTCAGGTATTTGTCTTCCTTCTGCATTTAGGACTATGCAGTAGGAGAGGAGGATGCAGAGTCCTTAACTTGTTGCTTAATTTATAGAGGACTAAATAATTCCTATTGTAAAAGGGCAATATTTTTAAATGTTTTTTTGCTTTTGTTTTTGGTTTTAGTGGAGAGGTGAGATATTCTTTCAAACGAATTTAGTAGAGAAATAGAATTGAATTAATTATGGAGAAAAAAAAATCCCAGAAAAAAACAAAGTGACATTACCAGGGAAATTCACTGAATAATAGATGCTAAATAATGAAACCCACCTAGAGATATGGTATGGATATGTACATGGGTCTAGATTGATGCTTTACCACCCAGAAAACCAAAGTGCATGTAAGGCTCTATAGGGCAAAAATCCAAAGGCAGCACCTAGGATTTAGCTGGAAGAGTGAGTTTGCAAGAAACAAAACATACATATTTTAAAATCCCAAAATAGAATATTTCCTCTCTCTTAAAAGTTATTTTAAAATTCCAATCTCTCACTGTTAGAGTCAAAGTTCTGGAAGCTGGAAGTCTGGGATCAGGGTGTCCATATAGTTGGGTTCTAGAGAGGGGTCACTGCCAGGTTTAGACTGATGACTTCTCACTGTCTCTTCACATGGTGGGAAGGGCCAAGGATCTCTCTTGAGTCCCTTTCGTAAGGGTGCTGATCTCATCAGGAGCCTCCAACTTCAGGACACAGTGACCTTCCAAAGAATTCACCTTCTAAAACCCCCAATTTGTGGTTAGGATTTTAACATAAGTATTGGGAGGACATGAACCTTCAGACCATACAGTTCTATGCCATTTTTGTGTCTCCATAGTTAGTTCCAGATTTGCTATTAAAATTTATGGTAGCGGTCTTCTGATGATATGTCAGTTTCCGTATCCCTCCTTTGATATTTAAGTACCCTGTTAGGTCCAGTCATATGTCACTTTTTGTTAATGAGAGAAGCTTTAGAAAAGATTATTTTAAAAAATATAAGAATACAGAAGGAAAATACAGAATGAAAATATAACACTGAATGTACATCTTCAAATAGATTTATAATCCAGTGAAATAGGTATATAAGAAGCATGCCAGAGAGAAAATTTTGTTGTAAACACAAAAAGAAAGATTATAAAAATTGTAGGAAATAAGAGAAAAATAACTTATGGGAAGGTCATATTTGTTTGGGTCTTGAAATATGAACAGGATCTAGGAAAGTGGACATGGTGGGGAATATAATCCAAGTCAATGTCATAGGAGTAAGTTAAATAGGAGTAGGTCTAAATAGGCCTGCCATACTAGCAACACAGAGTCCAATCTTATGCATAGGTTATAGTATGGCAAATGACATGAAATTCTGCAGCAAATTTTAAATGTAGGTGGTTTAACAAATGAAAGTTTATTTTTAGTTACAGTTTCAAGAATTGTTCTGTTAGGCAACCCAATACATGGTGCCTCAGAAATTCTTCCATTATAACATCCTCTTCAAGGGTCTCCCCTAGAAGTTTAGCCCTTTACAAACAGAGATTGAAATAAAAAGCATACCATAGAAAGATTTTAAAGGAAAGGTATGGATGAATTGTGCATCATTTCTGAGCACATTCCATTGACCAGAACTCAACACATGGTTCCTCCTAGATGCCAGGAATTATGAAAACACAGTCCTCCTGTAAGTCCAAAAGTAAAAGCAAATGGAGTGTTAAACATTACTGTTGTCTCTACCTCAGGGAATAATGTATTCTCATTATCATTAAAAAAGGAGAATGAATTAAAATAATGGAAGACCTGAATATTTTTTGCTAATATTTCCGTTTCTGCCATACTACATATATTCTCCCCATCATACAACATTGTTTGTATTATTCAATGATAGCAAGGTTGTAATAAAATAGTTCATACAACTAAATCCAAAAAAGAATATGTGAAGCACAAGAATATGTGAAGCTATTATCTCTTCTTTTAGAAATCCAACTCAGCAAATGAAGATGTTTTAAAGTCTTTGTCACTCAGGAATGATTCTTTTCATGTCCCCTTAGCTTATAATGATTTCTCTCATCTTTGTTCTGCATCCTTTAGAAATTTCTAAGATTTACATAGTTCTTAGGCACAGGCTGATTATAACTAAATATTTCCATGTCTTATCACTGCTATGATATTAAATACCTTTTAAGATAAAGCCTTTAATAGTCAATCATTTTATTCTCTCCCAGATTTGAATCCCCAGCTCTTTGAAGATAGCAGATGAAGAAGAAGTTTTCTTCATGAATAAACAATTCTCTAAGAGTTGTCCACCATACCAGAATCTCTTAGCTTAATATTATCTGAATTTTTTATATTGCCTATGTAATAACTAAAGAAAGGGCAAAAGTAAAGTTGAATTTGTTTAGGTAGCAAACACTTAATGAATACTTTGTATATGTTAGGTATTATAATGAAATTTAGGAAATCATAATTAAACAGGAGAAAATTGAAAATAAAACAAGGAATGATGAAGTAATTTGAAAAGATACTATTGACATGTCAGGCCAAAGTTATAGGCCAGTAAGTTCTAAATACTCAATTGCTTTTTTTTTTTCTAGGTACTATAGATTCCCCTGTCCAAAATGTATTAACTGATTTTTCCTCAAGACACTATCACTGAGGAAGGAATTTAGTTTGGCTTATTACTGCCAGTGAGGGAGAGCCAGCCATGACTGAGAGGTTTACGCTGTGCCTGTGCTGATAATCATTCACAGACATTGGAACAGGAACAAAAAATGAAAAAGAAATTGGAGATGGAAACTTCAACTTCCAGAAATTGAGCAAGTTTGCCTTGCCTTTCATGTTTCAGAACTTTGATCACAATACAATGTCTATTTTTTATCTTCTATTCCATTCTTTGATATTCTAGCCATCTTTAATTAGACAAAAGCCATTTTCTCATAGAGATGTGTTTAGTTTAGTGGACAGACTAACATTCAAGTTCATGGCTGCTGGCTCTGCTATGATTGGAATCACTCCTTAGTAGTACTTACATTGATATCATGACCTACTGGCAATTCATATTTCAGATAGCACTATAGAGTCAGATGGAAATGCACTTTGTCAAGATGGTTACAATGTATATTTTATCACTTAGTATAGTATTGAAGAAAAAAGATGACAAGATAAGCTCCATAGGAAGAAAATCAAAGATTTGACTAGCTTTATAAGCTTACATCATTTGAGAAAATAGATATCTAAGAATTACTTACTGACCAGAGAGTTCTTTCATGAGAAATTTAAAGGATATACTAAAATTTAAGAGGTATTTATGATAATTTGAGTCTTCAAAAAAGCACAGACTTGAAAACATAGTCCATGGAAGGATGTAGAGCAGACCCTCAAGATATAGGAGAGGGACAGAGAAAGGATAATTTAGAGGAAGAACACACTCAAATTGTTAAAACTGTCACCTCCCATCACTTCTCGAACTGGAACTAAAACTCAGCATCAACACTGACACCTCCATTGCCCTTGCTTGGAGATTTTTTAATCATCAGTTTCTCCCAATCTCAAATGATTTTTCCACTTTGGAAATCCTGCAGCTGAGCCAGACATGGAGATATACACCTGCAATCCCAACTACGTGGGAATCTGAGGTAGGAGGCTCCCAAATTGAAGGCCAGCCTGGGAAAATTAGTAAGACCCTTTCTCAAAAATGAAATAAAAAGACCTGGATATAGCTCAGTATTTGTTCAGCATGTGTGAAAGCCTGGTTCAAATGAACCCAGTACTGCAAAAAGTATTTAAAAATTAACAAATCCTGCAGTCATTATCACATTATAAACCTATATCAACATTATCTTATATATTACAGTAATGCAAATTTCTCATATACCATCCAAGTAGCCTATGACTTCTTAAACAGCCCCCTTATTGTGTCTAAATACATCTCTCTGAAACTCAAATCCAGTTTACCATTCTCTTTACTTAAAAATAACAGTAGCTCTCTCTCTCTTCCTTTTATACCTTTCCTTTCGCCTACTCTTTTTTTCTTAAAATTTCACTCCAAAGGCCATCTGTGGAAATAAGCAAAGTGAGAATGCAAGGAGAAAGAGGGCACTGAAGATGGGTGGGCAGAAAGAAGGAACCACGGGTTCCTGGGGAGCTGGAGACTGAGCAGGTGTGGATGGTATTCGCTCCTGCAGCAGCTGGCAGCAGATCTCCTAGCCCGCAGGGAAGGAGGCAGGCATCCACACAAGGTCAGTGAGGCAGGCCATGACTGAGTAGGAGGAGCCCCAGCAGTGTGAGAAGGGAATCTACACAGGGCCAGAGTACAAGACTATCTTTTTATGATCCTGTTACACAATGTTGGAACAAGGTGAGGAAGCCATCCTGTGGAAGCCTGGGAGGGGTGCTGGAGGCTTCCGTACTAGGAACAAGGCAGTCTTTGTATGGGAGCCAGAATATGATTAGAAGGATGATGGTAAGGTTGGCGGAAAAAAAGGTTCATGGTGGCAAAAAAATCACTGATACAAGATGATTTATGGAATAAGTAAATAAGGATGATGGGAATCATTTTCTTATCAGTGTCAGAGAGGAGACTTCCAAAGACAGACTGTAATTAACTGGAATTGGAGATGTTGGTGTGAACTCAACTTATATGGCTACATACAGAATCTATGTAGATGAGTGTGTAAGTATTGTATGTGTGTATGTATGTACCTATGTATTATGTATGTATACACATACACAGAGGTTTTTACACTTATGAGCCCTTGCTCTCTCCTTTGAGAGGGCCTAGTAGCATCAACAGCCAAATTGCAATGAACCTAACCGCCTAGTGATTAGAGTTTGGTTAATAATAGCATTCTCCTATTTGTTCTAGGTATGGGCCAAGGAAATAGAAAGACTAACTCAGAATATCCTGTTTCTAAAAGTAAGGAGGTGTGTTCTTCCAAGAATTATGGGAAGAAGTAAAAAGACACAGGAGACAGCTTGTAGGAGCTCCCCTTGCTCAACCATAGGATGATATGAGGATCAAAATAAATAATAAGCTGAGTAAAGCAGTACATACCTATAAATACAGCATTTGGGAGGCTAAGGCAGGAGGATCACAAGTTTGAGGCCAGCCTCATCAACTTAGAGAGACCCTGTCTCAAAATGAAATGGACTGGAGATGGAGTTAAGTGGTAAAACACCCTTAAACTCAATCCCCAGCACAAAATGAAGGAATAAATAAATAATATTAAATTAGAGCTCACTGAATTAAAGTGCACAAAATAGAACTCCAGGAACAAGTTAAAATTTAGCAAAGAATGAGACATATATAAGTTAAAAGCACCACATCCTGTAAAATATTTACTAGTTAGGAATGAAAGAGTAATTTTACAGAAGAAATTCATGGAAGATCCCAACCTAAACAAGGGATTAAAGTTAACATCATGAGCTTGGGAACAACTCAAAATCATGTGAGTCATGGGTGGAATTCTTATATCAAAGATGCACGATCTTACTATAATCATGAAAAACAATCATGGAGAATTCGCTGAGAACATTCAGTATGTAACTGACCTGTGCTCTTCTGTATTAATCAGATTTCCATTGCTATGACAAATACCTGAGATAAACAAATTGAATGGAGGAAAACTTGGCTCAAGGTTTCAGAAGTTTTTTCACAGTCCTTGTCCCTGTCAATCTGAGCCTGTGGCAAAGCAGAACATCATGGTACCATGGGAACACGTGGAAGAGCAAAGCTGCTCACCTCATGGCAACCAGGAAGCAAAGAGGGAGAGGGGGAGGAGCGAGGGTCCAATATACATTTAATGGACCTTCCTCATTGACCTAACTTCCTCTGATTAGGTCCCACCTCTGGAAGGTTCTACCACCTCCCAATACCACCATCCTGAGGACCAAGCATTTAATACATGGGGCTTTGGGAAATATTCCAAATCCAAACTATAGCATCTTCAGGAATATTAAAGTCAAGAAAATGAAGAATAACTGAGGAACTATTTCAAGTTGACGGACTCTATTTAAAACTATGATAATTAGCTGGGCATGGTGGCACACGCCTGCAATCCCAGTGACTCAGGAAGCTAAGGCAGAAGAAAGGATGGCAAGTTCAAAGCTAGCCTCAGCAATTAGTGAGGCCCTGTTTGAAAATAAAAAATTAAAAGTGGCTGGGGATGTCGTTCCATGTTTAAGTGTTCCTGAGTTCAAATCTTGCTATCAAAAAAAAAAAGATCATTAATTAATTGCTTCACAAAATAATGGCCATGGTCCATGTGCTTTAAAGGGAATTGGTAAATTTTGAATGGGATCAGAAAATTAGATGGTAATAATGTGGAAATATTAACTTTCTGATTTTTCTTGTTGTATTCACTGGAGCATATCCTTGTTTGTAGAAAGTACAAGTAAGTATTCAAAAGTTTTAAAAAAGTGATGGTTTCAGTGACTCTAAAGCATGTGTAGGCATATGTACTGGCTAAATTTACTTTTAAAAACTTACTTAAAACCCACAGAATCTATTCTACAACCTCTGTCACATAACTATAATATCTTTAGTCTTATACATGCAGTTTCACATGATTTTCCTGGACTTTTCCATTTGGAAGACTCATTAAATATCCAACTCATTAACCTACTGCATAAAACCTTGTGTGGGTCCATTCAGCCCCATGTACTATTCTCTCCTTGTACACATCACATTTTTCTTAACAAAGACCATGTAACCCCGATATTGCATTTCAAAAATTTATTTATAACTCTGAATTTTTTCCTAGAATGCAAGGAGATTTTTCATTGACATATTATTCAATTTCAAGGACTCACTGTCCATAATATCTGACAAGTAGTGTATGCTCAAATATATTTCAAATGAACGAATGACTCCCATGTCAACCTGAAGTGTTTTGTATACCTCAGCTGTCAGCCCCTCAAACTGTAACCGTAATGTTTTAATTAGATATATAGATAGATATACAGCTGGACACAACTATAGTTGTCAGCAAGTGGTTTAACATAAATGATGTTTTATAACATATTTTAATACTTTCTGACTAGATATCATAGGAAAATCCATTGCCCTTTCTCCTAACTTGCTTCCAACAACTATCATCTCTTAGACTATTCCTTAGATTCTCTTTAAGAGCCACAAATCAAGAGATCTCAGTGTCTTCTCTCCAGCTGCTCTAGAACAGCAGAGGCCAGTGGTTCCTGAATTTAAGCATGTATCAGAATCATGGGAATGCTTTTTAAACAGATTTCACTAGGTTTGATGACATATATCTGTAATTCCAGCTATTCAGGAGATTGAAACAAGAGTGTCACAAGTTTGAGGGCAGCCTGGCCCTATCTCAAAATAAAGACATCAAGGGCTTGGAATGTGACTTATGGTATAGTGCACTGGAATTCAATCCCCAGTGTCATAAAAACAAAAAAAAATAAAATCTATAGATTTCTAGACCACAGCTTCAGAATTTTCTATTCAGTAGATCCAGGGAAAGGGCCCAAAATTTGTATTTTTAACAAGCTCACAATTAGTAAAACACTACTGTCCTGGTGACCACTCTTTAATTACTACTGGTTTGGGGCTGGGGCTGTGGCTCAGTGGTAGAGTGCTTGCCTAGCATGTATGAGGCACTGGGTTCGAACCTCAGCACCACATATAAATAATAAATGAATAAAATAAAGATCCATCAACAATTTAAAAAAATTTTTAAAAAAAGAACTACTGGTTTAAGTTTATCTCAACAAATTTAAGATCCTAACTCTGACCTTGATCCATATCATTAATCCTCCCAATCAACATGAAGAAGGGAAGACTCCATCCAAGCCTACCATACTTTCTGTTGGGTATGTAGAGGTTGAATTCATCCACCAGTGCTGCTGCAACAGAATACCTGAGACTGGGTACTTTATAGGACCAGAAATTTAATTCCTCTCAATTCTGCAGAATTGGAAGTCCAAGGTCAAGATTCTAGCATTTAACGCCTGATGAGGGATGCTGTCTCACCTTTCAAGATGGCGCCTTATCAACACATTCTCATAAGGCAAGAGACAGAAGGACAAAAAAAGGCTTAAGGTAGTTCCCTTCAGACCAGTCAGAAGGTACTAATCCATTCGTGAAGGCAGAGCAATCATGATCTAATCCTTCCCCAAAACACCCACTTCTTAATACCACCATGGTGAGGATTAAGTTTCAACATGAATTTTGGAAGGGACATACTCAAAACTATAGCAGAGGAGATAATGATATTAAAAGCCTCCAGTCAAAAAACAGGATGGATTCTAACTAAAAAGCTTCTTCTCAGCAAAAGAAACAATGAGGTGAACAGACAGCCTACATTCTGGGAGCAAATTTTTGCCACATGCACATCAGATAGAGCACTGATCTCCGGGATGTATAAAGAACTCAAGTAACTTAACACCATAAAAACAAACAACCCAATAAATAAATAGGCTAAGGAGGTGAATAAAAACTTCTCAAAAGAAGATATACAATTGATCAACAAATATATGAAGAAAGGTTCAACATCTCTAGCAATTAGAGAAATGCAAATCAAAACTACTCTAAGATTCATCTCACTCTAAAATTCATCTCACTTCAGTCAGAATAGTGGTTATCAATACAAGCAACAATAAGTGCTGGTGAGGATGTGGGGAAAAAGGCACACTCAAACATTGCTGGTGGGACTGCAAATTGGTGCAACCTGTCTGGAAAGCAGTGTGGAGATTCCTTAGAAAACTTGGAATGGAACCACCATTTGGCCCAGCTATTCCACTCCTTGATCTATACACAAAAGACTTAAAAACAGCATACCACAGTAATGCAGCCACTTCAGTGTTTTTAGCAGCACAATTCACAATTGCTAAACTGCGGAAGCAATCTAGATGCCCTTCAATAGATGAATGGATAAAGAAACTATGGTATATATACACCATATAATATTAATTAGCAATAAAAGAGAATAAAATTATGGCATTTTCAGGTAAATGGATGGAATTGGAGAACATCATGCTAAGTGAAGTAAGCCAATCCCCAAAAGCCAAAGGCCAAATGTTCTCTCTGATTAGTGGATGCTAATAAATAATGGAGGTGGAGGTGGGGAGCATGGGAGAAACAGAGGAAATTTGAATAGGACAAAGGGAAAGTAGGAGAGGGGAGGAGGCAGAGGGTTAGCAAAAATGGTGGAATGAGATGGACATCACTAACTTGTATGAAGACATGAATGATGTGACTCCATCTTGTTTACAACCAGAGAAATGGAAAATTTTACTCTATATATGTATTATGACTTGAAATGCATTCTTTTGTTTTAAAAATTTTAAAAAGTCTCCATTCCTCCATTATTCAGATAATTTCTTCAGATTTCATTATTTTCATCATACACCTCGTAGGCTTCCATCTTACTGGACATTGATCACACTCTCTTGTCTGAAATCCTCTACATTTGCTTCCCAAAGCCCATGCTAGATCAGACTGATCGTTCTTTCATACGTCAAATTATCCCAATGGGACCACTGAATTCCAACAATTACTCCAATATTCTTGTACAAATCTCTTTTCTTGGAGGCTCAGGGCCTCTTTTTAACTGTTCAGCTTGATCATCTGCTTATCACTTTTTCTTCCACTGAAGACCTTGAATCACAGTATTCCTTATGATTGATATATAGCTATCACAGTGGGAGATTTTGATGCCTTGATATTACGCTCCTTTCTCATTTCCATCAACAAAGCTCTTGCCCCCACTCCCAGCCTTTGAAATAAAATAATCATGCTTTTTTTTTTTTTTTTTTGGTACTGCGGATTGAACTCAGGGGTATTCAGCCACTGAGCTACATCCCCAGCCCTATTTTTGTGTTTTGTTTAGAGACAGGGTCTCACTGAGTTGCTTAGTGCCTCGCTATTGCTGAGGCTGGCTTTGAACTTGTGATTCTCCTGTCTCAGCTTCCCAAAGTGCTGGGATTACAGGCGTGCACCAATGTTACCAGCAGTAATCATGCATTTTATTCTTGACAATAATTTATCTTTCAATGTACTTCACCCACACTTAGAATATACACACACACACACATTTTTTTCTGCCTACAGTCTGCTCCATAGAATTTTGCCTTCTACAATCTAGTATAGTTATATTATCAATTAATTCCTTTCTATTCTTAATTGTCAGTCTCTCCCTCCCTTAATAACCTCCCTCCTATCATGAAACATCTCAATCACTGTAATATTACCATTAATATTCTTCCTAGTATCCTCATACTTTGCAATCCTTCTGAACTCTCTTGCCTGTGATACATGTGTAAGCTTCATAAATTAATGCTCTGTTTGCTATCATCTCTCTTTTTCATCTCTAAAATTCTTTAATTCATGGGAGCCCATCTCTTACCTCTCAGAACATGCCACCAGATCTACTCTCTGCAAGTCACCTTGTGCTATTTAAAGACCACACCATTCCCTTTCTCTTACTATTCTCACAATTCATTCCAAGGCTCCTTTGTAAATGTCTCTCCTTCTGTAATCATTTCTGTATGTTCCTCCAGTAGGTAGTATCTTAAACCTTCTCTCTCCAATAACCTCAGCTATCTCATCCATCATATTGCTTCATTGCTTCTTCCAACTATTGAGGGAAAATATCTATTGATCTAGAATCATATGCTAGATAAATCCCCATTCAAGGGGAAATGAAAAAAAGAATTTTTCAGACAAGTTCATAGACTTTATTCACAAAGAAATCTCTAAAAAAGTAAGAGAAATACTTCAGAAAGGAGGACTTCAGAAAGAAGAGAAATATAGTTGGGAATGTCTTGGGTTTCCAGTCTAACAGTCTCTGCCTTTTAGTGTAATTGTTGTTGGTGGTAGTTATTGATGTGATAGTTTTCAGCTATTATTGTGCATTCTGTTTGTATTTTTTCCACCATTCATTTATTAATTTATATAAGCACTTTTGTTCCTTCTCTTCTGCCTTTCAGGATCAGTTTTTTCAAGTATTATTTTATATTTCCTCTTTCAGCTATTAGCTTTATTTTTAATGGTTCCTATAAGTATCAAAATATTAAACTATTAAATTTTAAATTTAATATTAAATCCTTTAATTATTAGAATCCATGTAGAATACAATAGCACAATTTCAACTACTCCCAATCCTGTGTGCTACTTTTCTCATAGTTAACTTCTTATGTAATAGCCTCATGATGCAATATTGTGCTACACATTTTTAACTATAACTTTCTTTGCATCAGGAAAAAAATTTAATTTTAATATGTATGCATGTATTTGTCATTTCAAGTGTTTTTTACTTCTTTATGTTAAAGTTTTTCTTTATTAGCATTTTTCCTAAAGAGAATAACTTCGCTAGCCTTTCTTGTAGTGCAAGTCTGCTAGTGACACATTATTTAACCCTTAGATGAATAAGTTATTATTTTTCTGAAAAGTTATTCATTTTGTACTTACATTTGAATGACATTTTTTCTGGATGTAAAACTCCAGGATGATATTTTTATTTTTCCTGTCAGCACTTGAGTCTTGTGTGATTCTCTGGCTTCCAACTTATCCCTCATGGAAGTCAGTCATCATTGACTTTATTTCAGTTTTTGCCCTATAATATGCCACGTTATTATTATTCTCATATCTGTGACTCCTAAGGATTTGCTGAGCTTCTGAAATCTATAATCTATATTTTTTATTACATTTGGACAAATGCTGGCCCTTATTTATTTGCATAATTTTTGCCCTATTACCTCTCTACTATCCTTACACATTTCAGTTTTTTTGTATTATATCTGTGATGTTGTCATATAGATGGGACTTTGTTCATTTTTAGTGTTTTTCTTTTTACTTTGTTTTCAGAGGCATAGTTTCTATTTTTCTATTTCAAGTTCATTGACTTTCTCTTTTGCAGTCTCTGGTTTATGCTGTCCTCTCTAGTTTACTTTGTATTTCAGATACTTTCAATTTTAATAAGAGAATTTTTATTTCATTCTTTATATTGCTTGCATTTCTCTGCTATAATTGCAAATTTGATCATTCACCACATACTTGCCTTAAAGTTCTTGAACATATTTACCATACCTGTCTTAAAATCCTTGTCTACTAATTTCCAACTCAGCTTAGGTTTATATTGTCATTTCTAGGTTTTGCGTTTGTTTTATGTTTACTTTATTGATTAGGAAACACTCTTTTTAGCTCTTTCACTGTCTGGTAATATGTAAAGCTATTTTGAGCACTGTAGTTGAAAAATGAGCATGGCTAAGCTATGCTGCTTTCCATTAAAAGGTGTGGACTTTCCTTTTACACTTAGTAAAATTAATGGTGACTTTTTAAAAGTTTTATTAGTTGTTAAATACATTTTTTTAAGTATGTTCTATTTTGGTTTTGTTTTTATGCCCTTTAGGATGTGGCCCTTACTGTATATACTGAATGTCCCCTAAAATTCATATGTAGAGATCCTAATCCCCAATAATATGTTGTGTGGATGTGGAGGTGGCGACTTAGGAAATAATTAGATCATGAGGTTGGCCCCTTGGGATGAGATTAATGCCCTTAAAAAATGTGACGTGCAAGAGGTTACATCCTCTTCTTTTTTTTTTCTCACTCATGTAAAAATTAGTGAAAAAATTTGTGTCTGCAAGAAGTAGGCCCTCAGGAGACATTTTATCTTTGGACATCTTGATCTGGGGCTTCCTATCCTCTAGAACTTTGAGAACTCAAAAAACAACACAATAAAATAAATAAACCAATCAATAAATGGGAACAGACACTTCTCAAAAGAAGAAATACGAATGGTCAATAAATATATGAAAAAACATTCAATATCTTGAGCAATTAGAGAAATGCAAATTAACACTGCACTGAGATTTCAATCTCACTCCAGCCAGAATGACAATTATCAAGAATACAAATAATAATAAATGTTGGTGAGAATGTGAGGAAAAAGGTACACTCATACATTGTAGATGGAACTGCAAATTAGTGCAACCACTCTGAAAATCAGTACGGAGGTTCCTCAAAAAACTAGAAATGGAACTATTTGACCCAGTTATCCCTCTCTTTGGTAGGTATCCAAATGATTTAAACTCAGCACACTACAGAGATGCAGCCACATCAATGTTTATAGCAGCACAATTCACAATAGCTAAGCTATGGAACCAAACTAGGGGCATTTCAACTGATGAATGGATAAAAATAATGTGGTTTATATATACAATGGAATACTACTTAGCCAAAAAGAATGATTTTATGACATTTGCTGGTAAATACAAATAGATGGAGAGTATCATGCTAAGTGAAATAAGCCAATCTCCCCACCAAAAAAAAAATCATGTTCACTTTGATATGTGGAAGCTAACCCATAATGTGGGGGGTGGATAGAAGTTCAGCAAGTTAAACAAAGGAGAATGAAGGTAAGGGAGGAGGATAGGAAAAAGAAAGACAGTAGAATGAATCTGACATAACTTTCCTATGTACATATATGAATACACCGCAGTGAGTCTCACTATCATGTACATCCACTAGACTGGAGTCCAAATTAGAATAATATATATTCCATGATTGTATAATTTTATAAAAATATACTCTATAAGCATGTATAACTAAAAAGAACCAATAAAAAAAAGGTTCCTATTCTGTTATTCTACTATGAAGGGGAGAGATACCTTAGTAGGCAATTCTGTAATGATTCATGGAAAAATGATTGGATAGATTGCCCAAGTGCCCTGAATCATCTCTGTTAGGAAATCTCAGCACCTCAATGTGCCTTTGGGATGTTCTTCACCCTGAGATGATGGGTTTGACCCTACTAGAAACTGTAGTTTGCCTCTGCTAATACATTGACGTCCCAAGGAGCTTGATTCTCCACAGCTAAGAATGGACTCCAACCTCACTATGGGTTTCCTGTGCTAATGGTTTCATGTATTCCAGATCACATTACCACCAGGAATTGATTTTTCAGTCTTTCAAAGCAGTCTGTTTTGGACATCTTTCCCCCACTTTTAGAGATGTATTTCCTAGAATATGTAGCAACGCTTTGACAAAATAAATTCTGATTATTGAAAGAAAAGAAAGAAAGAAAGAAAGAAAGAAAGAAAGAAAGAAAGAAAGAAAGAAAGAAAGAAAGAAAGAAGGAAGAAAGAATCTGTTCTTTAAGCCCATTGATCTATAACCATTGTTCTTGTAACACAATAGTTAGGGGATCTCAACAGGATGCCCATGATGTCCTGTGCTGTCTTTCCAATCCAAATGCCTGAGCCAGAACTCCAGTGGCACATAGAAATATGTGGTCTCTAATATCTTTGTTCATTCCCAACCTCACAAAGCCTCATTGGTGCCCTTGGACACCAATGGAGACCTACACTAAGAATTCTATCACTATCTTCCGTGTAACTGCCTCTCTCCAGAGTTCTGCACCACAAAATGTAATTTTGTGAACAATCCAAATGTTACTCCATGCCTTCTCAACTCAGTGAAGTGCCATGTTCCATTTAGGGCCCCTACTCCTCTATTTTGTCAGGACAGCACCCCAACCAGAAAACCAGTTCCAATTGGAACACATTTCCTCAGATAATCATCGTCTCCCTAGAATCACACTCCTTCTCTGATGGAGGCTAATGACATCATATACTTTTTCCAAACTGAAAGCCTCGTATCCATCACTCTGTCAGATCTGGTTACAGATATCTTTTATTGGATTTTAATACTTCATTTGCTATATTACTACTGGTATATATTTTTGTAAGATTATTCTTTTTTTTGGTAATTTTGTTAGTTTGATAAAAGAAATTTTGTTCCTTTGGTGTTGCCATAGTACAGTAGGAGTCTTCAAATACCATTTTAATTGATTATTTTAAAGAAAACTTGACAGTCTTGTATCCACAGTATTATTTTTCATTCCTGTATAGACAATGGAGTCATATAAGCATCAAATTTGATTTCTAATATATTTGGTCAAAAATCTGTAATTTTCTTTTTTAAATTTTCTAAATTTAATAATGTATGAATTTCTGACAGACCAGCCTAATTTTGTTTCCTTAAATGTAAAATATTTTTGCTGCTTGGCTACTTATAGGATTATTTTCTTGACATTTTAAAATTTTTTGAAAAGATATCTGGTTACACACCAGTTTATTTTTCTTGACAAGTGATGTATGTTATTGATCTTCACACACAATTATTTTTAACTTAGATAATATTGAACCCATTGAATCTTAGAATATTGCTGCTGCTTAAATGTTTTTAAACCAATATCTTAAATATCTTATTGTTTTTAAAGCAATATTTTAAACCAATGCCAAATATTTACATGCTTGTTCTTCTTGGTTTGTTCTTCAGGACCATCATTTCTGTGTTTGTTCTTCTGTACATTCTGATCTATGTTTAATTAATCAGTCCTGTTCCTAAAAAATTCTCATGTGCATCTTCTTTTCCACTATTGACTTTTTAATTTCCTTATAAACCCTCAGCAAGCCTTTCATCTCTTCCTTGTTTTTAATCTGATGACTTCTCATGTCTATCTTTTACATATTGTTGGATGCTTAGCTTTGAACAGAAAGGGACTCTACTGAATAAGACAAAGTAAAACTAAAATGATGAGTTAGAAATTAAGTGAATTTGTGTTTATAAATAAGGAAAATATATATATATAGTAGACAATATTAAGTGGCACAACACTATGTTGTCAAAAGCTCTAATTTGGGGCTGGGATTATGGCGCAGTGGTAGCGTGTTCGTCTAGCACGCATAAGGCACTGGGTTCGATCCTCAGCACCACATAAAAATAAAATAAAGATATTCTGTCACCTACAACTAAAAAATAAAAAACATTTAAAAAAAAAAAAAAAAGCTCTAATTTGACTTTTTTGATGTGTTAGCTTGGCTAGGCTAGTTATTTTACCAAATGATAATCTACATGTTGCTGTAGATATAATTAAAATGCCTAATCAATTTCCTTTAAGCAAGAGAGATTATCCTGGATATTTTAGGTGGCCCTGGTTCAGTCAGTAAAAACTTCTTCAAAGCAAGGTTGCAATTTCCTCAAGAAAAAGAAATTCTGTCTGGAGAGTAGCTTCTTTTCACACTTTTGAGTTGTAACCTGTCCATGATACTCCTTTATTCCCTCCCTGAATTCCTTTCCTACAGATTTCAGATGTTTGTAATTGTTCTGTAAGAAAATTTCTTGTTAAAATATCTTTTGAGTATGTGTGCTTATTTCTTTCCCCACATATGAGAATATATATACACAAGTGTATATACTGTTATATGTGTATATGTGTGTGTATGTTACATATTCTATATGCTGTGTATTGTCTGTGTGTGCATATGTATATTATATAATCAGTCAGAGCTCAGCTAACTGGTAGACAGTCATCAGTTCTGGTTGAATTATTACTGATTTATCCATCTTGAGGGAAGTTCTTGAAAGGGTATACTTTTGGTGTTGGGTTAGGTTTTTTGGAATGTGGGGAGTATTGTTTTGTAGATAGTGGTGGATATTATAAAGGGAAAAATCAAGATAACCATGAAAGGACTAAGTCACATCTGCACTATCAATAGCTTCTTGAAGTCTGCATGTATTTTACTCAATGAAACAATAAATAAGTAAATGATATAGCAATTGCTGGGTCCACACTTTGGCTGAAATTCTCCTGCCTGATGGTATTACATTCCACCACTGGATGCATCATGAAATAACTTTCATTGGATTAAAAGGAACATTTTTTGTTACTGTAACCAATGAAAAAGGACAGTCACTTGATAGATTTTTCCCAGTGAGCCATTTGTGAATCTAAATTTGACCATTGATAATTATACATTTAGGACCATTAACCTAAAATTTCATTTATGAAGCATGGTGGATTGAGCTCTAAATTTGTCTGCTAATTATTGAAATATGAGTTTCTATAAGTTCATTAATTTTCAAATGTCATTTAGAAAACCCCAGGAGATTCTATAAAGGATACACTACAGCCATATTTTGTGAGCAGGGGACTAAGCAGATTACTTTTATTTATATAACTTGAAGGTTTGCAATCAAATTTGGTTTTGAAGTCTAACTCCATGCCACAGTATATTATCTGCAAAAATGCAGGAAGTATTTTTCTATGCTCAAGTGCTACATAGATTAAGCACAAAAACAGACACAGTTTTAAAAGATATAAAAGCTATTCCCTGTGTCATTTTATAGGACTACTGTAAGCTTTTATTTGCAGATGGAAAAACATTTTCTGGTTCTGAAATGATGTTCATCTATCTAGATCTTTATTACGACACAAATCTATTGAAGTTTTTCCCATGTTTGTCTTCTTCTGATGATCCTCCAGTAGATATCTGAATGTATTTGAGGTACTGCAGAGTTATAGCGATGTACCCCAAAATATCTTTAGTCAATCTCCTGAAAGAAGATTAAAAGGAACAGAAGAGAGAGAGAGCCCACAAACAGATAGATTACCATAATGTCAGTGTTGAGAAGTTCAGAAAGGTAGATTAGTGACACAATAATAAATAGTTTTATGGCTTCCTCAAACCAGAGGGTCCCATTTCCCTGTTGATATCATGGTCATGGTGAATAACTTGTGGTAATATTCTAGAAGACTAATAGAGGTCCTACACCCCGTCGAAAACTAACTTCAGAGGTTGACATCATAGGAATTCACTTCATCCATATAATGGAAAATTTCCAACCCTTTACTTATAAAGCTAGGTATTTAAGGCAAAGGATTTATAGCCACTGGAATAGACAAATATGCTGAATTAAAAAACAGCCCTGAAAATCTTACCAGTTTACAACATCAAACAATTTTAGTCTCTAGGACTGAGAGCTGCAGTTTGTTGGGCCTCTGTCATTCTTCCATATTACACATGCACTAATACTCTCTAAAGCAAAAGAGAAAGATGAATTTTTCATCAACTTCTATATTTCATGGTGAATACAAGTCACATGGCCACTCAAGAAATTAGGGAAGAACAATTTTGTGTCAATCAAAACCCAGCAATCTTGCTGTATTAGGGTTTTCTAGAGGAATAGAATCAACAGGAAGTATAATTATAAAAAGGGGACTTATTAGGTTGGCTTATGCAATCAGACACTAGATAGTCCACAATGGCCATCTGCAGGGTGGTGAGCTGGGAGAACCAGTAGCTGCATAGTCAGAGAGACTGAAGCCCCAGAATAAGAGGGATCAATGGTGCTACTCTAGTCTGAAACCTAAGCTTTCTGGAGAATCACTGTCAGGTTCACTTTGGAAGAGTGAAGAAGCAAGTATCTGATATCCTCAGAGGATAGCAATAGCAGTCAAGAACCCCTTCAAGAAGAATTGAGCTTACATCTGGGGCTACTTCTTTGTTCCTCCAACTTTTATTCCATTCAAGTCTTCATCCTATTGCTCTGTGCTGCTCATGCTTAGGGAGGGTCTCCATTTCAGTTGGTTATCCCACATGCCAATCACTCCTAGACATGACCTCACTGACACACCCATAATCCTTGGCATCTCTTAATCCAATCAAGTTGATGATTCAAATTAGCCATTACACTTGCTGAGTAGCATTAATTATTACCATCATAGTTTATAGTACTCAGATTTCCATTACTATAACAAAATACAGAGGAAAGATTTATTCTGGCTTAGAGCTTTTGAGGTTTCAATCCGTGACCTATTGGCTGTCTTGCTTTGGGTCTATGATGGCATAGTACCTTATGACAATGCATGTGTCAGACAGGCCTATTTACCTCATGGCCAGGCTGAAAGAGAGAGGAAGAGGCGTGTTCCACAGTCTTCTTCAAGGGCTTTCCCTCAATGACCTAGACCTTCCACCAGGTCCCCCCTCTTAAAGGTCCCACCATCTCCTAATAGTGGCATGGTCTGCAGACCAAGCCTTCAATGCATAGTCTCTTGGGGGACACTTATCCAAACTGTAGCATAGTCTTACCAATGGTGCAGCATCAGCATCATCATAGACTAGAGATAATTCAATGTAATTCAGCCATTAAATCAATATGATTTAAAATTTACTGAAAACAATTTAATACAATTATTTCAAACAATTGTATGTGCTGGTGCTACTTTTAATTCTAATGCCTTCTTTTTCCATATGCAAGTTATATTCATTGTCAATCATGAAAAGCTACTGAATCATTGGTGCCTTTTTTTGAAATTAAATGTTCTTATGCTGTTAGGGTATGAAGATAAATCAGATCGGGACTTTTATATTTTATCTGAAGCTGATACTCTCTTTATGCTCTGCCAGCATTAACAGTGCATCTCTGCCTGTCTTCAATGGTAGGAGAGCATGGTATGTCAGATTGAAGGAGCAGTGGTAACACAATCAGTTAGGAAGGCCCCGTTGCCTCTTTGTTCTAGACAGTATATTTTCCAAAGCCATCCCACACTGTAAAGGCATTTCTAAGTCTTTATCCATTTATTCAGAGAGGCAACATGGCTCAGTGGTCTGAAATAACAGGCTTGAAGATCAAGGGCTATGTGTTCTGATATTATATTTTTTTTAAAAAGGAAACAAAACTATTGCTTGGGATTTTTAGATACCTTTAAAATACTTCTTAAATATTAAGTTTCATTTATTATTTCTTTTTCTCTTATGGCTCAAGTGGCATTGATCATATGGGTCTTAGATATAAAAGTGAAAGTCAAGATTGTCCCAGAGACAAAAGGACACTGCAGGAAGATGGGGAGGATGGAACTTGCAGAGGTAGTGGCTTCCTTCTTTAATGAGCACCTGGAAGATTTTCAAAAAGGTTGAAAAGTAAATATTGTTTTAAGAGAAGGAATGGATTATACAAGTAATGCAGAAGGGTCATAAATCTGTGGTAAAAGCAGGGGGTTTTAGAAAATTTATATTATGGAGATATTTATCAATATATTCTAAAGTGAATATTGGGATGTGCCCCAGTGGACATATATATTTCCTTCTTTATTTCTCTCAAACTGTCAGAATAAGTCATGCAAATATTGAATGCCCTTTGCAACACGTCTACCAACCACTTTTAGTGTCTTCTACTAATCTGTAGTCCTTCATATTATTTTTTTCTTTCATGTTTAACATGTGCTTTCAACATTCTAAATTTTATAGAATTAAAAGTGAAGAAACTATTCAAAGCATAAATTGAAAGTGCTAATTAATGCCTCATAGAAATGAGCTTCAGTGTTTTTTTTTTTTTTTTTTTTTTTTTTTTTTTTTTTTTTTGATAGATCAGATTGGGTCTCTACTCCGATTTATTAGACAAAGCCACCGCAGTACCCCTCCCACAAGTCCCAGAGATAGTAGGTACCTACACATATCCTACAGATGATAGAGATTATTTACACAATCATGAAATGTGCCTTTCAAATATTTTTCTTCTAATACTTTTGAAGGACTCATTTTTAACCTTAAAATATAATTAAACTCAACTGGGATTACATGTTTATCTGTCCTGCAATGATGAGTTTTATTCTCAAAGTTTCAGTTAAGATTTCTGGCATGACTTCAGGTGTTACAATTTGTGAGGAATAATTCTGTGGTGTACCTATGGTATATATTGCCAAAAAGAGCTTCTTCAGTGAAATGCTGTATATTTTAAAATATAAAATATTTACAAGTCTTGGTTTCATTATATCTTTAATTTTATTTTTGAAGTACTAGAAATTTAATCAAGTTAATTATTAATTTCAAAAGAGGTTATTTTGTAATGTCAGAAACACCCTATAGCCAGGCAGATGGTACATGCCTGTAATCCCAGCAACTTGGGAGGCTGAGGCAGGAGGATCATGAGTTCAAAGCCAGCCTTAGCAAAAGTGGGGTGCTAAGCAATTCAGTGAAACCTTGTCTCTAAACAAAATACAAAATAGGCCAGGGGATGTGGCTCAGTGGTCAAGTGCCCCTGAGTTCAATCCCCAGTACCCCCCCCAAAAGAAACCTTTTAATCTGAAATAATTTGGGCAGCAGGAGTAATGGTATACAGATGTATAGATATGTCATAGACATATAGACACCATGATTCACATGTCTGCCTTAACCTCCTTCAGGAAAAAACAAAATAATGGCTAAATTTTGTTTAGTTGGTGCCCTGACTCAATGATATTCTATCAAATTTCTCAGTCTGGAAATTTTCTTATAGTTCACAGAAAAAAGTTTAATGTAGGTTCATAAAATTTTGTCAACATTTTGGCTGTTTTTAATCAGTGAACATCCATTGCAGAACAGGCTGTCTCACTTTTTCATGGTTGGTTGGTTTCTCTTCTATTAGTCTTAAACTGTTAAAAGCATTTTCATGAAAAGTTCTAAACTGCAAAAACTTGCATACTTATAAAGCCATTCATTTGGAAATGCTGAAGACATGGATCTTCATACTGAAATTTATAGAAAGTTCATAAGGCAGCCAAGTTTGAAATAAATTCTTATTAATGAAGTAATTTTATGTTGTATAGGCCAACATTACTGAATATGATAAAAAAAATTGATGACAAAATGTTTTTAGAATAGTAAGCATTCAACAAATATTAATTTTCCCCTCAGGCCTGGAAGGAAACTGATTAATCATCTTCTAATCCAATAATTTTCCAAATGCAGTAATTTCATAGCAACAATTCTGATAACTATCTTAGAAATCAAAGGCATTATATTTCAATCTTCTTGTTTTAGAAATGAAAAAAAAAAAAAACTGAAGTGATTAGACCAAGATTACATAGCTAAAAACCGATACAGAACCAGAATCAAGTTCTTTCTGTGTACATACTAAATATTCAATTTTTATTTTCAAATCAGATGATACTGTGTCTTTTGTTTCTTAAACAAACTAAAAGGATCCTAGTACATCTAATGCAAGCAAATAAAAACAATGATCTATGTTTTATTTCTTGAAAAATGTCTATATGCCCTTTTTAGCATTTGACAAGATATATCTTTGTTCAGGTTAATCTGTCACTCACATGTACACACACACACACACACAGACTCTAACACATGCTCACACAATTTCTTTCTTGGACTATTACAGTGATCCAAGTGATTCTTGGACTATTACTTCTAATTGAGACTTTGTGTTCAAACTCATCACACCTCCCTTTCCTGCCTCTTATGGCAAACTCCTTGTTAATCCTTTCAATTTAATCTTTCTAGAGTAAAAATCTGATCTATTTCTCCCTCAATAAGCATTCTTCAACATTCTTTCTGAGCAGACCATTGCCTTCCTGTTTAATCAAAGGGCATTATACTTTATCCTTGATTTTTTTTAAATAAACTTTTATCTATAAGTCACAATGATAGTAAAATGAGTTTTCACCACCTTCGTGAGGACCCAAATACTATTTGTAATTAGAGTAGTTCTAGTTCCCCAAAAAGCCCATGTGTGAAATAATGCAAGAACTTTCAGAGTTGAAATAATTAGAATATTAGATGTGTAATCTAATCCACTGATATGGGTTCACTGGTTGGTAACTGTAGCCAGGTAGGGTGTGGCTGCAGGAAGTAGGTCACTGTGGGTGTGCCTTTGGGGTTTATATTTTGTCCTTGGTGAGCAAAGCTCTGTCTGCTTTCTGGTCGTCATGTCATGAGCTGCTTTGCCCCTGACACACCCTTCCACCATGATGTTCTGCCTCACTTGGATCCAGAGCTCTGGAGTTGGCTGACCGTGAAACAGAACTCTGAAACCATGAGCCAAAATAAACTTGTCCTCCTCTTCATTGCTCTGTTTAGGTATCTGGGTCACAGTGGTGCAAAAGCTGACTAAAACACATGTTCTCATAAAAAGACTGAGCCTGGCACCTTCCTGGTCATCTGCTTCCTTGTTCACACACATGTATCATCTCAATGAATCTGGTTCCCTTTCCACTTCTCTGCCAGGTTGGGAAGCAGCACAGGCTCTTCATCTGGACTCCATTTTCATCCTGTTTGGATCTTCCAGCCACCAGAATCATAAGTCAATTAAACCTCTTTTCATTATATATCTTTTCATTATATATTATCCAACATCAGATATTCTGTTACATGAAATGGATTACGACACCATGATTCATTTAACAAAACCAGGAAGCCAACATTATAGTACATTACTCTTAGCTAAATTTTAGATTTTATTCAGATAACATTTTTTGTTATATATATATATATAACATATTTTGTTATATTGTATAGTTATATATATATATTTTTTGTCTATAGTTTTGTGTGTGTGTTGCTGGGGATTGAAACCAGGGCCTTGCACATATTAGGTAAGTGTTCTATCACTGAGCCAAATCCCCACCCTCTACATTAGCTTTTTAACCTAATATTATTTTTCAGTCCAGGATTCAATCTAGGTCAGTACTTTATATTTTGTCATCATGTCTCCTTGGTCACCTCTGGTACATGACTGTTTTGCAGTCTTTACCTATTTGTCATGACCTTGACATTTGGGAGCTAATCAAATCCTTGGGAAATGTCCATGGGTTTTTTTCTCTGGTATTTTCCTCATGGTTAAACTAGGTTCGTACATCAGGGGAGAGAATACAGCAAAGGGGAAATGTCTCCTTCTCACATCACATCTGAGGACACGTGATCTCAACATGAGTTGTTGATCGTGGTGTTAACCTTGTGGTTGTGGTCAGGGAGGGCAGTGTTGCCAGATTTTTCTACCATAAAGCTATTCTTTTTCCTTTTTCATACTCTGTTCTTTGGAATTGAGCCTGTTCCTATTCAGGGAGGATTAGAGAGAGAGTTTATTATACACCTCTTCCTAGAAGGATAAGTATCTACGTATATTATTGAGAATACTTCAACCATGTATTTATGTTAGTGTGGACTCACACATATTTACTTTACATTTTTTGTACTCTGGGTTATAATCCATTACTACATTACTTTGTTCCAAATTTTACCATTTGGAGCTCTTTGAGACTAGAAAAATGTCCCTTTGACATTTCTCTTTCTTTTGACTTTCTGGCATGACAAATTGCTCCAGGCTCATCTTGAGTATTTCCTTCCCAAGCCCTAGAATCTTTCTTTTCTTCCATGAGTTTACTTGATTTGGAAATGACATTTAGTCTTTGAATATTTTACTTCAAATGTACAGCCTTTGATTATATACTATTCATACATGCCACCCTTAAATGCATAAGTATTTTCACAATAGCAATTAACATTTATCAGATGATTTTCAAGTGTAATGGGATAATCTGTTGGAATTTTCTTACTCTGCAGGAGATTTCTGCTAAAAATGATAAAGACAAAAGTACCCTGCCTTCCAAATCTGGAGAAAATCCATGATTTGTTAGCATTCAAGATCAGACATTTCCCCACAGATGTTGATGAAATTTGCCAGAGTAGCCCCGATACTGGGATCTACTGTCTGTATTCCCAGTAAGCAAAAGAAGAACCTTGAGCATAGAGAAGGAAGTCATTGGAATTATTTAGAGTCCATATAAGTAATTCCTTTCCTCCTGGCTATTCCCTTTTCCCTCCATAAGGGAAATCCAAGAGAATCATGCCTGATCTTCGAGATATACCTACAAGAAAAATATAGCCAACTTGTACTTCCCAACCTACTTTTCCTCCTTCCTATCTGAAAGCATCCTATGCTGTTTTACTTACACAGTTTGATAACATGACCATCTTCTGAGTATAAATTATGATGGGTCTAGCATGGTTTGTTGTTTTCTTCTAGTTTGCCAGGGTTGATCTGGGTGTGGTCCTGTGATTTGGTCTGGCTATACCCAAAGGACTTATTCCCTTTCTCATAATGACTGTTTCAAGTGGATACTGTTTTTTATGAAAACATTTCTGGTCCTGAGTATATTTATATTTATGATATAATAGTCATCAAGACAAAAACAAAACTCATTAGGGAAAAAAATAGATCAATAGCATCAGTTTCTTGATATATTTTTAGTTCACCAACCTCTGATATTCTTCCCAACTTAGGCTTGCTCTAGAAGTAGTATCAAAGTGGGCCTGTATGATCTAGAGACAAATGTCTCATTTATTCTACATAGAGCTCTAATAATCAGAAATCCCCACTGATTATTATTCTAGCATTTATTGTCTACCTCAAAGGTCAAATAATGGGGAACCCAACCCAGGCAAGAGATTAGAAAGATGAAGACTGACAGTGTAAGAGAACTCAAGGCCACTCCTCTGAAGATGAATCCTTCAACTATCAAGATAATTAGGCCAGGTGCCGGGGGGGCACACCTGTAATCTCAGAGGCTTAGGAGGCTGAGGCAGGAGGAATGCAAGTTCAAAGCCAGCCTCAGCAAAAGCAAGGTGCTAAGCAACTCAGTGAGACCCTGTCTCTAAATAAAATACAAAATAGGGCTGGGGATGTGGCTCAGCGGTCGAGTGCCACTGAATTCAATCCCTGGTACCCTCCCCCAAAATTAAAAAGATAGAGAATTAGGTGGAATAGTGCCCCCATCTCAATCACACAGGGACCATCTATGTGGAAGCAGTTCCTGCAGCAGCAAGACTGGTAGCATCAGAGGGAGCCACCTTGACCACTGACGTCAGTTATAGGAGGAAGGCTATGCCTATCCAGCTATCTGGTACATGTCCCAGCCTTCACACCAGAGTTCTTCAAGCACAATTCTAGGCTGAAGCATAGTTGGGTTCTAAATTTATTATCACATGAGAAGTTTTTTTTAAAAAATGGGCAAGACCGAGTGGTGTTACTTCAATACAATTTTTACACTTGAGTATCTACCCCACGCCCAGACTGTTCATTCCTTGGCATTAGGAACCATGTGGTTGGTTTTATTGCCACAGACTCTTTCAAGAGTTCTCAACCTTGAAATATGGAGAGGGAGAATAGAGATATGTCCCTTCTTCCTCCAGAAAGTGTGTGGAAATGAGTGGAGGCTCCTTTTTGGTTGTCCTGGGGAATGGTCAAGGAATTTGTTTGGTGGGGATTAATCATTTTAAATGTCCTGCAAGATGGTGCCAAAGTAGAAAAATGAATGGATGGGTGGGTGGGGTGGATGGATGAATGAATGTGTCTTCCCATTGTTTATTTAATAAATATAACGAAAATTCTTTTCCAAAAATGGAAAATATGGCTTCCAGAACAAACAGAAAGGAATTTTAAAATCTTTAAAAATTAAACACTTAGTATAACAATAAAGCCATAGTTTGTATGGAACAAAAAGGTAATTCTACCAACTTTTGTGGTCCCATTTTTATGTTAATATTGTTTATTTGTTTACAAGACAATAGAGCATTTTTAATCGATTAAAATATAAATTTTTCTCTTTGTCTTTTTAAAATATCTTTTCACAGTACATCTCACATAGTCACTGTCCTACAAGTGCCTTTCTTTGCCCACAACCTCTGTTCCTGTTGCTTTTCCCCCTCTTCAATGCTATCTTCCATCATCCCGAATTCAACAGCACTATACAGTTGTTATGAAGAGGGCTAGATCCAAATACAAGCATGCTCTGTGCTTTGTTTCTGTTTCACAGTACATCCAGTGTATTCCATCTCTGTGATTGCCAGGGCCTCTGAGAATGCTTATTCCCTGTCCTGTTCTCTTTAGTGAAATGTACTTAAGGAAGGATATATCAGCCTAACCTCAGAAAAGGAGAAGGAATCATGGGAGGAGGGAAGCCGAGAGTGTTGACATGTCTTTAATAAAGTGACTACTTTCTTCTGGGAAGTGTCAGTGACTTGGTCTTTTTTCTGCTCAAATGATGCTCCTTGGTGACTCTAGCTTTCTTTACAAGGGAGGCCATGACCCCCAGAAGGCCTCCATCTGTCTGCCTGGAGCTAGTGGTCTCACAGTTCGCTGTGGTTAGAGCTTATTAGGAGATATGCTGACTTTGATTTCAGGCCTTTACATTCAATTATTTTCTTCAAACTTGTTTTCCTAAGCATCGAGAGAATCAGAGGTATAATGAGAGCAAAAGAAATTTCCTGTACTTTAAGATACTCTAGTATACCACAGAACATAGGCCAGGGATATCACACAGTGTGACTTCAAAAGCTGCCCTTGAATAGGAAACAAGCCTGTCTTCAACATCTGATACAAAACGTTCAATAGACCAGTGGCCACCACATCTTGCTTCAAATAAATAAATAAACATTGGGAAATTCTTCAAAGTAAAGATTTCTTTTTTGTCAGAATTGAAAAGTCCATATTTTTAGCCAAATCTCGTTTTAAAAAACACTAGAAATAGCACAAGTACTGACATTCTGGGGAATTTTAATTCCTAAAAGTTCCAGCTGGAAATTTAGCAAAAAAGTGTTTTCTTGGCATTCTCCAGAAGAAACATTACAGGTTTCAAAAGAAGAGGGGAAGTGGAATAAGGAATGGGGGATCCACCACCATCAGCAAAACAGCAGTAACGAAAGTCAGCTATTGAAATGTCCTGGTATCTCGGGTTCCATGTGCATTTTCATTTTTTTAAGTAGCAGCAGGAGAGCTGTCTGTGTTCTGGAGACTACAGATGGATAAAAACAGATTAGAGAAAGGTAGAAACTTTCGTATTCCCTGGTTAGACAACCAGCACCAGGGGGAATATTTCACATTATCCTAAAACCTTTAATTCCCTGCCCATGCCTCCCTGGACACCCGTCAGCCGTGAATTTGCATTGCCTCTCGGAATAGGTGGTGTGTAAATAGGACTCCCCAAATTCATTTCTTCCTCCACAAAACAGCACGCTAGAGAAAGCACAACGGTTTTGTTTACAGCTCAGAGCAGCTCATGTCCCAGCCTCCCTGACCACTGGCTGTTCTCCATGCCCTCACATGATGTATCTGGATTTTCTAAAAAGAATCCACATTTTTAATGTTCTGTTTTATTATTCCAAACTACATTTATACATGATATGTCATAATCTCTGATTTTTACTTTATATATTATAATTCCAGTCATTGTACTTATACCTAGTTCCTTGCCTGCTTTGAATGCTTGAGATACCTAGAAATACAAATTTTTCTCTAAGTTTCCCTTTATACAATTGTCCTGTACTGCTTTGAATTGGATTTGAGTCTAGCCTCTGTGGGTCTTTCTGTCTGCATGTGTATGTGTGCGTGTCTGATTGTGTTCATGTGTGTATATGTGTGTGTGCGCACGCGTGCGCAGGGGTGGAGGGGGTCAGTGTTGGCCATAGACTGGAGTGGCATATTACAGAATATAAAACACATGAAGATGTTAAGAGGGTTTCTATGGTTATTTGATGGACTGAAATGTCATTGAGCTCCCAAAACAGACATTCTTCTGCAGTCAAACCCATAAAGAAAAGGCTCAGCAAGGTGCTATTTTCTCAGTCTAGGGAAGGGGTAATATTGCCCAGTGGGGCAAATCATAATGGATCAGAGGACAATACAGCCCAGTGGTTTCCTTAAGAAAAAATGCTCTGGAAAATTAACACTTTTTGACAATATCAAGGCTCATTCCCCTCCGTCCTTTGCCCTAGGATATAGGGCTCTGCCTGGGCACAGCCTGCGTGGCATCTCCAAAAACAATTCGCCTAATGTGGCAATGGTGCCTGCCCTGGGCACCAAGAGCACAGGGATAATTGCACCATGTCAGGTGGTAGGTGTGTCAGTGATAAAATTTTAAGAGGCACATCAGCGCAGCTTTCCACAGGATAATAGGCGCTGATTAGGCAGCCGTGTGGTGTGGCAGCATGTGTCATCACCGACTGCTAACTGCCAGCACCGAAGCTGACTTAAGATGCAGAAAAATACAGTGGTGCTGGAGAGATGGTAGCTGCAGTTTGTTTCCTGGGGGATTAGTGACGACCCTGGGAAAGGATGGGGTGGAAGTAATTGCAAAATTCCTCTGGAAGTCCTGGCAGATGGCTGAGGGTCAAATCTGGCCAGCTGTGACTTCCCTCAGATCCTCCTGTCTGCTTTATTCCCTGCAGATGATCTGCACAGGGTCCGTGAGACTGAGTCCAGTCCCCTGTTCCCAGGCAGAACTGCACAAAAGTCACTCGAAATGTTTGACACATGTGAAGGCACTGTGGTACAGCCTTGCTTTTACTATTCCGTTCATAGATGGCATTTCCTAAACACCCAGCACCATGATGCCCCTGCCCAGCATGGAGCCAGTGCATGACAGCAGATCATGGCTTACTGTCTTCCTCATGTGTCTTTGATATGGGGACAACAGGTTATGCCAAGTGCCTCCTTTGTAAACCCTTGAATTTTTCTTTTCGTTTGGTTTTTCTAATTCATTTCCTTCTTTCCATTTCTAGAGTTACACCCCTAAACCAGGCCTTAGACCCTTATGTAAGGATTCCAGGCCCAGGAAGTCAACTAAACTAGGACTCAATTGCCAGAGCAGAGCTTCTTCAATAGCAGATATCATATCAATCCTTCTCTTCATGTAAAGTATGTTATTAGCATTCATTAATGTTACCGCTGGAGACCCAGTTTCTTCTACCTTTGCTGACTCATCTTTCCCACTTGTCCAAACAGAGCTTCAAATACTGATAGGCTGGCCATTTTTCTCCCTGGTACACAGGGATTCCTTTCTTCACATTTTGTAGCTTTGCCCCACTCCTCTGTTGCATTCCTGGACATTCTCTCTTACTTTTTGTGAAACCTACAACCCAAATGACTCCATATTTGTCTCCTTCAAAACTGTCTTTCCTAACAGTCAAATTGCTTAGACTACACACTGCATCCTTTATGGACGCTCAGTGCCCCATGGTTAAGAACAAAGGCCATAGCCCAGTCCAAGCCAACTTAGAATTTAGGTGTATTGTTTTGTCTGCTTCTTAGTTTTCTGACCCATAATATAGAGAACCCCTGGGTTCGTATTGAGAGGATTTGAAGGGATAATTTAAACAAACAGTCTGACACATGGTAGGCAATCAAGCAATGGTATTAACGACTACTGCTGTTTTATTGTTAAACTTATTATTGTCTACTTATCCAACTGTTATAGCACTTCTGATGGGTTGTGCTTTATTATCATTCATTAATAAGTTACTCACATATGGAGATTCATTTAAGCCTTAAGCAGCCCAGTGACAGGGATCATAAATCTTCATCCTTTGGTTTCTTCCCCAATATCTGCCCCCCAAATCATTTAGCATTCAACTCCTGCTTGGAATTAACATTCAATACATATTAGAATCAATGTGTGTCTGGCATTAAGGATTCACAAATAGAAAATCTGGCTCTATTACTTTGTTTAGGAAAAGATTTTTTCCCTCATACTGTTTTCACCTTATCTTCTATTTCTTAGAGCCTAAAAAAATTATAAGAGCTGATTTGGTCTATTTTATAAAATTGAAACATTAATACATTATTAAGCCAGACTTCTTTTCACTTGAATCATTCAGACTTTTTTCACACATGTCTAAAATTAGGATAAATACAAGTAAGCTTAAAAAGAAAACCTAAAACATCTATCCAAGCTATGGATTTTTAATTTAGTCCTTGTGTTTTTTGTATTGCTTTGACATTTCATATAAATTTCAAGTGACAGTATCATCATGTTTACTCTTATATGAGATCTTCTAAAGTTGTATGTGTTTTCCTAATCTAAATGTATAGACCAGGTCTTCAGGTTGCCAATTTGCAGTTGCACCTATGGAGTCTCTATTTTCATGAACAAAAATTATATAAATAACAATAGACAATATGTATCAAGCACTTACTCTGTGCTGAGCCTTTTCTGTGCATTGTTTTACTTTTGGTCTTCAACAATGAGATTAGAAGTGCAAGAAATTGAGAAAAATAACTCTGAAAGATAAAAGGGAGGGAGCTAAAGAAATCAAGGAGAACCTTTAGACAGCAATGAAGGAGATTGGGTAGGAAGAGCCTCAATGGCAGGGCAGTTCTAAGAAAGTTCCAGCCAGAACGAGGTAGACCCCAATCAGGGTCCCATCAGGGCATTCTTTGTGTAGTGGGAACCGGCCTAGCATTAGCACCTTTGAACTACTGAATGTGGGGCTAGAACCAGGAGTCACATCTGGAGCCATCAGTCAAGGAGGTTCTCTGCACCAGGAGATGGGAGTGATACTTTTCTGCAGCTGCCACAGGCATGCACTCACTTCATCTCATGACAGATGAACATCAGAGAAGTTGTGAAGCTTACCTAAAGATGTGTTATGCACCAGTGTCCTAGCTAATGCAGGAAGTTTGATTGCAGAGGCTGTAACAGGTAGATAAGTTGGTAGGTGGGTGGATAGATAGATAGATAGATAGATAGATAGATAGATAGATAGATAGATAGATAGATATAGAGGAGAAATATATGAAAACAAAACAGAGGTTGTACAGTCATCTGTTTAGTATCCAGGGAGGGTTCCTTTTGAGGTACCCCATATACATCAATATTCAATGATGTTCAAGTCCAGTATGTAAAATGGCATCATATTTGCATATAACCTATCTACATTCTCCAGTCACATTTAAATCATCTCTAGATAACTTAAAATGCCTAATACAATGTAAATACTATATACATAGTTGTTATACTATATTATTTAGCCAATTATAACAAGAAAAGATGTCTGTAAATGTTAAGTACAAATGCGATTTTTTTTTCAAATATTTTCACTCCATATTTGGTTGAATATGTAAATGTGGGGCCTGCAGATATGGAAGACCAGCTAGCTGTATGTATAATATAAAATGCTATTGAATTTAAAATTTAACAGATCCTATTTCTTTTGTAAGTGTCATATATCATTCTTAATCTCCTTAATTAGTTATAGGAAGTCATGGTCATTGATTTTGAAGTGACTTGAACTTTATAGCACATGTTCAGATATTTGGGAAGGAAATAAGACTTCAATCTTTCTTTTTCTTTATAATAAGCCACATGGCTGTATAATAAATAATAATATTTCATTTTTTTAAAAAATTAAGTTACACAAGAATCTTCCAAGATGTTGCAACTTTTTTTATGAGCCAGTCTCCTTTTGAAAATTCAATTTTCTATGACATGAGCCTTCAGGAGTACCAATAATTTTTTTCCTTTTTTTGTTTGGTGTTATTTTCTGTCTTCATTGTTCCTTTATGTACATCTGTTGGTCTTTTGTGTGAGTCAGAATAAGTTGAGGTGAAGTAACAAAAAGACCCAAACATAGAAGTCAACAGGTCAACAGCAGTGTTCTCCTCCATATGACCATACAGGTATCCACATTCCTTACCTCTTGTGGCTGTGGCAATGCCTATGAGAATAACTCATACTATTCTCCAATAAAGAGGTTTTTTTCTTTGACCAGACATAGATGTGGCACACATCAGTTTTTGTTTCCATCCCATTCGAGTGTCCTAACCCCCAAGGCCACACATAACTACATGGAAGACTTGAAAATACAGTTGAGCTTTAAGGCTGAAGAAGGTTACAACAATTTTGGCTTGCTAGCTAGTAGTTTTTGCCAAATTATATATAATGTTCTTCTAATCTTATCAATATTCCAAGTTCTCTCAATTAGGATTCTCTTTCATCTTAATCTTCTCACTTTAGACAGATTCCAGAGGCCTTTGAACACATACAAAGCCTCATTTAAACATCTGGGTTAAAACATTGTGACTGACTAAAACCATTGCTGCTCTACCCACTATGGTTAACCACTGCATTTATTTGTTCAAATTACTCCAGAAAATCTTGCTTATAATAAATCATACTCATTAAAGAAAGTTCAAAATACGTCACTAGTATAAAGGCCTCCTTTTCCTTTCTCCTGCATTTGTTGTTATTTTGCAAAGTGCCAATATGACTATGACCCTTTCAGGACAGATTCTCTATCTCTGTATCGTCATTATAAACCCTGGAATGTTGAAGTTGCTGTGTGTGAATCAACAGAATGAATTCTAGATTGGAAGTTAGGAAAGAGTGGGGTTAGTTTCAGATCTGCCATTTATTTGTCATGGAAATACAAAAAAGTAATTTATCTCTCTTAGCTTATGTCTGCTCATCTGTAAATGGGAATCTTTCTTCTCTGATTTCACAGAGTTATGATGGCTAAAGTTATGAATATGCTTTGAGAACCAGACCTCAGGTGCCAAGGGGTGGCTGGCAATCCCTGGTTTATGCACAACAGAAGATAATAGCTCAGCCTTTGCTGTGCTCCCAATTTGTTCAGGTTCTGTACAAGGCACTATAGAGTGATAAACATGAGTTAGGAGCCATAAGTTAAGTGCTGAAGATAAAAGAAACTGCCACAAAAATATGATAAAAGATAAAAGATAGAGGCTCAAAGAAAATATGAAAGCAATTGCAAACTAAAACAGCGTAGCCGAGCTGATAGGGTGCTAGAGATAATCTTTTGATCAGTGTAGTGCAGATGAATTAGGAGAGGTTGGCTGATCACTATGCTGCCGTCTGTGGGCCATGCATTGAAGTAACCAGTATTTGCTGGAACTGCCAATCTCACATCAGATACTTTGTGCATAACCCTTGGCTTTAACAAAGCCAGTAAGGATTTCCTTAAACAGTTCTGATCTGGACCCTGAGGGAATGTCACAAGGGTAGGTATATTGCCAATTTGTAACTGGCATGTAAACTACATTTTTTTCTAGAACTGAGTCCATATATATGTAGCCATATATTTCAAAATATCCAGAGTTGCAGAGGTTGGATGGTATAGCAATGTGTAGAAACAACTTGCTTTGAATATGAGTTAAGACTCAGTTCACATGGTCGTTAGAATGTACAATGATTTGCTTCATATACAATTATGAAAACAACATCAGAGCAGTAGCCAGGACTACACAATTAAGGGTTTAAGGCTGATCAACTAAACAGTGCAGTGACTACGAGATTTTATAGTTGTTGAGACACTGTTATATTGTAGCATTGTGGGATGCCGTCATGATCATTGCCGATTTCCATCTTTTGGGGGGCCTTTAATTTTTTTGTGCCACCAAAGTCTCTAGAATTTAAAATATACTACAACCACAGGCAGAAAATCACCACAGATATTAGAAGAAAATTATGTTGGCTAGTATTTAATAATATTACTTGTATTAGTTAGGGTCATGCTCCTGGTTGGACAAGATAAAATAAAAATATCAATGAATCAATACAATAGAAATATTGTTCCTACTTATGTAAAGTCTGTTTGGAAACAGGATGAGATGGGGACTCTGATCTATGCAGTCAGTCATTCAGGTACCCCAGCTGTTGAAAGCTCTACCATTTTCTAATAGATACCTTCAAGGTTATGCTGATCATTCTCATCTAACATAGAGGTTGTATGGAATACTTTTGAGTTAGAAATGGGATGTACTGTCTGTCCCTTTCTTCTCATTCCATTGGCCATAACTGCATCAGATAGCCATACCAAACTGTAAAGATGCCTTGAAATGTACTATATTTATACATCCAAAGGGAAGATGGATAGTCTTGAAGATGAACTCCGTAGAGTTTATTTGGCACAGAAACTTATATTTCTATAGTTTCTATTACAGATCTCTTTCATCTGCTTTGTCTCATTGTCTTTGAACAACTCTATGAATTATTTTAGTTGTCTTCCTTATTTTTGGAAACAGAAACAGAAGTTCAATAGTTATGTGAATTGCCCATGGTCATACAGCTGCTGATAATCTGGGGATCTAGGACTTGACTTCAAGTCTTCTAATTCCTGGGATCAAACAGAAACCACCCTCCACCCCCATCCCTGGCTGTTCTGATTCTCCTGCAGTGTGAGGATGACCATCTCTGCTCTTCCAAGGCCCTGATGGCACCTCTGTGCCAGGCCACAGCAGCTGCCTGCTGCCACTGCCACCCGCCACAGCAGTCCCTGCTGGCTCATCTGCATGGGGGCGTGGGTGGACCTGAGCCCCTGTTCCATTTTGAAGTGGCGATCTGCCAGCTGTCCAGCTGGGGGGATGTTCTCTTCCACCCTTCCACCGTGTGTTGGGCACCACCCTGGCCTTCCACCCTCGTCACGTGTATCTCCAATGACCTTGTGCTCTGAGCCACCACAGCCCGAGTGGGTCCCTTCCTCTTTCTCTCTCTTGTTCCCTTGGCTTCTACAGAAGGAAAAGGGGACAGGGAGGGGATTCTCCTTTGTCAACACCACGGTTTCCATGGACTTGCTTGAGGAACAGAAATTGTCCACTCTGCTGTTTTCCAGGGCTGCTTGGCACAGGATAAGGATGAGGGGTCTTAGGGAAGGGAGCTGGCACCCTCCTGGAGCCTCCAGTCCTGTTCTCCCTCATTCTGCCATGGGGCACCTGAGGAGACTTTGGCAGCAGGGCAGGGGCAGGAAGGGAAACTGAGGAAAACTTCCATTCCTCCCAGCAGTTCAAGAATTAGGCCTTGGATAGAAGCAGGGAGAGCTGCTGAGCCTGAAGATAGGAAAACTTAGGGGCGCAGGGAAGGAGTCAGAGAGGCAGATTCCTTCCCCTCTCCCACTCCTCATGCTTGAATCCCAATTCTAGTTCCCAAACCATTTTCTTTCTTTATCCTGTCCTGTGTACTTTCCCTTGCCACATGCTTTAATAATTTTAAAAAGGAAGAAAGAAAGAGACATTAATGGATTCTGCCTTGGTATTGCTTACAGGAAAGCAAGCAAATAAAGCTACTAAGCAATAATTACATAACAGTATTTAGACAATTAAAGCCTAATATATTAAAATGCTAAAAGCAATGCAATGTGGAAGGATAAGGCATCTAAGGCCACCATGCATATAGTATTTACTTGGTCTAAACTAAGTATTTCAATCTAGGTTTTGGTTCTAGGGTTTCACTGAGCTTTCTCAGAAATTGAGACTGTTTTAAACATTGCTCTAGAAGCTATTTTTCATCATGGTCCTAAAAACAGGTTCCACCAAAAACTGATTTTGGTACTGGGATTTGATATATCCTCAAGCAATGACTCATGGAGCATGCTAAAGGGAGAACTGCTCTGAAGAAACAAAAAGAAACAAGAAACTTATGACCCAACTAAGAAAAAATAGGATTTAATAATTTTAGATTCAGGCAGCATGTACTGAGCACCTGATAGAAACTAGATCCTGCAGATGATTTCACACATTATTTTGTTTGTTCAAATTAAATTACATAGAAGCAAAAGAGCATTTGTATCATTTGTATCTAGAGGTATAAATTATGTTATTCTTGGATTTCTTTAGTATGGATAAATGATATTTGGCTTTAGTATTTTTTTCCAGGTTATTGCATACTTTTCAAAAGTTTGCTGTATTCTTCAATAAAATCATAGATCTCAGAGCAGGAGATATCAAAAACATACCTGCTTTACCCCTCTACCTTCAGGAAATGGTGGTTGCTTCCTTCTCATCGGTCATGTAACCATGAGCAAGTCACTTTTCTCAACCTCAGGATCTGCATATGGAAAATGATCATACTTACAAGACTGTGCTGATAGCCAGAAGCATCAAATATTAATTAAGTTTTCTAAACCATAAAGCATTGTGTGTATATCAGACATTATTCGAGTACCATTTAACAGATGAAACCACCAAGGCTCACAAGGGCAAAAAGGACTTATGAGGTGTCAGAGAGTTAAGGATAGACTGTGGAAAATTACATTTACTACTGCCGGGACCACCAGCTTTTTTTTTTTTTTTATCTCAAATTTAATTGCTTTATATTCAAAGGACTTGAACAGAATTTTCTGTTTCTTTTGATCTTTCTCAAGATTAAAGTGAGTAAAATATCAATCCAGAATCATTTTGTTCAGTGGATAAAAGAGGCAGAAGCAGCCACCTCCCCTGATATCATAGTGAATGGCTGGCCCTATGAACCACTGTTTGTGCATTTAAGTCACAAAACTCTCAGGAGGCCCAAACTTAGCTGTCCGTGGTAAGTGTCTGAACAGGACACACACACTGTTTAGGAAATTGAAACCTTTTCACTTTTTTTCAGTGATTGGGAGAATGGTAACAGTTTGTATGGGGAAGGGGCAAGTTCTATGGGCCCATAAGATATATTGTTTTTTGCTGTATAATAGAACAAACATTAACTCCTCCTTACATTTTCACTGCAGTTAGAACAGACATCATGTCTGAGGATCCACTTGGAGAATTTACTACATGTTCTAATAAGAATGAGCCAGTAAAATTTGGGACACAGAACTTTGGAGCAACAGAGATATACTGAGGTAGGCTTTTTAAATAAATGGAGGGAAAATAGTGTAGGTGAGTGTGCCCAGAGCCACTGTGGCATGAGGGGCATTTTGATCAATTGAAATAACAAAGTAATTAACACCTGCTCTGTGTTGCAGCAGGGAATGAGGTAAATTGCCATCCACTTGGGGCCTTCTGCCTTCTGCAAATGCTGCTTTGAAGGAGAGGCACCAGGAAGATCAATGTGTTGTCATATAGGTCTCTTACCAGAAAGACGAGGCCTATAGAATGTGTTTGTAAATTCAAATATACATATATATCTACTCTTGCACTTTCCCAAAGAGAATTCCATCTCTACAGGATGATGTCTCAAGGGTAGACCAAAAAATACTTAAGTCTGCTGGATAACACATTCTCTGTCAGATGTAGTATTTCTATCAGTTTCAAAAAGAAGAAGAAGAGGAGGAGGAGGAAGAAGAAGAAGGAAGAGGAGGAGGAGGAGGAGGAGGAGAGAGAGAGAGAGAGAGAGAGAGAGAGAGAGAGAGAAAGAAAGAAAGAAAGAAAGAAAGAAAGAAAGAAACTCTGCATGCCAATAAACAGTGCTCTTCAAGCATCTGATATTATGTACTGAACACATTTCTCCCTTGAAATTCTTAGGCTGATGTCCTAAACCCCAGAACCTCAGAATGAGACTGTATTTGGAGGTGAGACCTTTAAAGAGCTGATTGAATTAAAACAAGATGTTTGAGTGGGCCCTAATCCAACACAGATGGTATCTGTGTAAGAAGATGAGATTAGTATCCAGGCATGTGCTGAGCGAAGACAATGAGAAGATAGGGCCAAAAGGCAGCTGCATGCAGGCCAAGGGCAGAGGCTTAGGAAAACCAATGCTGGAGGTGTTTTATTTTATTATATTTATTTATGTATTTTATCTCAGATTTCTGGTCCCTGGAACTCTGAGCAAATATTTCTTTTATTTAAGGCATTAGTCTGTGGGATGTTGTTATGGTAGCCCAAGAAAACTAATATGTCTAAATTGCCAAGAGAGACACTGTAGGTGAAGCACAATTTTTTTCTTTGGGTTGAAATTACTGGTGTTATTTGAAAGACTCCTCTGTGTTAGGCTTATAGTTAAGCACTTGGGATGTACAAGCAGAAAGATACTTCCATAGGATGTTAGCAGATTACCGGATGGTGGCATGTTCCTACCAAAGAGGAAGAAAGTGAATTAAATAAATATATTTTTAAGAGTCCACTTTTAAAAATACACTATTAAGTTGTAAGATAAGGAACATAACGAAATTGTAAGATAAGAAATTATTGATTTGGTTTATAAGTAAAAGACTGGATTTTGCATTGTGATTGAAAAAACATGGTCCTTCAACTTAGGAAAGATGATGTCTTGCCTTCTTTAATTGTATATAATTGCTATGAAGGATATCAATTTTATCATCTCTTTAGTTTCCAATTTTCCCTCATATCCTTCAAATGGTGATCATCTCCAGATTCTCATTTTACATTTTTACAAAAGAATATTGTCTTAATTATTTGGTTTATGTTTGTAGACTATTTTATTACTACTTACCTGCTAATCTATTGGAAGAATATATTTTCCTGCAACTTATAAAAATACTTATGTAGTGAAGTAAAGTTGAAAATACTTTTCAACCTAGTGAATTAAAGTGGAGAGAAAATGAAATAATCTATACTATCATTTTCCAGAAAGAAAAAAAAAGCATGGTATTTCAGGCTGTTTTCCCTTTTTAAGTATAGGGAATTTTCTATTTAATTTTCTAGTATTGGTATCATAGTTGTTTTATGATCTGATTTTCAATGAATACCTTATTACTTATATTTCCATACAGCGAATTGTCATTAGTGCTACTTAACAAATATTGCTAGCTCTCTTAATATCAGGTACATGGTAGAATTCCTGGCCCCCTAGGCTTTGGATTGGGCTGCAAATGTATTTTGGCCAGTGAAGTATAAATTGAAATAACTCATGTCACTTCTGGGAAAGAGCATTTATTTGTCTTAATTTTTGGTTTATTAAGCCATCAAAGCTCTTTTCCTTTCTGCCATGGAACCCAAAATGATTAAAGTTATGCCTATTCTATTTGCCTGTGTATTAGTTTCTCATAGGCACTGTAACAAATCACCAAAAACATGGTGGCTTTAAACAACACATAAGGCTGTGCTCCCTATGGCTGCTTTGGGGAAGCATTTGCTCCTTGTCTTTCCCACATCTAGAGCAATGTTCCTTACAATAGTTGACTTACGGTCTTTTCTTCCATCTTCTAAGCCATCAGCAAAACACCTTCTCTCTCATTCTTCTTCCATCTGCTCCTCTTCTGCCTCTGGACAAATCTCTCTTTACTTCCTCTTACAAAAATACTTGCAATTATATTTAGAGTCCATATGGATACTCCAAGCATAATCCCCCATATAAAAACCCCTAACGTAATCACATCTACATCCTTTTCTACATAAGGTAACATTCACAGGTTCCAGGGATTTGACCTGGATACCACTGAGAATCATTGCAACTTGCCATAGCCTGTAGTCCAGGGTGAGAAGAAATTGAGAAGAATTCTCCACTGGCCCAACATAGACATGCGATGTGAGCACTATATAAACCAATATTTCTATAAGTCACCAGGATTTGAGAGGTTTTTTTTAATCATTGTTGTTAATAATAGCATAATTTAGAACATACTGGTTGTAATAGAATATTTTTCAACAACAGTACTGTTAAATGGTTGCATCTTTAAAGGATTTATATAATTCTTTTGTACTTTATTTAATAAATATTCTGTTGGAATTTAAGTTGTACCTGATATATCAATGAATATCCTAATAGATAAATCATAAATCAGTTTTCCAATTACCCATTAAAGAAAATTTCTAATAAACTGCTGAAACAAACGGTATATATGCCTCTAAGCAAGTTTCACTTGAGTTTGAAGGACTTTCAGAAATGTTATGGCTATTGACACCTCAATAGTAGCATTTGAACAAAACCATTGTTTTTAACCCTCTCTCAGGGAAGGCTTTGGAAAAGAAAAACCGATAGTCTGTAGAAATTTTAACAGTCCAATAGTTAAACTTGGGTTATGGAACTAATCAATACTACATGAAGTTTCTCAGTTCTTTCGTGGATTATACTAAATAAGTCAGAGTTTACATACTTGGCTTTATTTTTTGAAAGACTACCCTGACACACAGTTTCTATATATAGAAAATGTGAAGATTAGGATCAAGTGGGGTAAAAGAAAAAAGAAAGAAAGAAATCCGCAAGTGAATACCCCAGTCAGGAAGAGAGTGACGGAAAAGGAGAGCAGACGTAAATTAATACGTATTGACCAGTTCCATGGGAAAGGCCCTGTGTTGCAAACTGTCACCTGCGTTTTCAGTAGCTGCTGTTTCCCCCAACCCTCTGTAACTCTTGAATTCCGCCCACTTTTGTTTGTGAGACTAGCTGTCCATTCCAAGGGAGGGGACTGTCAGACCAATAAAGTGGTGACTTTGTTTCTCACTACCACATTGATCATGGAGGTGGAGTGACAAAACACAGTGACTCAGTCTCTACCCCAGCAGGAACTAAGTACATCCTCTGCCGGAGCACCTGATCTCCACTTGCCAAGGCTGAGAAAATCCAAGTGCCCCAAGAAGACAGATGCCCAAGGGACACGCTGCCAGGCAGAGACAGCAATCATTTTTCCATAAATTGACTATTTCTGCTTCTTCCTACCTCCCCCGCCCCTGTGACACCTTCCAGTACTATTTAGAACAGTCCTTTTAGCCTTCAACTGTTTGATGGCCTGTCCCCTTTGTCAGACCTGGTGAGTCATTTGGCAGCAATGGTGGTGGCCATCTGTGCTGTTAGAATGAGGCTCTTTTTTCATTGTTACTGGTCTTTCACATTCCAGAGATTCTTGGCTTCCTGGAATCAGGTACCTCACTTTTCTGGGCTTGTTGCCACCAACTGGGTGGTTTTCACATCTTGGGCCAGTCTTTTAGGTAGGAGAAACTAGAGGGGATTATGTTTTCTTGGCAATTTTCTCTCTTTCTCTGGAGCACTGAAATTCCCCACTGGTTTTCTCGATTGGCCCCTGTGCCTTAAGGGATTTACTCTTATCCTAAAAATCTGGTCAGCCAGGGCAAATGAGATTGAACATAATCTGAACAATGGGGAATGATGAATGGGCTACTGTCCATTTCTAGAGAAAAATAAATCCTTATTGAGGAGTGGAATTAAGGTTATTGCAAAGGTTTTCCCGGTTTTAAAGTACTATTAGTAGATACTCAGGCCTGTGGGAATGACCTCAATTATGTATGTGGCGCTTGCAGTTTTAGGTTTCCTTGGTTCACATATGTTTTCACTTTAAGTAAAAGAGCCAGCTTGGAAAACCAAAGTCCTTCCCTTTTGGATCAAATATAGGGGGTGGGGGTGTATAAAATTTACCACCTGGGAAAATGGATCCTCATATAACTCAGAAACTATATGGGTTCAAGTTTCTACCATGGTGTCATTTTCTCTTGTAAAATATTGGCAATAATCAGTACAATTAGCAGTTAAATTGGAACATTTTAACATCTAGAAGTTTTGGGGTAGAGTGGGAAGGAGCACAGTATGAAGGCAACTTTGTAGAGCAAAGCATAGTGATCTATGTTGGAAATGGGGTGCATAATTTGTCCCTGTGCTAAAGCTGCCTCTTCCCGTCTTTGTTTATATGCAACCACATCAAAGTAATGTTTCTCTCCTTCCTAGTTCATAGCAGTATCATAAGCATAAAAATAATGAATAGTTATGAAGATCTTAGAAATATTGTGATGTTGTAAAAGTGGAAGGAAAATGTATTAGGTTGTAATAAATTCTCATTCATCTAGACACTTTTAATTGGAACTTGGTACAATAGATGCACACTCCTAAAGTTTACATTTGTACCATGAAGAGAGAAGTCATTTGCTAAACAAATTGAGAGAGTAAGCAGAAATTTTTAGAAGAAACCATGTAAGAAATACATGCAATTACAATCTCTTGAGTAATTATCTAAACATAAAAATGAAAAATCTACAAATTCACTATTATCATAACGGTAACTGAACATGAGAACATTTTTTATGAACTAAATAAAATAATACAGTAGTCCTATATATTTGATAGGATTCTTAAAATCTCCTTTCTCCATCTCTACTTTGGAATTTAGTTATAATACGACCCCAAATTCCTATTTTTCATTTTTCATTGAAATACCAAGAAATCTTGGGTCACATTTTAGTGAAGAATGGCTACCTACAAGCATGCAGAGAATATGTTTGCAAGACAACACATCATCATGGTATGGAAAAAAGGAGCATTTAATCTTCACTAGTGATACTTGAGTTGCATTTTAGAAATGAATAGAATTTTAGTAGCAAAAATGGGAAAAGAGCATTCTGATTTAAAAACAAAGCATACAAGTGCATGATTTATTCAGAAATTGCCAAATAGTTCTTCATTGTTGAATAATAAAGTACAAAAAAGCAATCAGAGACAAATCTGAATAATACAGAATGTGACATGAACCTATATGCCTGGGTACCATGTTATGGAATTTAGAATTTATTATAAAGAAAATGAAAATGCCCACATGCATTTAAGAGGGAGAATGAGATGAGATATGTGATTTTGGAAGAACTTTATGGTGAAACTTAAGAATGGCCCCAACCCTAAAGAGAGGTCTGGGGTTAGGGCTAGGTCAAGGGTGGGACAACTAGTGCACACTTAGCTGGATGAACTTTAGAAGCTGCATCAAAGAAGCTCTAAGATGTAATCAAAATAACATCATTCTAATTTCATGATTCCTGTATTCAGATACTGGGAAATAAATGAGAACTTACCTGTGTAGATGTAAAGGGCTAAAATATAACTCACAGTCATTAAACTGAAGAATCTTGCTTAAGCCTTAAAATGATGTCAAATCTGACTAGAAGAGTACTATCCCAAATGGGAGATAAAGAAGGGTCAGTGAAGGAACCCAAGAAGGAAGTCCAGAGGGAAATCAAGAGCCGAGGTGTCAAGAATGTTTCTGAAACCAAAGAAAAAAGTATTCAGGAAAAACGGCATTATGGAAAACTTCAGATGCCACAGAGTCTGGATTAAGTAAGGGCTAGGCCGTTATTATTTTATAAGTATGGAAACATTGATAATCTTTGAAAGCACAGTATCAGAAGAGAGAAGGAAAGGACAAAAGAAATGTATGGATCAGAAAACTACGTGGTTGAATGATCAGCACCCAGGGAAATATGCATTGTCTTCTTAAAACTAAGATGAGAGAATGAAAGGTATTTAAAGGAAAAAAATCAATAGAGAATTTAAGATTAAAGATTAAAGAAATCAAAAAGGTATTTCATGAAGATGAATCCTATGGAAGTAGAAGGAGATGCAGGAGGTATGGGGCTGCCAGTGTAGATTTTGGAAAGAAAAATGGTGTCAAATTTCTTGGAGATTTAAAAAAAAAAAAGATAAGATTACTAAAAGCATGGAGTTTTGAAGTCACCACAAAGAGAACTGGAGGAATTCACATCAACTGTACTTGCTTGTCTTCATTGTAATGAGAGCTCAGTTAGTGGAAGGGTAGAAGGAGAGAGGCCTCAGCATGCTAGAACAGTGAAAGTACTCAAAAGAGAGTGGAGTGGACCAGGGGATACATTGGGGATGAAAAGAAATATTGGAAAAATAATTAGGGCAAAGCTGAAATTGAAACACATGACTTCATCATGGTTTATTATCTATCCTGATTTTTTTCTTTATGCAAGTGAGACATATTTGGTGTGAATATGGAGAATGGATTGTACTTCCTAGGAGAACAGTGTTAAACACAATTCTACCAAAGAAAGACAAGTGATCTCTTATCTTTAGTGCATCTTTTAATCTACCTACATCAATCTATCAGTCTATGTATGAGTGGGTATATGTGGAGAGACAATTGTGTATTAGGATCCTGGCAGGAAAAAGATGGCATGCCACTCAGATGTAGTCAATGAAGAAAGTGTAATAAACTGTCCATTTACAATGATGTTGGTTGGGTAGAGAGAACCTAAGAACAATTCATGATGTACCCTAGGATCAGCCACACTTTGGGAAGTGTGGAAGGTCTGAGAGACGATGAGAGGGCTTTGGTGAAATTGAGTAGGATCCATAGCTTTCAAGAGGGCCATTGAACAGGAATGATGGCTTTTGGCAGTTGGTTGTGCGCATTTCCAACCTGCATCTCTAAAGAGATAGAACTGAGGATATAAATTTTCTGACCTCTCCCCCTATCTCTCATCTACTACAGAAACAAAGAAATAAATGGTAGAGATTACCTAGTGTCTTAAGTCAAGGGGAAAAGAAAAGTAGACTTTTTTTCAGGGGGGAACAAGGGTATCGAGGGTATTATAAAATAAGCTTGGATAATTTAGAATATAGATCAACATTGTTCAAGAGGAAAGTGTTCAAGTTTGCTAACAGCAGCATCTTTTTAATCACTGAGAGCAGCGAGTAGCAATAACCTGATGGTACTAGCACTCGTTCACTATACTGGAAAAACTCCATGATTATTTGGAAGATACTACACCACCGATATTATTGTAAAGTACAGACAATTGTAGTAGACATCATTAAAACATCCCAAATGGACATGAGATCCCAACTTTTGTGGCAGATGAACTATTGGTCTCATCTATTTACTTTCTGAATCAAAATGTCCTATGAGAAAAATATTTGTTTTTCAAAGAAACTGTTTTTACACTTACATTAACTCTTACATTCAATGACAGTTTAACATATAGGAATTATGATAACGGATAAAAAGAAAAACAAGAAAGGCTTAGGTTGACATGATAATTACTAAAACAAACTTTCAATCAAAATGCTCCTGAATATTCTTTTGGCAGGTGCTTATTGATGCAAATTGAAAGGAAGACAAAGTAAGCAGATTGCCATTTAAATTTTAATTAAATTAAGACTTAAACATCAGTCCAATCTTTTAGAGTTCTCAATAGAGGAAAAGACTAAGCAAGAAGAAAAAAAAAACATTAAGATGCAGCTTAGCTTATTTTTCAATTTATCATTTCTAGCCCAGCTGAGGAGATGAAGAAAAGGAGATAAAGAAGCATTCCCCAAAGATTCACTGGTGACATCTTTGACATTGCATCAATTATATTTGTATATCACCATCCATTGTTATATTACCCCCAGCAACATAACCCCACAGTGTTCAGGAAACTCCATGATACTTAGCCAACATCTATTAGAAATGCAAAGTAATCTTGATAAGAGAACTCAATGCAAATGGACAGTTTGAGACTTGGTACCTAATTGGGATAGAAACCTTGCTTTGAAGTCTGCTGGGAATTATGGTGTAGATGTCATGATTTGTTTATTTAATTATTTTTTTCATCCTGCCCCAAATACAAAGAAAATAGTTGGTTTTATGCTTGCCTTACATAAAATCTGTTGTAGCCCTTGCAATATGATGGTTTTGTGATTGGTTTTAAGGAAGCTTTAGAAATTACCTGTAACAATCTCCAATACCCAAAATTCAAATGTCTTATGCTTAATAAAAGTGTATGGAGGGGCTGGGATTGTAGCTCAGTGGTAGAGTGCTTGCCTCGCATGCGTGAGGCCCTGGGTTCGATCCTCAGCACCACATACAAAGCAATAAAATAAAGACATTGTGTTCATCTACAAATAAAAAAAAATCTTTAAAAAATAAAAAAATAAAAAAATAAAAGTGTATGGAACATTATTTTGAAATCTGCTTTGTGAAAAGCACCAGGGTTACAGAGATAAAACATGCTATGTCTCCCTGTCAAGGAGTTTACCTTTTTTTATTAGAAGCAGTTATATAAATAAATAAATGTCATACAGTGTACCACATGCTATAATTCCAGGAGAGTTCAAAGTACTCCAGAAGAAAAACATAGGAGGAAGTGTCTGACGCTAGCAATGACTATAGAAGCTTCTTAACAAGATGATACAAATGGAGTCCTCAGTAACTTGAAGTATTGTTTTCACTCTCTATTTAATTCTAATTCATATATAATTCTCTTGTGTTTCTTATGCACTGATAAAAATTCTCATTCAGATTTGTTAAGCAAATTGGGTCAGAAAAATACCACAAAAGCATTTGTAACATAAATAACCACGACTAAGGCCAGCTCTATTAATAGCATAAAATGAACACATCATGAGAAATATTAAAACTTAAGTCGAAGTTATTAAATTATAAATATAAAGTTACTACATTATATTTGACACACCTGAATTAGAAGATTATGTGCACCAATCCTATCTTAAAACTTGTGAGTGTACATAAAGATGCAAAGTCAGAGACCTTGAACCTAGGGTATTTTACATTTGGGCAAGGGAGTTGTGCACACATTAGAATAAATTCTACATGCAAAATAGTCTGCAAAGACAGTTGTGTGCAGATACAAAAAAGCTGGTGATGGGAAGAGAGAGAATTCTGTGAAGGAATACCTCATGAGTTTCTTCAATCAAGTGAAGATTTCTGTTCATATACTTTGAATTACTTTCTCAACTATGGAAATGGGATAGTCCTGGTGATGGATTGTTATTATCCCCATGTGTCTAGAATGGACTGTGAAAGATCACATGTTTATCAATGAAGCATCCATGGCCCTGTGTGCAATCTGCAAGGGCTGTGGTAATGGATGGTCCCATGCACCTCCAAGTCCCTGGGAATCTCTTGGACACTGTCGTGCCATGCCACTCCAATGAGTCCCAAACACTGCAAGACAGTGGGGGAGGGAGAGCCAAGCCTCTGTTAATTATGAACAATGTGAAAGTTATTCTATCCTTTCAGAAACCCTTATGAATCTACCACAACTAATGGGCATACGTCTGCCAGGAGATAAGCTTTTTTTAAGCAGATATTAAGTAAAAATGCAAGAGTTGAGATGACTGACATTTAGCTGGCTAAACTAAAGAAAGTTTGAGACTTTAATTTTTTCAGGGCTGAACTTTCTGTCCAAGCCCATGTACCAGCATTGGCAGGCAATTCAGAGGCCTTGATGTTCTCAGACAATTGGATTTACTAGATGAAGTGCTGGAATCCACATAATACTATGGGAACTTCAAATCTCAACAGTATCCTCAACTGTAAAATGGGTCCAGTTGGCCTATCAAAGCTTAAGAGGTAGATTAAAAGTGACAGAGCAAAGCGATTTTTAAAAACAGAAAATAGAATGTGTCATATAAATGCTAAATAATCCTATTAAATTTCTAGACACTATGGTGAGTGGCAGCAGATAAATGCTGAGTAGAGTAGGGCCTATTTGATTTGCATTTAACTTCACGAAAATACAGTTTTTGAAGTAATTTTGTTTTTATACACTATAGCTTCTAAAGAACCATAAATCTCGTTTGTGTCTCTGAGGCTCTGTGAAACTCTTGATTGAAATGAAATGTATCATCTGGCTTCTCCCTTGATTTTGCATGAGCAAAGAGAGTAAGTAGATTCTTCAGACTGCATGTGTGATATAGTTGTACTTTTTCTAATGCAAAATATCAATGCCTGTTGCCATGAGAAATGAAAGTATGCTTTCCTATTAAAACTGAGTAGGGGGCTTGCCTAGCATGTGCAACTCTTGGTTCAATCTTCAGCATTGCAGAAAACAAACAAAAATCCACAAACTGACTAAGGTAGCTTTCTAGTATTTGAAATGAAAAGACACAATTATTAAAGGCAGATGCTAAATTCTATTACTGAATATTGTATCCTGGACCTATTTTACCATTATGAGGACAGTGACTAGGTGTTTAACTACAAGATCCTCAAATGTACACAATCCCTGTTCCAGTAAAGAAATCCAGTAAGGGATTTCTTTAACATGTTTTTTTTTTTTTTAAGTAAATAATAAATTTAATTGTCACATAAAGATCAGTTTCCCTGATGAGTCATTTGCAACCACTCTGGGCAAGAGAGAACTGAGCCTTTATGCTGTTTAGTCATTGAAGTATGGGTGTTGTTTGTTTTATGGCATAACTCTGCCTATACTGACTAGTATATCACAACTTTGTTACTTATTTCTTTTCGTTAGATGAGGTCAACAGATTTTAATTACTTAAATGAGGTAAGCTATTGTTTTCTTATCCCCTTCAAGAAGATTTAAACTAGGGAAAAAAGAGGAACTCTGCAAATATCCTTCAATAACTTTGATCTCTTGTCTGGAAATCATACTTACTTTCTTCTCTATGCTTCTATAAAGAGGTCCCCAATGCCTTTGAAAGTCCAAGTTTCAAATAGCTGCCTGCCTGAACAGCATTCTAGAAATAGCTATAAGAGGTGGAAAATTCAGCCATTCCTAAGAAACTTGGGACAACTTAAGAATCTAATCTTCAGTCACAGGTAGAAATAGGCACAGGCAGGGCCAGCTTTGTGTGCTGCCACCTGAACAAGCATCTTGGAATCTCTGCTATAAGGAGAGTCCCACAGATGGCTTAGTGCTCTACCTTTACTATGTTGAAGTTCTTAATCATTTCCAAATAAGAGGCTCTGCATTTTCAACTCATTACTAGGATTTTAAAGCTGTATGGTTGGTCCTAAATTGGGACAATACCTTGTACTAGTTGGTAATACATTTTTCTATGGTGTATAGGACATGTTAAAATCTTTCACAGACCTCCATCTCTTGGTGTCCAGAGATATTGGCCTCATTTTGACACAAGGAAGCAAATTACTACCTGCTCCATGAGGGTTAGAGAATCCCCAGTTTTAATGGTCCCCACATAAACCCTCCTCCTCATTTTGAGTATTCCCAGCCTCAAGAAGAAGAGAAGGGATTACAATCTGAATTATATTTGGAATCACTGAAGTAATGGAAATACAGGTACAAATGGTATTCGGAAATCCAGAACTGTAACATTCCTTCATGTTCTACAACTTAGTGAGTACAGTACCATGCCCTGTTCCTCCCCATAGCACATCAAGCCGCCAGCTCAGAATCTTCATGTTAGAGGCCACCAGGATTCAATAGAGCTAATTGTAAAATAACAAAAGGGAATTCATGTTTATCATTTAATCAAGAAGGTAATGAAGTTTTCACTTTTAATGTAATGAAAGCAAGTTGAATAGTTTACTGTTTTTTACTCCATGTGAGTTTTTGCTGACTGTGCAGCTTCACACTCAGACATTCAGTACATCAGGTCATTCCATCCATTAAATAAAAGGCTGTCTGTCAGATTGCAGTAGGACATCAGATTTCATTCCGAGTTGTATCCATATGGATCTCTCCACACCTAATTGATCATTATTCTTCCTGCTCCTTCCATCTATCCACACCCAGAATACTTTTCATCTCCTATATTTTGTCTGTTCACTAGACAATAAACACATCAAAGGCAGTGATCTCTCTCTCTTTATATACCCATTTCATTGCACAGTGCAGGAAATCAATGATTGAATGAATCTTCTCATTAAAAACTTAAGAAAACTCTGAGTTAATAGGCCAAGAAACAAGATGGGCACGGTGGCACATGCCTATAATCCCAGTTGTTCAGGAGGCTGAATCAGGAGGATTGCAAATTCAAAGCCAGCCTCAGCAAAAGCAAGGAACTCAACAACTCAGTGAGACTCTGTCTTTAAATAAAATACAAATAGGGCTGGGGATGTGGCTCAGTGGTCAAGTGCCCCTGAGTTCAATCCCCGGTACCCTCCAAAAAAAATAGGTCAAGAAACAAATCTATGAGATTTTTAACATCAAAAAAATCTGAATCAATTACCAAGCCTTTCTTTTTTTTTTTTATAAATACATCACACTTCCACACTAAATGATCGGTTGTACAAAAATTGTGAATAAACTTCTTATTACTGAACACATCTGTAGAAACAATTAAGGGAAGAATTTTATGTTATATGTTTTAACTACATTTTTAAAAACTTACAACCATAAGAAAACAAATGATACAATTAAAAATGAGCAGAAGACATGCATCCAGAGATACACAGATAACAAATAATCATATAAAAAGATATTCAACGTTATTTTTCATTAGAGAATTGCAAACTAAAACAAAAAATGAAAATTCTCTACCAATATTAGTATGGCTAAAATAAAATAACCTGATAACACCAATCTCTAAAGAGAATGTGGAGCAAGAATAACTTAATATTCTTGATGGGAATGCAAAGTAATGCACTAATATGAAAGATTATTGATTTCTTACAAACCAGGACATAGTCTTACCAAATAATCCAGCAATCATGTTTCTAGGTATTTATCCCAGGAAGTGGAAAAATTATTTCCACAGCAAAACCATAAAACAAATGCTTATAGCAACATTATTCATAATTACCCCAAACTAAAAGCACATATGATTTCTTTAAACAAGTGGATGGATAAATAAAGTAGAATACTTTCATATAATAAAATGTATTCAGCAATAGGAAAAATGACCTATAAAGCCACAAAGGACCTAAATCTTAAATTCATGCATATTGCTAAGTGAAATAAACCAATATGAAAAGGCTATATACTGTATATTTCCAACTTAGTGACATTCTGGTAAAGATAAAAGCATACAGAAAGTACAAGATTAGTGGTTGCCAGGGATTTGGACAAACTGTTTAATGAATGGATAGTTGAAATGTAGGGGAATTTTAGGGCAGTAAAACTTCAGTATAATAAGGAAATAGTTGATTTATAACATTATACATTGTCAAAACTTACAGAATTTTATAGTATTATAAGTAGAATTACTTTGGATCAGGCAGAGGGGAGGGAAAGGAGGGAAGGGATATAGAGGTAGGAAAGATAGTAGAATGAATCAGACATTATTACCATATGTACATATATGATTATGTAACCGGTGTGATTCTACATCATATACAATAGGAAAAATGACAAGTTATATTCCATTTACATATGATGTGTCAAAATGGTTTCTATTATCATGTATAACTAATTAGACAATTTAAAGAAAAACAGCATTCTAAAAAAAAATAAACAAGAGGGCTGGGGATATGGCTCATTGGTTAATTGCCCCTGAGTTCAATCCCTGGTACCAAAAAAAAACACCAAAAAAAAGTAAACCCTAATATGTGCAAATTTTAAAACAAGCTGATTGAGTAATACAGGAAGGAATGCAGACTGTCAAGAGGGAATCTAACTATATTTCAAGTAAAAACAATATAAGGAGCCATGGGAGAACATGCTAAGTAACTTTGAAGCTGAGTGGCATCTGTAAGGCAAAGGAACTATACACCAACACTGTACCATAGTTAATAAAGTTGTTTTCCATTGAAATGCTGGGATATCAGCTGACAATTCTGGCACAAACATACACGTGTATATGAACTGAATGATTAAGTAAATGGATGGTGGATGGGAGCCAGGTTATAGTGAGAACTCACAGATAAGCAAGAGTAGAATACCAGAACGAACATGCTATACTGAACTAGAGTTGAACACTTCAGGATATACTAACATTTATCTTAATAAAGCTATGGAGGATAACATATAGAAAGAGTTATGGATTTATAGGTACACATGGATTGATATAAATATTTTTCTCTACCCTGTCAGCTGAAAGGCACTAAAAGAAGTATCACCACAGTAGCAACATGTATCACTAGCAACCAGATTTGGTTGCTACTTCTAATCATCCAGTCACAGCAACTAGAGATTCTTGGAGAAATATCTGATTTTAGCAGTGGAAATACACAAGATGATCCTGGAATATCTTAAAAGTGCCAAAATAAAGAAAGCATCTTAGTCTATTCTGTATGGCTATTAAAAAATACCTGAAGCTAGATACTTTCTGAAGTAAAAGGTTTACTTCGGTTTCGGAAGACAGATTGGATAACCACTTCTATAGAGGGCCTCTGCTGTGTTACCATCTGGCAGAGAAGTGGAAAAGGAAATAACCATGTTCAGAAGGGGTTAAGCATGTAAGGTGGCCACACTTCATAACAGACTGGTCTTGCAAAAATTGGGGATGTGGCTCAGTGGTTAAGCGCCACTGAGTTCAATCCCTGGCACCTGAATAAATAAATAAATAGATAAATAAATAAAGTAAACCCTAATATGCGCAAATTTTAAAACAGGCTGATTGAGTAGGAAGGAATTCAGACTGACAAAAGGAAATCTAACTGTATTTCAAGTAAACACAATATAAGTTAAGGAGACATGGGTGGGGAGAACATGCAAAGTAACTTTGAAAATGAGTGGCATCTATAAAGCAAAGGAACTATACACCAACACTGTAATATATGTCCTATGAGAATGATATTAATTTCTTCTAGCAGTAGTGTCCTGCCCCCATGACCTAATCACCTTCTACTATAACTCACATCTCAAAGATCACCTCTTAATACCACCACATTGGGGTAAAATCTTTCAGCTCATGAACCTTTGGTGGACAAACTATATCCAAACTACAGCAGAAAAATTTGAACACATAAATACAGATAGGGATATATCAAAGGGACCCAGGATTCAATTGAAAAAAACCTCAAAGGCCGAAGTTGAGGAAATTTGAAGAACAAAATTTAAAGGTAGCATTAAATTATAATACAATAAAATAAATATTCATGTGTTTGTATATATGTACGTATATATACACAGTCGAATAAATAATAAGTTGGAGAGAAGAGACACATTTTCTAAGTAGAGGAGTTCCAAATAATTCATGAAATATACTACCCTTAAGAACAGAAGTATAAATCTTTATTCCTTAAATATGGACTGTGCACAGTTACTTCCTTCCAAAGAGTATAATCTGAAGAAGAGGAAAATTGAGTAATTTTCAGGTGGAGAAACCTATCAGACACAACCCCAGCCAGGTGGTCAAGGTCAGTGTCGACAGTAATGACTCCTGTTGGTAGTATGGACCCGCCACATGATATCATGAAAACGACACTCTATCTTTGTCATCTTTCCCATAGTAACCCATTCCCCAAAATAATCATGAGAAAAGCATCAGAGTTGTAATAGATGGCCAGCTCACAAAACAACTGTCCATTAGTCCTCAAACTTCCTGGGTCGTCAAACCTTAGAAAAGTCTGACAAATGGTCATGACCCAGATAAGTTCAAGGAGACATGATGACTAAATGTAAAGTGGCATCCTGGAGCAGAAAAAAAGACATTAGGTGTAGGTTAATAAGGAAGCATCGATATTGGTTTGTTTATTGCAGCAAATGAATTATGCTGGTGTAACTGTCAGTAATGAGAGTAACTGTGTGCAAGCCAACTCTCTGTACTATATAGCCTAATGCTTCTGTCAATCAAAAACTTTTCAAAAAATAAAACCTATGCTAAAAGCTAATTCTTAAAAAATTCTATGACTAAGAAGATGCAATGATTACTTATGGTTTACTCTTTGTTTTTCAAAGCTTTATTTTATTCACATTGTATTTAGCACTGGTAGGTGAACATATGGTGAAAACTTACATTAAATTATTGAAGTTTTCCAGACAATTCATGTGATTTACTCATAGATTTGAAGGGCAGTAGTTCTTTTTAATCCAACTAAATGCTTAAGAAAAAAAATGTTACTTTAAAAAGAGATCCATTTGCTAGATGTGGTGGCACATGCCTGTAATCCCAGCCACAAGAAATGGAGGAACTTTGGTCACAGGGGTGGGAGGGGGCAGGAGGATAATAAAGATGGTGGAATATGATGGACATCATTGCCCTAGCTTTATGTATGACTGCATGTTTGTTGTGATTCTACATCACATACAACCAGAGAAATGAAAAGTTATGCTCCATCTGTGTACAATGAATCAAATTGCACTCTGCTATCATGTAAACCTATTAGAACAAAGAAAGAAAGAAAGAAAGAAAGAAAGAAAGAAAGAAAGAAAGAAAGAAAGAAAGAAAGAAAGAAAGAAAGAAAAAAGAAAGAAAGAAAAATGGGATCCCAATTAGAATAAATTATACTCCATGTATGTATAATATGTCAAAATATACTCTACTGTCATGTATATCTATAAAGAACAAATAAAAAAGACTAAGCAATATTAAAAGAAATATTTATCTCTCTACAAACCTGACAGCTACTTTAGTTGGTCTATATTTTTATTCTCTCACCCAACCTGATGTCTTTACCTAAATAGACATAATCTCAAAGTTCAGTGTTTGGTGTGCTTTGATTCTATGTATCGGTCAAGAAGATTGGTACTTTCTCTTTATATGTGTGATGCCTACTTATTGCTCTTTTAAGAGCTATGTTTTCCCCAGCAGATTTTAAATGTGGTTTGATAGATTCTATATTACTAAGTTAACATCAGGTTTTAAAAAGACAGACATTAGTTCTGAGTCTCTATGTATACATAATGGTCACTAAAGACAGTTTACCTAATGTGAAATGTCAGTCTTTATTTTCTCTACATTTTGTTACTTCTTTTTAAATTGATATTACTATTAACAGAAATCACCTCTCTGGGGACTAATGTGAATTGTATTTTTTACATCAGTTGTGCCACACTATTTTCTAGAAATTATATTAGGAAGTCAGGTAAGTGGAGAAAAGGAGATTTAGAGGCAGAGCCACCTGGACTAGAATCCTCTCTCTGTCATTGGATATGCATGTATATCTCAGATCTCAGCTTCTTCATATATAAAAAGGAAATGAGAATAAAATCCATCAGTTGATCTGAGTACAAAATAAAGTCATTCATAACCAGAGCATAGCTTGGTGCCTGATATTGAATAGGTTCTTGATACCTATTAATTATTTGCCTCCCACATTGTATGTGAGAGGACTATTTTTTAATAAGAAATATGATGAATGCACTATAGGAAACTGGTATATATATAAGATGGAATATCATAAAGTTCTTAATATTTTGTGGTAAGCACTATTAGGAAAAAAAATGATGTCACAGGCTGAGAGAAAGCACTTACACTACAGAAGTTACATTTGTTTATAAAAAGACATTAGAATAGTCAATTTTTTTAAAAAAATTGAGTGGCAAAATATTTGGAAATGTATTTCACAATAATCATCTCAAAAGGTGTTCAGCCGAATTAATAGTCATGGATATATAAAATAAACCTACAATTCAGCCTCACTACATACCTACAAGAATAGTTAAAATTGAAAAGAACAATAATATCAAGTGTTATACAGGTAATATTAAGTAATATCAAATGTGAGCAAGGATGTAGAGCAACTATGACTCATGTAAGTATAAACTGATATCAGCTCTTAGGAAAGCCAATGAGAAGTTTAAAATAAAATTAAATAGACATTTCTTCTTTTACCAAGTCATTCTTCTCCTAGGTCTATATAAACAAGAGAAGTAAGTTCACATGTACACACAAGGATTTGTAAAAAAAAAAAAAAAAAAAAAAGACATAGCAGGCTTAATCAAAATAAGCAAAAGCTATGAGAAAGCCAAATGTCTATCAACAAGAGAATAGGGAATATATGTGCTGCATTCATAAAATAGAGTATTACTCAATTAAAAAGGATCAAAATATTGATTTATTCAGTGGTATGGATAGAATGCCAAAGCACATTTCTATTTACCAAATTCAAAGACAGGTAGACTTAGTGTGTGATGACAGAAATCATAGCTACAGTTGTTGGTGTAGAGGAGTTAATGGTAAAGAGCCCGAGGAGATACTCCTGGGTGATGAGCTAAGGTCACCTGCTACACGTTTGGAAAAATCCTTTGCACTGTAACCTTGAAATTTGTGTGGTTTGCAATATGTACGTGATTCCTCAGTTTTAAAAGGATTTGCAAGGATTAAAGCATTCCTCAAAAAAAATTTTTTTCAAGTTATCCAAAGTTAGCATACCATTAAGCTAGTATCTCTGAGGGCCAGGGAATGCCAAGGCTCTGGGCCCACAAGTTTGAACAAAGTGACAGGTCTCTTGAGGGACAACTTTGCCCACAGCATGACTAAGGTCTGGAAGGAAGGTCATCGATACCACATTGGGTCAGGGGCTATTTGGTCAAAGATTGTGTCCAATAGAAGCAAAAAAGACATTCTCTGGGTTGACATGGTTTTGTGTGTTCCGATGTTGGAGTCACAGCCTATATTTCTCTATTTCCCTACATGTGTTTATGATCTACTTATAAAACTAACCTTTCCTTGATACTTTTTGTGGTCACCTGCATGTCATGCCTTTGCTAGAGAAATAATATATCAGATACTTTGATAAAATAAAACAATGTATTTTATTATTGATCCCTAAAATACTTCATTCCAGCTTCAAGCAATGATCTGATAAACTGAGTCTATTCATCTCCTGTATATGCCCTTTTGACTTAAACTCAGATTATGTCAGAGAAACTGGAAAGGATGTCACCACCTCATAATCCTCTGACTAACCTTTGCCCTTTCCATTCACTTTAGAGAAAGCTGAAGAAGTGTCCTGTCCAAAAAAAGCTCCTGGGCACTGTGTCATTTAGTCAATTACAGCCACATGAGAGCTGACATGGAGAAACAGCTGCTCATGGCGAGCACTCCTCCTGTGCCTTTCTCCCTGCTCCCAGTTCCTGTCATGTGTTCTGACCCATTTATGATTAGGTGGAGGTGAAGAGGTTAAGTAAAAACCAACTTAACATTTTAACACATGGTTGCCTTGGATATCAGTGCCACTGATGTAGTGAAATCATAGAAAGCACCATTACCAAATTGGGGAGTGAATTTTCAACTTCTTGTCCAGCCCATGTACATTCAGTCTTCTGCATAAGAATACTCCGGGGGATGTGATCTAAAGTAGCAAGAGTTCAGTTTCCACAGTTACTACTGGAATCCTAACAAATATGTATGTTCTCACACCTATTTAAATCTCTGAAACATAACATGGCAGGTTATTTTGTTAAGAGATAACATGTAAGGATGGATTTGTCATCAGAATATTTTGTGATACAATTGGCAAACTACCTCTTAACTCTGTATTGAATCATACATATCAAATTTAAAAGAAATCACTTAAGAAGATATTTGCTAGTTTTATCCAATGTGAAGAGAAGACAGCTGATGATAATGTTGTAATCATATTTAGTGTCACTCTACAGCTTCAGTTATTTCAAAACAAGAATGTTTAACATGAGTTCAGCCTTACTCTCATTAAGATGGAGGAAGGCCTACAAGATTAGGAGAACTTTCCTCCTTACTCAAAAGAAAAACTAAAAATAAAAACAATCCCTCCCTCAAAACACATAAAACTTTTTGGGTGACCTGGAAATTTATAACCCTGCTAAGTGTACTATAATAAGACTTGAAATGAGTAAAAGGTATGGTTCCCTCTGAAAAAAAAGAAGAAAGCTGATGCAAACATAGATTATGAACATTTTTCAGGCAGTTTTAGAAAAGGAGATGAGCCTGGAAACTAATGAGGGGATTATGCCGCTTGCCAAACACGTCTTTGTAACTTCATATTCAAAAGTGGAAAATGAACTCTAGGTAAATGTGTGGACCCACTGGATATATGGAGCAAAGCAGTCAGGCCAGAAACATATTTATTTATTACCCATTCCTCCTAAATCCTCACCTTAGCTGATAGACTTCAGGGTAATTTAACTCCTTTATGATTAGTGCCAGCTCAGCATCAGAGCACAGTAATCCCAAATGCCTGCCTTCCCTTTCTGAAAGGCATGTTTCTCTAGCTAATGGTTCCAGGTGCATTTGAGGAAGGACAGAAGGAAAATGAATAATACACAATCACAACATAGCAGGGTTCTTTCTTTAGAGAAATCCTGAAGAGGACATTTCCAGGACTCTCCAAGAATGGTGGTGTTCCCCTCAACAAAGAACTGTTCCATGCATCCTGGACGAGAATGTCCTCTGAGCCCTCTCAGGACACAGTGAGGGGATAGATGAATCAGTTACACATTATAAATCTACTCCAACATTTTTGCTCTTCTAAGCCTTTATATTCATTTATTCCTTTACATTATAGCAAAATTTTGCATCTCTGCTTGATCTGATGTAGGCTAACATTAAGTCCAGGTTGCAGTCAACTATGTAAACAGAAGAGGAAAGCCTTTCCCAGCTTCTTAAACTAACATATGGAATTCAAAATCTCTCATAAGTGCATCCATATTGATACACTTGGCCATCCCAAAGTCATTTTCCCCGACAAACATATTTACATTCCATTTCGGTATATGTATCTTAGTCTCTGGTGATATTAACTAACCACATCCTACAATTCTTTATAAATGAGCTCCTATCAGGTTAGACTTGTACTCATTTTGCTGGACCTGACTCTAGGATGAGTCTAGAAGCCATGATGGATGGTGAGTGTGGATCCTTTGGAAATAAGCATTTCCTTGCAAAGTAAGTTCATTACAGTGTCCTTGAGATGGAGAAGCAGGCTTTTTCAGAAGGGAGCAGGTGGAGAAGCTAGTGAGATGGACTGGGATTCATTTTCTAGATGTCCTTAACTGTGCTTGGGTGTTTATTTTTATTCTAGCACTTCTCCAATGTAATAAAAATAACTAGTGGACTCCACAGTAGCAATGATAGCACTTCATTGTAATCTTCTTTTGGGTAGGCATGTTCTTCCAGGCAACATTTAGGTCTTATTTATGGCTTAAAAGTTTATTTTATTAGAAGAGATTTAGTTGTCATCCTTGGCATTTCTCATGATCTTTGGGGTCATTCTCTATTAATATTTGGCAATAGATGTAACACTGGTTTTCTGCTGCTAGTAGGTTTCTCCAATATTCCATTGATGTTTTCTTTCCATTCTCTTGTGAGGAAAATAAATTGCCATATCCCTTGTTTCTAATGCAAAGTAGAAAAAGTAGAAAAATTGTGTCTATAGACTCAGTTTCCTCACAGTGGTCTATTGCAGTCAGTAGAGACCTATTTTGGGGGGGGAGTGGGTTACTGGGGATTGAACTCAGGGGCACTCAACCACTTATTCACATCCCTAGCCCTTTTTGTATTTTATTTAGAGACAGGGTCTCACTGAGTTGCTTAGTGCCTCGCTTTTGCAGAGGCTGGCTTTGAACTCATGATCCTCCTGCATCAGCCTCCTGAGCCACTGGGATTACAGGTGTGCACTACCGTGCCCAGCTAGAGAGCTCTCTTGATAAACAAGTTTACTAAGGAGGCTATTCTTCATAACTCAGGCATCTCATCAATGTCACTTCTGCAGATTACTTAAGGAAACGTAACATAAAATGCAATCTCTTATCTCCAAATAGTTTTGTTCTTCCAGTTTTCCAGCTGAAAGAGCCAATTTTCTTCCTTAAATATTTTCAACTTAATTAAAATGAAAGAAAGTAAAAATAAAGTTACAGAATTTCTTCACTAAAACTCAAAAATATCATTCGAAACTTTAAGGTAGAATTGCATGAAGAAAAATCTAGGACAGATTCTGTATGTAAGCATTATTAGTAGAGTACTCTCATATTATAATGGAATATTTTCAAGTTCTCATGATCTAGGACATGGTGGCTCAGTCAAAACTTATGTAATCTGGTCTTAGACATGAAGTCATAAAAGATTTGTGGTATATTCATAAATTCAGAGTCCTTAGAAGTAAGATGTTGAAAATAAATACATCAAAAATAAAAATCCCACTTGTTAATTTTTTAGTGCCATCTGCCAGACTTTCATTATCCTTTAAAATACCTTACCAAGTGTGGTTTAAATGAGCCTAGAATTTTAATTTTTTCCTCCATATTTTCTGGGTTTAATTAGCATTCAGTAAAGTCCTTAACTGTTTTAAGAGTGGTTTGGCTATGGGAAATATGTTAAATCAGGGCTGTAAAACTGTCTTTAAACACATTTAAATAAAATTTAAATACTTTAAAAATTGCAACCTAAAATGCATGTTTTTAAGAGCTATTAGTAGTTTAAGAGACTCACTCTGCCTTTGTCTTAAACAGATGCTTGAGCACAGTCTCAAAGAAAACACATCTAACAGTGACACAGGAGATGATGAAATTATGTATTTATAGTACTTACATTGTTCAGTCTCTCTTTATATAACTATCTTTTCTCCTTGGGATGTTTTTACATGGTGTATGTTGTGATTTTATCTGTTTGCTTTTCTTTTCTTTGGAGACAATGGGTTATTTAGTATCTCTTTTTTAAAATCTATTTAGGGGTGTGCATTTTAACAGTCTTTTCTGGTTGCATTGTTTGCTTGATTTCCTCCCCCTAAGGACTCTTCTTTATAATGCAAACAAAGAAAATAATTTGTGGTTTGGGTGGAGGAGAGAGAATCTTGTCATGTGAATGAGTATGGAACAAACCAGAAGTTTTGAGTGTATTAGATGGGTTTTCCCAGAAATTCTTGCTTTTTTTCCCCCTTTATTTATCATAAAATTAATCACTAATAGAAATTACAATGTAATATAAGCATTTTGAAAACATTGTTCTTGGTGCTTTATATACACTTGAAGCATACATTATGGTATTTCTCACTGATTCAATACTTAGAAAGCAAGTTTTATTGTTCCCTTTTTACAGATTATAAAACAGGGAGGCTTAACAGGTTTTCCGTAACCACATGGCCAGGATGTGAAAGAACTGAGAAAGTAGCACATTTCTGTATGATTGGAAACTGTGCAATTAATGACACTCAGAGCAGTGAACAGTATAGATAAGAATTGGTTTATATTTTGCCATGGTTGAAGATAAAGATAGATACAAGGGCACACATAGTAACATGAAATAACAGTCAATACCTACCACACTATTGCCATTTAGAACCATTTATTGGCTGGGAATCAAACTATGGCCTTCACATAAAATAGATTTCTTCCCTGACCACTCAAAGGAATGATATTATTATACCCATTCTAAAATAAAAATGTAGAGTCAGGAAAATTAGGTATCACTTTCAAAATCACAATACTACTCCCTTGGAGGTACGGGAGTTCAAATGTGTTCTAAAATGTATTCTTCGACTTCTACCCTATTGTAAGCTACACTTTTTCTGGACTTGGGGTTTCATCTCGAAAAATCATCCCAATCGAATATTGGTTTTTAAAATTCTCATGTAATGTGACATTTATACAGTAAAATGGTTGGAGTTTTCAGTGTATTTACAAACCTATTCATTCCATTATTTCATATTTTTTTTAAAAATGACATTCAGACAATAGTAGAGAAAGACTGATCACAGGTGTGGAAACCTTCCATGTGAACCAAAAAACCTCTTACCAAGTGATAATAATCTCAGTGGGCATGGATAGAAAGTATTATGTTAGGTTACCAAAATTCTGGAGCTCCTTGTAACTGACAGAAAATAGAGCAAAGGAAATATTCTGTAGGGCCCATCAGAAAGCAAGAGCCACCATGAAGAGTAGCATGAGAAATAAACCATTTCATAGCAACCTAGAAATACCAGAGCTACCAAGGGTCAAGATCTGGATCAAGAAGTACAACATTTTTCTAAAGCATTCTTTGAGATTTGAAAGAGGGACTCCTTGAAATATAATGCTAAATGTTTGGATTAAAGTTTATTAGCTTACACCAGTAAATCTCATCACTTCAGGACAAAGAAAAACATAGATATCTGTGTATTACCCATATATTAGCCTAGATGCCTTAAACAACAGAAATGTATTTTTTACCATCAGAGAGACATGAAGTCCAATCTCAGAATGTCAGAGGGGTTGAGTTCTACAGAGGGCTTATTAAATCCTGGCTAGGCAACACGGCCTTCTTGCTAGGTGCTACCATGGTCAAAGACAGGGCAAGTTCTCTGGTGTATCTTCTTATAAGGTCACTGGTCCCATTAAACCAGGGCCCTATCTCCATGATTTCATCTAGACCTAGTTATCTCCTAAAGGACCATTATCCAAATACCTTCCCATTAGGTATTAGCATTTCAAAATACAAATTTTGAAGCATACAAAAACATCTAGTCTCTCTCTCCCACTTCATTCTCTCCCCACCCCGTATGTGTATATGTGTATGCATAAGTATACATACATAGACATACAAACATATACACACATAAATATATATATATACCAACATACAAATATATATCTACATCAGTAGATATAGGTTGATAAAAAGGTATATATGTTTTATAATTACATTTTGTACTGCCTATAGATAGCTTTAGTAGAACTAGGCATAAAAATAGAAGTGATGACATCTCATTTCAGTCTTTACATATATATAGCACATGAACTGTTTTTGAAACAGCTGGCAGAAGTGTTGCATTTTCTTCCTAGTGTGAAATTTAGTTAGGCTTAGCTTGGTGAAATCAGTCTTTTGTTCCCAATCAGCATTGCAGATCGGCTGAGGATATAAGCACCTAAAACTGAGCCTCCTGTGTCTCTTTAGAGGATCCGGAACACACTCGACAGCATTATCCTAAACGTTTGGTTTGATATCCACTGGCCTCCGTAGCAGAAATCTTTTCAAGACCTCAGCCGCAATTTGTGTTTTGAAAAGGTGTTAGATAGCAATTTTATATCCAGCAAGCCTCTGGCAATAATGTGAAAAATTATATTTCTAGGCATGTCCATTCTATTGTTATTTATATTAATAAAAGAGTTGAGGTGTCAAATGGTGGAGAATGTTGAAGCAAATAATGATTCGGCCATATTTTAAAAATAGTAGGGCTGGAGCACCAGCTATGACTCAGGTCAATCTAGACTCCAAGGAGGGAAGAGGAGCCATCCAGCCAAGACTGGCCTACCATCCCTGGCACCTGATGCAGGGTTTGTAGTCAGAACAAACCTCAGCTAAACCTGGTGAGGCAATTGTACTGGAAGAAAAACAAAGGCAAAACCACAGACCATTAGAGAGAAGTAACAAATTGGCACCCAAGGAAACTATTCCTTCCTGCAAACTGAATACTTCAAAATGAGTTTAGCTGGTATCCTTCTGAGATTTGCCTGCAAGATGAGAATTTAAACATGTTTTCAAAATAAAAATCTCAGTTGAGTTGAATTGCTGAAAAGAAACATTACTAAAACCAATTAATTAATGAACTTGAATATCAAATAAAGTATTTCCCCATAATGTAGCACATTTCCCAGAAAGTAAACATAACATATAAAAGAAAACTAAGGAGGCATATAGGATGTATTCAGAAATTCCAACAATTCCTCAGAGACAGAATATTTAGGAAAATTACATTTATATTGTTAAGAACATAAAAGAGAGACTTGAATATGACTTTTAAAAATAGACTGTGGAAGATATGAGTGAGTCAAGTGAAACTTTCAGGAATTAAAAAAATGTGAAATTTCCATGGCTGGACTAATTAGCAGATAAACAAAACAATTTGCACACTGAAGCTTATAAGTCAAAAACAGTATGCCTAAAGAGGTTTAGGAAAGCAGGAGATAGAAAAATAAGACAAAGATGATAAAAGAAAAGAAAGTCGGGATCGAAAGCATTTAATGAGTATCTAATCCATATTCCATAAAGAAATTCAAAAGAAATTAAGAAGAAAGCATTATTTAAAATATAGTCATGATGAATTTACCAGGAATTGTTGATATTAACCAATATTTAAATCCTGCAATCCTATTAAAACCCAAGCAAGACTTAAGGAAGTAAGAGAAATAAAACAAAAAGGGAAGAAAAAAAATTTATTCCTAACCACATTGTAGTGAAGCTGCAAAACACCACAAATAGGTTTAAGTCATCACAGAAATACAACTATCAGCTACAAAGGAGTAACATCATATTGATGAGGAACTACCCAACAGCAACAGTGGAAAGCTAGAAAGTCATTGAACAATAGCACCAGTTGGCAAAAAGACCGTGACCATTAACTTTGATCTCTACATCCATCAAAAGTGTGTTTCAGTGATGAAGAGGACACCAAGGTAATTTCAAATAAAAACAGCAACATTTACTACAGCAGACCTTTAACTTCATAAAGGAGACACAAAGGAAATATTTCAGGCAAAAAGAAAATCAGTTCCAAGGAAAGTCTAAGATACAGAAAAAAAATGGTGTATTTCCAAATATACATTGCTGAATTTGGTTAACTAACATTTTTTTTTAACTTGGTACTTTTCTTCTATATTCATGAGTGATATTACTGGAATGGAATTTTTTGTCATACTTTGCCTGATTTTGCTAATAAGCTTATATTGGTTTCATAAAACATAATGAGGTTATAGGGTTCTTGTTTGCTTTTGCTAGCTAGAGATTTTATTTAATATTGGAATAACAACTTCCTTAAATGTTCGGTAAAAGTGCCTAAAATGTCTTATGCCTAAATACACCAGAGATTTATCCACTTTCTAAGTCTTTGTAAGAAATCAGCTTTCCCTTGGAATGTTTTTATTTATTTTTGTTTTTGTGAGAGGGCTAACTTTTAAACTATAGATTAAAGCTCTTCATTCTTGACACATCTATTCAGGTTTTCTGTTTCTACTTCAGAATACTTTGGCAAATATTGTTTTCCTGAAAATGACCATTTTTTACTATTTTCAAATTTATTGTCATAAGGCCTTTTTAAAAATTTTTGGTGTTTTTTCTTGTAGCATTTAAAAATTCTCTAGCTATAATTAATTCTCTTTTATATTTATAATATTCTTTATCTACTCTGTCTTTTGATTCTTTACTTATCATGCCAGAGATTTATCAACTTTATTAGTCTTTGCAAGAAGACTCCTCTTCTTGTTGTATCATATCTTTACTTTCAATATAATTAATTTTAGCTTATATCTTTATAATTTCCTCCCCTTAACTATTATTGCCTTTACTTTATTATTTTCTGAGAAGGAAAAAAAAAAACCTTAATTAACATGGAAAACATAATCTAGCTGCACTCTGCCCCTCCACCTCTCCAGTTGTTAGAAAAGTTATATACTTCTTCAAGATCCTGACCTTGTATAAGAGAAGTTTCTATCATGTTTCTTCTATTATCAGATTTAAAGAATACTGTTCATGTGTGTGGAATTTTACATATGAATTGATCTGGGATCAATTGCCAGCTTAAGGTCTAGGGCTTGTGGCTGGGTAGTAGAGCTCGTCTAGCATGTGTGAGGCCCAGGATTCACTCTCCAGCACCACAAAACAAGAGTTGGCAGTTTAAAACACTAGGATTAGAAAACCAAATAGAAACTGTGTACACATTAAAGTCACAGTCTAAGCTCACCTTGAGAAATGGTCAACCTCAAAGTGCCTGGACTAAATTTTAATAGTGTTGAATGGTGGGGAAAAGAAATCCTTTTAGTACTAATTTCAAAATTCGTTATTTTATGAATTACAAATTCAAAAAATTTCTATAACTACTCTTTTTTTTTAATTTTTTCTAGTTGTATATGGACACAATGTCTTTATTTTATTGCTTTGTATGTGGTGCTAAGGATCGAACCCAGGGCCTCACGCATGCGAGGCAAGTGCTCTACCACTGAGCTACAATCCCAGCCCCTATAACTACTCTTATACAAAGATATTGTAGGATTATTTTAACTCCATTAAGATATATACAATCAACTTATACAAATATAAAAGGAATAGTCCATTTCCATCCCATAAAAGAAAATTCAATGTTTGGTTAGTAAGCAAAGTTACTGCATAATGTTTTTACAAAGATTTCTTGAAAGACATTTTATTAGAACACCATACAAATTAAATTCTTAAATTAACATTGATACTCCTTCCTTAAGGGAAGCATATTTAAAATTAAATTTGTGTGTGATTACCTCAAACATAGCCTTATTAACAGCCACCTAGATGTTTGTGAGTTCTCATGCATTAAATTTTTGTTCCAGATTATTCACGGTTTGTTTAATTGGTGTGATACTTGATGAATATTGATGGTGCATATTGTGGAAATAATTTCCATATGAAAGGGGGTAAGAGCATTTCCTGCCCAGGCAAAACTCTGGAAATAAAAAGAAAATGATTCTGAAAGCTGAATTTAGACTATGAGTCTTCGACACTCTTATTTAACAGTTAAGTGTTCTGTACAACCAGGCATTCCAAATATATGTGTGCCAGATTATAACTCAACACTTTAATGATGTCCAAAACAAATTAGGAAATTAATTTATTCATTAGGGCCTGGTTTAAATGTCTACTATGGAGGTTAAATGTTTGTTTTATTTAAATGAGATGTTCAGGCTTTGGAAAAATCTGCACAATTTAACTTCTAAAATACTATGTTTGCAGGGTATTTGTTTTTCTTGTTTTACAGCAGATGCATTGACTCAGCCAACAGTGTTGTCCAAGGAAGACTTCAGTAACTCACAGCATCTTCCTCACCCAGCATGTGATTATTTATCAAACTGATGAACCCACAGATTATTGTATTTATGGTAATTAGTTTTGTAAATTTAATGAAATCAGTATCTGTTCAATGTCTTTATTATCATAGAGCCACACGCTAAATGTTCAATAAATACTTGTTTTTAATTACCCTCCTTAATATCTGTTTGAAAACACCTGTTGTAGATGCCATTTAGACATTATCTCATTCAGTCTTCCCCAACTTTACTCAAAAATCATTGCATGTGAAGAAACTAAGGCTTAACTAAGACTGGAGAAATCTAATTGTTTATTGTTTTAATTCCAGGATTTTAGTTAGCTGTGACCACCTTGGAATTATAAATGGAAGCTAGAAATTGAAATATTTTACAGGTAGATCAGCAAGTTTATCTTTGAAATTTGCAAGAACAAGAGACTAGGCATGCCAGGTGTGGTGGCCCACGCCTGTAATCCCAGAGGCTCAGGAAGCTGACAAGAGGATTGTGAGTTCAAAGCCAGCCTCAGCAATGGCGAGGCGCTAAGCAACTCAGTGAGACCCTGTCTCTAAATAAAACACAAAATAGGGCTGGGGATGTGGCTCAGTGGTCGAGTGCCCCTGAGTTCAATCTTCAGTAGCCGCTTCCCCTCCAAAAAAAGATACTAGGCAGATTGATATGATACAAGTCCAAAGACCTTTTTCCTTTAAATTGGATCATACTTTCTGAGGTCCTATCTTCATAAATGCACTACTTAAAGCTTCATATTAATTTTATACCCCAGTTATTCTGCAATATTCACAGAAGAGATAGTTGACAGCAATGAAACAAAAAAAATCTTGAAAAAAAGGAATTTTTATTACAGCCACATGTTTAAATCTTGCAAACAGTTCTCTTTCTTCCATCAAACTACTCTATCACAGAACTAGGCTTGACTTATGGTCAGTTGACTTATGTTTAGCTTTGGTTTTTCTATAAGGCAAGTTTTTCTTGGTTCAGATGTTGTTATGGTTTAAATATGAGTTGTCCCCCAAAAGCTCATGCATGAGACAATGCAAGAATTTTCAAAGGAGAAATGATTAGATTATGAGAGGTGTAACCTAATAGTGAATTAATGCACTGTGTGGTATGGTCGAGTGTGTCTAGAGAAGGTAGATGACTGGGAATGTGCCTTTGGGTTATAATATTTTGTCCTTGAATAGAGCTTGAATAGAGCTGTCTCCTTCCTGGTTGCCTGTTCTGAGCTGCTTTCCTCTGCAGTGCCCTTCCACCATGATGTTCTGTATCACCTCAGGCTAAGGGCTGTGGAGTCAGCCTACCATTGACTGAACTTCTAAAATCACGAGCCAAAATGAACTTTTCCTCCTCTAAGTTATTCTCGATGGGCCTTTTGGTCATGATTATGCAAAAGCTAACTAAAACACGTGTCTTTCTGTTTTTTAATTACATGCCAGTTCCTTACCATTTCATGTACCATATACTTTTTTCTTTAACCAGTAAAGACTACTCAACTCTGTGATTTATACCCAACACAGCTACTAAATAGTTGATCAGGAACTCGATTTCCAAGTCTAATTCTCTTAGCAAAAACAGAGATTCTCTTGAAACATTAGTTCTTTGGAACCTAATTGTATGCATTATTCTTAATGGAAACATAACTTATTTTTGTTTAAATAGTCTATTAATTCAGTCAAGAAGACTAGTGTATTTCACATACCCTGAAAACAGATGTGTCGGAAATAATTTTACACAGTCCAGACAATTCTCTGATCCCTAAACACACACGTACCTACCTCTCCCTCACAGCAGTGAGTTAAGTACTATTTGAAAGCCAATCTGTTGCCAGCTTCCCCTGTCCTTGCACAGTACTCATGATCTAAGTGGTCTTGCTGTCAGGAAAGCCTAGCAAATAGTCTTTTACTTATTAAAGTTGTTCTGAACAAAACCATTTATGGGTATCTAACTTGCAAACAGCAGGGACAACTGAACTTCCAATATGATATCAATCCCTGGGTCACTAGCTGGCCCTTTGGGGCACAATGATATCTTTTTCTGTTTCTAGCATGAAAGGGGTAATTCTTTATCCTTACTAGAATAATCACTTTTTCTAGATATGGATTTCCCTTACCTACAAGATATAATTTTGCCAATATCTCCATCCTTGGATTTACAGAATACTTTCATTGTTGCAATAATTTTTCTTGCTTCTAATACAGCAACTCTTTGGCTGCCTAACAAAGTACTCCAAATGTTAACTAGTTTAACAAAACAAACATTTTATTGTCTTTTGGGATTGCTTAATGCTTGCTTGGTTGGCTCATTTTTTTTTTCTGTTCCATGTGATATCAGTCAAAACACTTGTCACCTCAACAAGGCTGGAATATATGAATGCATTTCAATAGGCAATGATGTCTTGATGGCTGGGGTCATCTGGGATGGCTATACTTTTCTCTCTATGTGTAGTTGATTCTTGACTCTTAGCATCTCCAAAAAGGTAGGCAGAATTCTTAGATGACAACATAAGTTCTCCTCCCCTATCCCCATACACATACACACACAAAAAGTTATCAGGTTTTCTTAAGGTCTGATTGCAGAACTAACTTTGTATTGTTTAAAGAAATTACATGGCCAGGACTGGGGTTGTAGCTCCGTGGTAGAGCGCTTACCTCGCACATGTGAGGTACTGGGTTCCATCCTCAGCACCACATTAAGTAAATAAAGGTATTGTGTCCATCTACAACTAAAAAAATATTATATAAAAATAGAAATTACATGGCCAGCAGTTTCCATGGGAGGGAAAGAAAAAGAATAAACCTGCTTCAAAAGTAAATGAAGAGAAAAAACTGTAAATAAACAGAAGACAAACGAACATATACACAAAACTTAATCTATGACAAAGAAAGGCATTCAATGCAGAACCAAGAGTATTGGCCTAGATTCTAAAAAGGGAAGAAGTACATTGTATTTAAGAATGGGGCACAGGAGAGGAGGAAAAGTATAGCATGAGATAAAACTATCCCAGAAAAATGCACAGTCCTACAGGCCTCATTGAGGCTATGGAACCTTATTATATATGATATGCAAAGAGGCCATTGAATGATTTTTAGATAGGGAGATTAAATGAATAGATTTTTCATTTTTGACAGGTTATGCTGGCTGGAATAGAAAGTGATTTGGCAGGGAGCAGGAATGGAAGCAGAAAGATCATTTAATAAACTACTGCAATAATATGGGAAAGAGCTGATGGTTTCTTAGTATAGGGTGGGAACATGGAAATAGAGAAAATGAGGCTGCTTCAAAAGATTTATGAGATAGAATCAACAGGACTCTATGATTTATTAATGTGAGTATACCAATATCTGGCTTGAATCACTTGGTAGATTATGTTGATTATTGAGACAGGAAGCCACAGAAGTGGGTTTGGAAAGAAATGATCATTATTTCTGTTTTGAATATGCTGAGCTTTAGTTCCTATGAGAATTCCAAATGAAAATGTTGAGCAGACCATAAGCTACTTGGGAATAAAGCCCAAAAGGAAGGTTTGGGAGTATAAAGTTGGCAGGATGGTGAATTATGAGGGTAATTACAACAGTTGTGGATGAAGCCATTTCCCAGGGAGAAAAAGCAGGGTAGGAAAAAAGAGGGGTTTACTACCTACCCTTGGAAGCCCAAATAATTTAAAGATTCAATAGCAAAGAATCTTCATAGATACTTGAAGAGCTAAAGTCATGAAGATAAAGAAACTCAAGGGAACATGTAATCATAAATACCAAAGAAGGTAATTATTTACAAATAAAAAATCAAAGAAAATTCAATAGAAGATTGTAGAGAGGAGAGCTGGATCATAAGAGCAGATGTACAGAAAATTATGAGATGAAAAACAGGTAAGAAACTGTTGGGAAGGATGAAAGTACTGCTTAGTGTGTGAGATTTCATCTTAGATACAGGCTGTGAATTTCTCTTCCACAGTTTAATGGACGCTAATGAACAAGATACTTTAGACAAAGTTGGACATCGTGGCCATGTCACCAATTGCATTATTCCCCAAAACTAATTTCCACAAGTTAAAGAGAAGAGGACCAGGTGATGCTATAGTCATAGTGAGTTTTGATAGAGAAAAAGAGCTGGGGCATGGGTTTCCCAAATCGTTTTTAATGAGGAGCAAGCATGCTTGTTATTTTTACCTGAAGGAGAGTCTATGACCATCTTCCAAAATTATTCACTAGAAAACCACTCAGAAAAGGTAATCTAGAACAAAGACTTCTGCTCCCGCGATACTCCAATACATGAAAGACCCACAAAGAATTGGCTCTCAACTGAAGAAGCCCTATATATTGGTCATTGGCTAATTGAAACAGGTTTAAGGATCATCAAGTCTTAAAAGTTTTCTGGTGGTTTGTGGATATTTGTGCTTAACAGAGATGAGATGTTCAGGATATCTAAGAAGAGTTCCCCTAAATTGAATGTGCACTGAAGTATTTTAGTTCCTGTTTGTCCACAGAGTTAGCTATAGTGGAAATAGTAATGAGTATTCATTGTAATTCAATCTGGAGATGGATACAGTTTGGGTTGCATAATGTAGTGGTTAAAAGCCCATGTTCTGGAGATAGGCCACAAGGAACAAATCAATGGATTTTACTACACCCAAATTTAGAGTTTCTGTTCAATAAAGGACACCAAAGAGAGGAACAATCAATAAAATATACTTTCAATATCTGTACTGGAAAAGAAATAAATATATACACTATGAAAAAGCTTCTTTCGATTAATAAGGAAAGGAAGCCTAACTATAGGAATTGGTTATAATGATATGTTTCCCATAAGGAAAAAAAATCAAAGACCTAGAAAATATTAATAATGACATTCTGCTGTAGTAGTGATCAACAAAATACAAGTTAAAACAATAAGCTATCACTTTAATCCAGCCATACATGTAAAATGTAGAAAATCAGATGGAAAGTAATAGTAAAGTTATGGGCAAATTACAACTGCAGGCAGTTTTGAAAGAAAAAGAACGATGCAAGTTTCTGGAAAACCATTTGATGTTATGTATGGAAATGAAATATTTTCTATGTTAGTTTCTGTAACTAGAAAAAAATACCTGAGGTAATCACATATAGAGATAAAAGGTTGATTTGGGCTCATAGTTTTGGAGGTTCCAGTCCATGGTCAATTGGCCCCATTGCTTTGAGCCTATGGCAAGGTGGGAACACATGACAGAGAAAAACCACTCACCTCATGACTAGCAGACAGGAAGAGGAAGAGATAAGCATCACACAATTCCCTCAAGGGCACACTGCCAATAACTTAAAGACTTCCCACTTCTTAAAAGTTTCTTAAAAGTTAGTAGTACAACCCTTGGGACCAATTCTTGAACACATGGGCCTTTGAGGAACACTCAAGATCCAAATTATAGCATTGAAGATTTGGGGAAACTAGAACTATAATCAGTATTGTTGGGGAAAAAAATGATGCAGATTTCTAGAAAGCCATCTGGTGGTACTTAAAGAAATGAAATATGTTTATGCACATGCTACAATTGAGCAATCCTTCTCCTTGAGTAGGTATCAGACAGAATCCCCCACAATTTCATAAAGAGGTGTATAAATAAAACTACTCTCAGGGTATGGGAGACTCAAAAAAATATTTTGCACAGAACTGATGTGTATATACTACCTGAATAGAAAATATATTTAAAATTTCACAGATCTATGAGGATAGTGGTTTAGTGGGGCTGATGTGGGATAAATGGTAGAAAGCAGGCACTAAAATATTTGTTTGTTACCTAATAAGGGCATATGAGCACCTCCATAGTGTCTACATACCATCTCTTCATGTTCAGTTCCACAGATTATCTCTTCCTGTTCATTATTGTCAAAAATGCCATTTGTGGTCCATTTTAAGTCTCCTGCCATAAGAAAAAGGAACAGATTGTTATTCCTTGTAATTCCATGATCCTTTGGGGCCTATTTTTATTGCAATAACATAGATCTTCTTACCTCTGCAATCATATCCCATCAATTATTTAATGCTTGTTACTTTCATGACTCCTGACACTATGCCATCCATTCTTCCTTCTATCCTGGCATCCAGTGACTATCTCAAAGGTTTTTACACTACTTAACTGAAAATGATCACAAATGAGATGATATGCTAACCATACATTTTCTCTTCCCATTCGAAGTAAACATGTATGGCACATAATTCAATCCCACATCTTCAGAAAATTTTGTGTCATAATCACTATTCCTAGGATGTGATTCCGTTATATGTTAACTGTACACTTGTCTTGCACACATTGTGCCCAGTGAGAAAGAGCAGGGGCCCATAGGTTAGTTCCATGTGCTCAAGGAATGCCTATCCTTTTTCTGTCATTCCTTAGAATCAAGCAGAGAGAGCATGGCATTATCATATTGGTTATGGGCACATGAAAATATACATAGGGAAGGCCCACTGTAATTGTGGATCAAGAGCTAAGGTCTTCAATGCTCTTGAAGGAAATTGTTGTGACCAATCATAGAGAACTGCCTGACATGCACTCTAGTTAAATGACCGCTCTGGTTTCCATCAGTGAGTTAAGGTCAGCTGAGTGTAGTACACAGTATAAAGGATGAAAGTCATCTCCCTGTCTCCTTGGAGAGTGTCTCAAAATAAGTACATTAACACCTGGTTACCCAGTCTCATGGCACCTGGATTTGTAAGCCCAGAAAAGACCCACCCAGAGGTATTAGTCAGGTCCTGGAGTTCCTTAGAGCAACCAAACAACCTCACATGCAAGGTAGAGAATCAGAAAGAACTGCAAAAGGGAGAAACAAGAACTAGGAGCCAGGTAAGTTGTGGTTCATGCTCAAGGACTCCACCTTGATGACACTGCTGGCCTTGGGAGTCCTGAGCACCACTGTGAGGCTCTTGAGACTCAGGAACTTTCAAGGATGGCATTCTGTCTTCAAGGACAGAGGCGCCTGTGCCTATGTCTAGAGGCATTTCCTTGTGTGAGGATGTTCAGTCAGTCATAGTTTCAGGAGTTAGAGACAATATAAGAAAACTCTATAAGCAAAGTGTAGTGCAAGCAAACAATGAAATTTAAAGTGGCTCTAACAGCAACAGATTAATATTGAGGAGGCTAGTGTATCTGACACCTCTTGGGGATTATCTACTATCTTATTGATCTCACTAAAAACTCCAGCCAGTGCTATGGCAACAAGTTTTGCATGTACTTCAAGACATCTTTCCAGCTGCAACCTGATAGTTCTTGACCTTGGTCCATATAATAAATCATTGTTTCCATCTCTGGGTTTCTCTGAACATGCATATTAGATGCCTGCAGAAATTCTCTCAGTACAATACAGGTGCAACAGAAAATTATGAGAGATTAGTACCTGGAGGATCCCAGTTGGACAAGGGAGGATAGAAGCCAAAGGATGAACAAAAGCTTCCCACTTTGATACCTTGGCAAAAAATTCCCAGATGCAACTCCTAAAAAGGTTTGAAGAGATCAAGGACCCATCATAGGTAAAAGTGGGGATGACTCCATACATAGTTAAATTTCAGCTTTCTCTTTTCCACACTCCTTTCTTCCCTTGCACCAGCATCCTGAGATCATTCCCAAACAAACTATCTGCATAGAGCCTTTATCTCAGGCTTTCTTTCAGGAAAACCCAACAGACACATGGATCAATTTTTTTTTTTTTCAAAAGCACAATTTGTCTGAAGAGTAAGAAATAAAGAAGAGTGAACTCTAATTTTCCAATTAAAGTTATATATAATATACACAAAAAAACCCACAACTATATATTTTGAAGAAGATACACAAACACACACAACACATACAAACATTAAAGATGATAACTTTGATGAAGAGGGGGATGAAAGGAATTGGGAAATGAAATGGAAAATAAACAAATGATGATAAGTTGAAATCTGAAAAATTGATATGCCTCTTTTTTTATTAAAAGAGGGTGAGGGTGAATAGGCTGAGAGGCACAAGGCTCAAAGTAGAATCGTTTGTCCCAAGAAATATCTTTCAGCTTTCAAATGATTTTGAGGAAGAACACACACTTAACAAGAAAAGAAAGAAAAGGTAGAGAATTTTCTGGATGACATTCATGTCTATGCCTCTCATCCTTCTCTGTTTAGAAAAGTACCACTTCTTGCTTATATTTGAATCCATCTTTGATTTCACTCTGGCTGCAGCACAGAATATTTGGAAATTTAGAATTGGGATATTACCACCCTCCAAAATCCAAACCATCTACCTCATCTCATTTTATTTATTTCACCTGCTTATATACTATTTGTATTTGACTCACTGCTGGAAATATTGCTTACTGAGTTTGGGGGTTGGGGCAGGACAAGGAAAAGAGACTTATTTGATCTAAAATTAGCAATGCTGCCTTGCTGCTTCATACATAAGCATTTTGAATTTTCACCAGCATCTCTGGGTATTTCAAGAACTGCTATAATTATTTTCCCAACATTTTTTTTCAAATTTGCATTTGTTCTGCTTTTTTCTTAATGTGTGAAGTATTACCAGGAAAAAAAAAAATCAGAAAATGAAGAAGAAAAGATAAATGTGGCCTGTGCTTCCCAATCCAGTGGTAAAAGGCTCAGCTTCAGGGTGGTGGGTAGTCAGGTTCCCTTATAAGGGAAGTCAGCATGATGGCTAACTTGCAGATATTCTGTTTCAGAGAAAATAAAAGAAACTTTTGGTTGAGAAAGATAACAGCACTTTCCATTCCTGTATACAGGTAGTAAGAGACAACCACAGCAGGAAGATGTGGAATTTAGAGCAGCTGCATTGTCTTGTTGTAATTTATCCTTGCCTCAACAAATTAAAAGCTTTCTGTCACCAAAAGAAGGATAGAAGGGGCCCTGCCCACAGCTGCATGTGCCACAGCATGAACACTTGAGCTGAGGAGATTTGAAACCTGGAAACCTCAGCATGACTGGTCCCCAGTCAACTTGCCCCTGGGCATGGGCTGCTGTCAGGCTACCAAGCCTCTATAGAAAGACCCTCTCATTCCAATCACTATGTCTCTTGTCCCTAAAATTTTAGTTTCATAGCTAAAAATTCAAAAGTTGAGAAAGATTCATTCAGCCCTTTTAAAATTAAAATTTCCCTGCTAAAAGGCAGGTGACATAAAATTTCAATAAACTCACTCTAAGTATCTCATCCTTGCCACCTAACTTTTCCCTCCAGGGAGCACCAGACACTTTAAAGAGATGAAGATATATGTCAGAAAGAACAATAGTTTGTGGAGAAATATACAGCCACCTATCGTATCTTGGCTGCTCAGGAGCTGTATGAATATGCAGTTGCCCACCCCCACGCCCCACACTTTTCCAAAGGAGACAGGTTCCAAAATCCCCAATAGAGGCCTGAAATCATGGCCACTGCCAAACCTTATGCATACTGTTTTCCAAGACATACAAATCTACAATAAAGTTTAACTTACTAATTAGGCACAGGGAGAAATTAATGTCAATAATTAAAGATCAGCCCCCTTTATATCCCCTGTGGAGGATATATCCCAAGACCCAGGACAGATCTCTGAAATGGTGGAGAGTACTGAAATCTATATATATTTTTTGATACACATACATACCAATAATAAATTTATTTATAAATTAGGCATAGTAAGAGAGATTAATAGCAATAACTAATAAAAAGAGAGAGCAATTCTAACAGTATATCAATATCAATAAAGGTCATCTGAATATTCTCTCTCTCTCAACATATTCTTGTGCTGTTCTCACCTTTCTTCCTCTTGACTTTGGGTAAATGAAAACACCTAAGGCAAAACCGTAGATGAGGGAGACTACTGTAAAACCCTTTGTGCTTTCCACATCTATAAAAATAGAGGTCATAATGTCTCTGCCCCTCAGTAAATGGCAGAACAACAGGCACATGGCTAGTTATTTAATTGTTATTTCTCTTTCTTCTTTGCTACTTTTCTTTCTGAATCAATACTTAGTAGTTGAAGCTTTCATTGCTATTGGCAGAAAATGTAGTACTAAATGATTCAGGATTCAGTTCCTTATGTTGTCCTCCCTTATTCTTTTTAAATGAATCCTTCATTCATTACCTTTTGGAGTGGGGACAGAAAATCTTACAACAGTAAAAGAGAATGAGGGCTGGGGTTGTGGCTCAGTGGTAAAGCACTTGCCTTGCATGTGTGAGGCCTTGGGTTCGATTCTCAGCACCACATATAAATAAATGAATAAAATAAAGGTCCATCAACAACTAAAAAAATATTTAAAAAAAGAGAGAGAATGAGTACTCGGTATTACGAAAAGCTTTAAAAATCATCTAAGACTTTTTAAAACCATAGACCCAATGAAAATGATATAATTATAAAAGTTATACCACAAATACACTAATGGAAAGATTGTAATATTTCTTTTTACTTTTCCCTCATCAAATTTAAGCTTCTACAAAACTCTACACTTCTAGTTAAAAAAAATTACAAACTCTGTCATTTTAAAATGTCTTCACTTCCTTCATTTTATGACATAAAGATCCTGGGCTTATACTGCCAGAGTATGACAAAATATTTGTGAGGTGGGAAAAGAGAGAATGAGAGAATGAAATTTACTACAAAGAATTGGCTCACGCAGTTATGGTGGCTGAGAAGTCTCCCATGATCTGCTATCTGCAATCCAGGAAAATCAGTGGTACAAATTCTAGTCCACCCTCAGTGGGAACCAGGAGTCCCCATAGCATATGTCCCAGTATAAGGGCAAAGAACTGACATCTCAGCTCAGTTAGGTACAGAGAGGATTCAACCATGCTCTGCTTTTGTTCTTGGTTCCATTCAGTAGTTGGATGATGTCCAACCAAGATGTGAAGGACAATTTACTTTATTCAATTAACTAATTCAAATGCTAATATCCTCATTAGGTAACTTAGAAATTATGTTTAACCAAATATCTGGGCATCCTTTAGCCTGGACAAGTTGACACATATCATCAGTAATCACCTCCATCATCTTTTGCAGATGGATTGATGGAAGAAAGTTCCAAATTACCTGAAGCATGAGTATTTTAGATTTCTTTTGAATGAAACTCACAGTTAGAACCTTGGAAATATACCCTTACTAGTTTTAGCAAACTTCACTTTAAAACAATCTGATCATAACCTATTAGTTGGCAGGCAAACTTCACTTTAAAACAATCTGATCATAACCTATTAGTTGGCAGTATAATCAAAAGGAATAGTTTGTACATGTAAAGAGTGTATTTTCATCTCCAAAGTAATGGCTAAGTTATTCCTGAATAGATCTTTTGTCTAGACAACAAGTATGTCCAGTGACCCTTTGATGGAATGGCCCACCTGTGATTACATTCTTATGCAGTTGTCACTATTGTCATTCAATAATTGTTTTGTCATGGTGCCATATTGTTGTGTTAGTCTAGTGTCCTCAGGGGTACAGAATATCCATCAAGGATTCTGTGAGCCCCTCGATGGTAGGTCTTATATACAATGTATAATATAATAGTTAGAAGTTCATGCACTGAAATTACGTTCCTTGGGTTGTAGTTTGGGTCCTACTGTTCTCTAATTGTATCACTTGGATAAATTACTAAATATTTCTATGCCTCCATTTCCCAATCTGAGCAATAGGAATAGCATCAACTCCATAGGACTGTGTGAAGATCCAATGAGATCATGAATGTTGTTTATACAGAGCTCTGTGGTCACTCTGTGTTAGCTATGGGGAAAAAATTAAAACACATTATTATACCTACTTCATCTGAGCCCTCCATTCTTTTAGAAATTTCCTGATCAGAGATGTCCTCTTCTTTTGGCTTATGCTCTTGGATTCAGATTCGCTTTCTGAGTTGAAAATGCCTCTCCTTTAGAAACTAAACAAAGTAGCTTCTTGGCTTCACAAAGATCATACATAAAAGAAAGATCTGCTTTCGCTACAAAAGTAGCATCTTGATTCTCCTGGAATGAATTTTTGTGCACTTCCTGATCATTGTCCTGGTCTTCCTTCATTATGCAAATTAAAATGACTTATACACAACCCAAATCACATTAGGTTATACTAACAAGTTCTAGATAAGAAAGAATGAACATAAAATTTCATCAGGGGTATTTAGGAATAACTGCCCGACTAAAAGAATAATGAGATGAATTATAGAAGGAAGCTATGGAGAGGTATATAAATTATATTTCACATTTTCAGTAGTTTTTAAAACACTTTGCCTGCTAATGTGAGTACATCTGAACTATATGTGTGAGAAAGAAGCCTTTCTGAATATTGCTAAATATTGAGCTTGCTAGGATTGTGGTCATGAGTGTAAGAGATATTTTTGCCTTCTCTAACACCTGTGCTGACGTACGAGGGCCCCATTCTACCCCCAGACCTGCAAATTTGGTGACTGGAGACGTTGGTGAAATGATACCTACTGTGCCTCACTGAACCGCTGACATTTCAGCGAAGTGCAACTCTCCACCAATCCAATGAGCCATCTTAGCTGTTGAAGAATTCAATCTAAATGAAGGTATCCAGAACTCAAAACAGCACAAGGGGCATGTGCTAAATCCACAACCAAAGAACACAGAGAGTTTTCAGACCCCTCCCCCTTCAGAAATCCTGGTTGGGGCTCTGCTTCAGTGCTCCTTTCCAAATATATAGGGAAAGATTTGATTTCTGAGAAAATAAATCTATGTCAGATAGCTTAGCAGGAACAAATTTATCATTTAATGATTTTTGAGAAGAAATGGCACTAAATGACCTCAAATTAGTTCAAAAAGTAAAGAGATGAGCTCTAGACTGCAGTTTTCCATGAATGATTCCCAAAATTAAATTGCAGAACTATGTCAACAGGAACATCACCACTTTTATCCTGATCAGAAAGCTACAGAATCAGGAAAATGCCTTAAGAACTGCTGGATCTGAAACAACACTATCTCTGCCACTGTCTACTATAAATGGTTGCCCCAAATCCTCTCTTCTCCTATGAGTCCTTCAAATCCAGGATGCAAAGGAAGGGATCTGATTGGTAAGACCTGAAGCAGACCTGGCAAGCCCAGCTGTGTGAGAGTGTTGGAAACAGGATTTTTGTCTATTCAGGCTCGCCGTACTTGGTAGCCTTCACAATGCACATTCAAGAAGCAAGTTCACAGCCTCTGCCAAACTATCATTAGAAATCCCAGCTGGCCCTCATCTTAGGGATGGTGATTCAGAGAGAGTAGTAAGTAAGGTTATGAAACCAGCGTCTCTTGTGTTGAGTTGGGGGATAGAAATAGACCCACCCACATATGAGGGGAAGGTCTCTCTCTAAATGTGGATGGCTACAGGGGTACAGGAATACCCCTTCTTTTTCAGTTTCTGCTTCACAGAAACCTTTCAAATGTGCTTTTCTCTGAGTGTGTCCTCTGACTAATTTCTTGGTGGTATTTGGGTGTCTGTCTAGCTGACAGAAATGAATTTACTTGCCATCCCTACCCTTCTTGGTGTGGTACCTAGAGAAAATGGTTTTTATAAAGAGTCCTTTCATAGGTATTTACAGGAAAGAAGGCTGCAGGAAAGGGCAGCTGGCTGGGCAGGGGCCTCCTTAGAATGAGCATTATAACCACTTGGCTTTTCCAATCTATTTAAGATTAAATGAAACTAATTGACTGTAATAAAAATAAAGAACTAAGGAGTATCAAAATATGTTGTAATTATAATAAGGATAGATAACATTTAAAACAAAAAAGTAGAGAAACTTGGTGATTTTATTCTAAAATTTGCTCAGAAAATAAAAATTATTATCCCAATTAACCTTGAAAATTTCCAAGTCACCATAAAATTATTATTTATATGGCATATTTTTGTTTGTGAGTGGGCCTTGAGTGTTGTTCTGAAGAATACTGAGGTAAAATCTACTGAGCTAGACCAAATGAAGAAATGGAAGGAAATGCTATAGTCAGATGTGCGAGCATTCTTTCCAATGTTCTTGGGGAAAATAAAAAATGTCTAAGAAATGGATGGAAGTTAGATGGATAACTTTAAAATTATCCTGCTTGCCCAGATGGATTACTCATGTTTTTTTTTTAAATATTTATTTTTTAGTTGTAGGTGGACACAATATCTTTATTTTATTTTTATGTGGTGCTGAGGATCGAACCCAGTGCCTCCCGCGTGCTAGGCGAGCACGCTACCACTGCGCCATAATCCCAGCACCTCATGTTTTTTTTTAATTAACAATAATTGTTAATAAAACATATCTGTGGGTTATACATTTTTGGATTCAACCAAGTTCTTGTTGAAAATAATAAGGAAAAAATTGTGTCTGCAATGAACATGTACAGACTTCTTTCTTGTCATTATTCCACATACAAGACAGCATACCTGTAACAGCATTTACATTATGTTGGGTATTATAAGTAATCTAGAGATGATTTAAAGTTTACAAGAGGATGTGTATAGATTATATCAAATACTACACCAATGTATATAAGGGACTTGAGTACTTGAGGATTTTGGTGTCTGTGGGGGATCCCAGATCCAATCTCCCTCAAATACAAGGGATAACTGTACATGTTACTGTTTATTGTTATGGGGATTAATTTACACAATAAAGTTAAATCTTAGAAGGGGTAAAGACTCACTGCTAAAATTACCATGCATTTGTGGATAGATAAAATTATGCAGAACAAAGAAGAAAGTTTTTACATGGGTGATATTCTTCCTGATCCTATCAATAATAAAAACTTTAGAATGAAACATTCTTTTTACCTTTCTATATCCTAATTTCCCTTCTGATAAATGGGGTTTAAAGGCATGGCTTCCATCCCCTGGTGTGTCCTTAGATGGATCTTGTAATCCTCTGGCCTTCAAGACCTTCCTCAAGCTGGCCATCTCACCAGGCTGCCCCTTCTCCTTCCTCAGCTCAAGGTCACTTCCTGTTCACCTCCCATTTGAACCAATATCACAAGACAAATTGGGATTGCCTTTATTGAACTTTGAGTCATTTATTCCAACTCTTTATTCATTTGTTTTTAGTCAAGCTAGTTCTTTATCATTATTAGCTGTTTTCCCACTTCTTAGAACAATTCTTGGTTTATTAGAAGTATTTAATAAATATATGTTCAAGGAGGAGAAGAGAAAGCAATAGAATCTTAGAAATAGAGAGAGGAAATGTTATAATTTCTTATCCACTGTCAGAATCTCTTTATAATGTTTTTGATATAGAGATTTCCATCTTTTTATTTCTTAAAAAAAAGCTTATTTATTTGTAAAACCTTATTGGTACTTTGTCCTTAGATTAAGTGGATGGTTCCTCCCCCTAAGTTCAAAAGGTATTTACCCAAGAAGATTTTATTAAACACATTTTAGTTCCGTTCCAGTTAACAGAAGACCTTGTATCTGACTTCAAGAAGCTCTTCAGTTAATAGAGAAGAAAGATTTGAAGACTTCAAGAACCTCTTAAGTAAACACAAAGAAAGTATTTAAATATTTTAATTGTATCAAGTTTGATACAATTAAAAAGGGAAGGTCTATGCTCTAAGACATCGGTTGTCTCAACACATCACTTCCAAGGGCACACTGAGGGATGACAAGTATGATGTTATATAAAAACCTTCACCAGATGGCATTCCAGATGTGTCAGAAAGGAATGAAAATAATAACTGTGCTTATTATACGCTAAGGCACATTGTAAGCACTTTATATTATGAAATTATATAATACTGACACAACATTTTGAAGTCTATACCAAGACAAAAGGACATTAAATAACATATCCCAGAGCTGACCACAGGCATGCAGCAAGACCTGGGTTTCTATGGTGGAAGTCTGGCTCTTGAGTTTGCATGTTATCCACCATGCCACACTGCAAAAGGGAAGTCCTTCCCTATGGGAACTTCATAAAACACAAATACAAAGGTAAATGCATGAATTTTACTAGTTTCCAGGCAAAAGCAAAGTATAACGAATAATACCTAGAGCTAACAAACACAGAATCTATATGTTGGAAGTCTAAATAATTATATGAAGCCAGAGATGCTCTTGAATTTGTAGATGAGTCTTGGATGAAGAGAGTGCCCATGTTAATGTCACCTTTGATGTAAGACCACTCCAAAGATAAAGTGCAGTTGGGGAAAAAGAAGCTCTGAATACAAGACTAGAGATAATTTTTATAGTGATATCCACCAAATGGTTATTTCGGTTGACTGGTGGAGAAGTAGTAGTACATATATGCTACATAACACACACACACACACACACACGAGAGACAAGTTGAATCTGTGGTTCAGGAAAGTGTGTTTCCTAATTCACTTTAGTTAACTAATAGCCATGAGAAAGGACAGAGTCAAATAACAATAGCAACTTAGTAGCAGTCAAGATGCTGGTACCCAAGTTGAAAGACTGGGCAAGGAGCACCTCTCATTAAATGATGCCTGAACAGAACCTGTCTTCCTATATGACAAGTACATGTTAGGCTACCATGTATCACAGGGAGTACCCATGATGTCATGGAAACAGAGACAAGGCACAAGCTGTTTGCAGCTGCACAAAAAAACTAACGCATTTTCCTCATGATGGCCTTCTTGCTGTTACATCTTCTCCAGCTTAATTGTCTTGCCCTGTAGGTTTATCCTTAGTAAACGTTTCCCAGCTCTTCACATTCCTCTTCCACTTAAGGATTTCAAATGGACAATATCTCCTTCACATGTCAGAGACTTGGATGCAAATACTGCTCATGTGATGTATCCATGTGAACCCAGAAGTCTGATTGTTCATTGGCCTAGAATCCTGTACTCAGTTCTATTATTGTAGCCTAAGTTGGCATTTGCTATTGCTACCTAATGCACTTCCTATTAATCCGTATTGACCCTATAATCCTTTTCATTTAAATTATTATGAACTTAAGTCTCCCCTACTCTGTAACTTATTTCATCTGGTTAGGTTTAGTCCACCTTTAGGATTTAGAAAGATGATAGGGGGTGTGTTTGATCCCTTTACAGCTATTTCATCAGCAAATTAAATTGGTAACATTCCCATCCTTCCATCATTCCTACATTTAATAAGTAGAATTCTACTAAAAATGTCAAATATCCTACTAATGGGCCTTCAACTATTTGGAGAAAAGACTCAGTATAAGTAAAAGGTGAATTGCCATTTATTTGAATTTAATATAATTATCAATGTGGTAAGTATTAGTTTCTCTCTTCCTCTTGGTTATTTGTTCCTTAATTCCCCTTACATGTTTTATTTTAGGTAATCAAATATTTTTAAACATTACAATTCCTTTGTGTGTGTGTGTGTGTGTGTGTGTGTGACAACAGGGATCAAACCTAGGGCCTTGCACATGTTAGGGGAAGCGCTCTACAACTGAGCTACATCCCAGCTTCTATTGCTTTTTAAAATTCAGATTGTTTTGTATAATTTTAACGTAGTTTCTCTTTAATATAGTTTCTCATAGTTTTATAATTTCTGCATATATATATACACACTCATATACATACATACACACACATACACATGAACACATTGTATCTAGAGAGTAATATATGACAGAGTGATTAATGTAAGAATTTCATAACAATATATTTCTCTTTGTATCTCCTTCCCTTTTCAATACTTTTATTTTCATGTTTTTAACACTTAAATATTTAAATTTATCATTCTTGTGGATTGATGTGCTTGTTAAAGCTTTTAAAAACTCTCTGACTACTAATTCCTACATCTGGTTCATCTGTAGGTCTATTTTTACAGATGATTTTTCTCTTTGTATATCTCAGTTTAAAAAATCAAATTATGGGTTATATATTGTTGAAGTTCTGGATTCTGTTATCCTCAAGGAATGACATGTTCTTCCAGAAGGCAGCTAAATCACCGCAAATCACCTTGTACTGAGAGATGTTTGTGTTCTAGTTTTGGTAAGTTAGGTCCATTCAGGTTTCACCTCTAATTCTAGCATAAATCACTTAGTGTTGAATGTAGTACTCCTAATCCTTTGGAGAGTTCAATGAAAATCCCAAAATATTTACAATCCCCTGTATTCCTATGGGACCTAAATTCCTAATTCAGTCTCCTATGTGGTAAGAAGCTACATTTCAGCTTCTGGCCTTTAAAGTGTACTTGCTACCTGAGCTTGGTGGTCTCATCTCATATGTCTGAGTATTCGAAGGGTTTATGTGACATTTTTGGGCTCCTCCTTCTGTAGCTTCATTCCTTCTACAACTTCCCCCATTCTCAATTCCCAACCACTCTGCACTTCTAGACTAGACTCTGACTCATCAAATTCATCTTTCTACTTGATTTTATTCATCTCTGGCTGCAGGGCTGTGGATTACTTTCAGAGAAAGAATTACATTCCTAGGATTTCACCCCCACTGATTTCCTTCTCTCAGGAATTGAATTCCCTCCCCTTTCTACCAAACTTGGGTCATGCTCCAGTGCCTTCAAACAGCTTTTAAAATATAATTGTTATCAGCAGGAGAGCTCATTTAATGCAAGCTACTCTGTAATCTATGAAAACATGAATCCACACTTATATTTTTAAACACAAACTCATTTTTATCTAAAAGGATGAACTGTATTTGTAAGAGACGATAAGCATGGAATAACGGAGAGATCTGGCTCTAAGTCCTAATTTGCTCATGTGGGGGCAAGGAATCCACTTCATCTATAAGCTTCCTTCTCCTGTTCCCTGAAATGATCATTCTTCTAGGAATGCTGTTAGTCTCCAAAAACATTAGTTCCTATTTCCTCGCATTATTGAAGACAACTGTGAAAGATTGAATTTAACATGAAGCAATGTGAATGCTACTGGGGAGAGGAGAGCTCTCCAAGTTAATAAAACTCCCCAGGTTGCTAAAGGAATTTATAGACTCATGCACTGCAAGAATCATTGAGTCTACACATAATGCTGCATAGCATTTCTCATGACTTGCTCTTGACTTTGCTTCCTTCATGGTAAATGGGAGAGACTTCCTTATTCAATTTTAATTACATGGACAACATGATGGTGCTGGCATACTTGATCTCTTTCTCATCAAACCCTCTTTGAGAAATAAGTTAGAGCAATATACCTTTGTGGGTTCATGATTTTCTTTATCTACCCTTTTAATAAGATATTATAATTGAAAAAGAAAGTAGAAGAAAGCATGAATGTTCCCTCACCTGTATTTAGGATTCATGCTTAAGTCTGGACAAGAAGAAGTAAAGGGCCAAGACAGGATCTTGGGCTGATGACCAACTGCACTATACAAGAGGAAGATTCTCCCCTCTTCTCCTAAGGAAAGGGATAGCAGTCGTACCTCTCAAAATCTTTGCAGGTCCATGATCATACTAAATAGCTTACTAAAGATCATGTAGAAAGATAGGTGCTTCAGGAAGGAGCAATATGTATGGGAAGGAACGATGGAAGGAAGGGACTGAGGACAGAGAGAGAGAGAGACAAAGGAAAGCAAGAAAGAGTAGAAGACACTGGGATTATAAAACTTCTGTAATAGCCTGAAGAGGAAGTAATCACATCATACTGAACAGGTTATAGCAATGATGTAAGAATAGTCTGTTACCAAACAGCTGGTTTTGAATCTTATTTCCTCTGAATTCTTGATGGTATGAAAACTGTTTTACTTCCCTGAGTTTTAGTCTTCTTATCTGTAAAAATGGGAATAGTATCTTAAAAATCTACATACATTTCAATGTGATGATGAGGATTAACTTAATTAACTGATGAGAAAATATGTGCCACAATGTCAGATGGTATAATATCTGTAGGTAGAGTGCAGATGAGTGAATCACATCCTGAACCAAACTTCCAAATTCACTCTTGCTTCGATAAATGTATTTGTCCCACCAAACAAAAATAAGTTGACTCTACTGTCTATCCAGAAGAATTGATTTTGCCCTATATAAAATCATACTGAAGTACGCTAGTTAGATTAGCATTTTATGTTTCTCAATAAGCCAGTTAAAATTTATATTTCTGAATTTCAAAGAGCAGGTTGAAACTCTACTGTTGCAAAAGGTATTTTTGAAATTATATATTCCAGCAAGGGTCAGAACTAAATAGATAGCTAATAGTTATTAGTGTTGAAATACTAAATGATGTTCCAGGTGGCAAAACAATACATGACCTAATCCAGCCACCCATCCTTTTGATCAATGCACTGGAGGATTTAGCAGCAACACTTACTTGAAATGACCTCCTGTAGACTGGGTCTTTGTGGATCATTTGTAGCTACATTTTACTGAACATTTATTGACCTAAACAATTTATTGACCTAAACATAACTTCATATACTTCTGTCAACAATCCCTGAAGGTTGGTACTTTTGTATCTTCTTCATGGGGAAGCAGCTGAGATTCAGTAAAATTTCTAAAATTCCTAGAGTCACCAGGAGGCAAAGCCATATTCAAAGTCAGATCCCATGCACTTCAAAGCTCCACTTTTTCATCTACCCTTCCTGTTTTAGTCAGCTTTACTGCTATTGTGACCCAAAAAACCTGACACGAGTAATTAAAGGAGGAAAAGTTTATTTGGGAGCTCATGGTTTCAGAGGTCTTATTCCATAGATGACTGGCTCCATTCCTTGGGGCTCAAGGGGAGGCAAGACATCATGGTGGAAGAGTGTAGTGGAGGAAAGTGGCTCCTCATCACAGCAGGAAGCAGAGGACAAAATATGTATCCCAAAGGCATGCCCCCAGGGACCCACCTCCTCTAGCCACAACCTACCTGCCTAGAGTTACCACCCAGTTAATCTCTATCAGGAGCCATGGACATTTCTATGGCTTCTCTATTGGGTAAGGAGGTCAGGATAACACACATAGTTTTCTTCTAACTGTCCTATCCTGTCCCCTTTCAAAGTTTTATAAGTTGGAGTATAAAAACTGAACACAATGGGAATTTTTGAACGAGAATATAAGCCAAAGGAAAGAACCCTCAGGAATATGGGAGTGAGTGTGTGCAGGTGTGTGCTCACCTGTGTGAGCCAGGAGGGCTTCCAGCTACTGTGCTTCGCCGGTGTTCATTGGTCGTGAGATAACTGTGTATATAGACTGATCTCAGATATTTGGGTTCCGTAACAAAAGTTAGATAAAAGCCCCATACTTCCCAGGTCCCCAGACTTTCCTCTCAATTGCTGTGTAAACACACCGGTCAAAAATTTTCAGTCTGTGCTTAGGCCACCAGTGCATCAGAGCACACAGTTTGAGAACATCTCCTCTGTGCACTAACCAAACAGAAGCTTTGTCCACATTACTAAACTACGGGTTTCAGAGACAACCACTTTTCTGCAGGTAGAGAATGATCGGAATGAATACCAGATGACTTTTCAGATGAAAGAGGGTTTTCAGCCTGAATGCTGAGGAATCCTACCTGTGTAGATGAGTATGCACCCTGCTCTTATTTTTGTAGCTGGCCACCCGCCATGCTTCCCAGCAACCACTTATGTTACCTAAAATGCACACCATACATTGTAATTTTGTAAAACCAACGTAATACTGGATACCTCCACAAGATGAATTGTCATCAGTGACATTTTCATAAAAGTTGGAAAATATAAAAGAGAAACAACTGACAGTCTCTTAAAATAACCTGGAAAGGATAAGTTAAAGTATTTCTGGTTGATGGCTTTGTTTATGCACTGGTCCACTTGCATTCACTCAGGGCTCCATAAACATTTGTTGGGTATAAAACAGGAAGTAAAGCTGTATAGTGTTGACCTTTCAAAATGAATATAGAGAAGTAAATACACAATTAAATTCTGGTAGAATACGAACTTTGATAATACAGCATGCTTCAGGACCCTATAAGAGTGTTCTTTGTCTCAGGAAGGATGAGGGGGACTTTTTTATGAGATTGTTGATTTAAAGGGCTGAAGGGATCAGTCGGGATTTATAGAGAAGGAACTAATGAAAAGAAACCACATGCGGAGAAGAAGGTAAGGTTAGTTCTGTGCATGCTGACTTAAGGTATCTCAAATACACACTCATAATTGCTGACATTCCTACTGAGGGCAAATAATGTCAGACACATTTCTAAGTTGTAAGTGTTGTCTTGGTGCTCTCAACAACCTGAGGAGAGAGATTTGAATAAATATTTGTGAGTCTTTGGTTCATTGATGGTAACCAGGGGAGGTTTCAAGGTATATCACAAAATAGAGAATGAACCACCAAGAAGACGGAAAAAGAAGAGTGACACATGCTGGAAATAATGAAGGACCTGACAGAAAGAAAGTAGGTTTACCTACAAAAATAACAAATGTCATGGAGGACGTGGAGAAAAATAAACTTTTGTATGCTGTTGGTGGGAGTGTGAATTAGTGTATCCACTGTGGAAAATTGTACAAATCTTCTTTAGATAACTAAAAGTAGAACTACTGTAGGATCCAGGTATACCACTTTCTAGTAAGTACCTGAAAGAAATCAATTCAGCATACAAAAGAGATACCTGTATACCTGTCTTTATTGTGGCAATGTTTGCAATAGACAAATTATAGAATCAACCTACATTTCCATCAACATATGAATGGATAAAGAAAATGTGGTGTATATAAACAATGGAATATTATTCAGCCTTAAAGAATGAAAACATGTCATTTGCAAGAAAATGGCCAAAACAAGAGAATCATCCTGGTAAACAAAGCAAGCCAGAGGCAGAAAGACAAATATTGCATATTGATGAGGAAACAAACTAAAACATACTTGAACATAGAAGAGGAACTATTAGGGAAGAGAAAGTATCTTTGGGTAAGAAGGAAAGAGGGGAGGGCAAGAGACGATAGTGGGGTAGGGTGGATGCAATTAAAACATAATATATGCATATACGGAAATGTCACAGAGAAACCCAGTGATTTTTGCAATTAATATGTTAACGTTTATAATAAAAAGTAAAGGGAGGGAGGGAGTAATCTACCACCCCAGATGAGAGGTCAGCATCTGTAAAGATGGAAGGTGGAGACAGAAGTGAAAGCCAAATCCAGGAAGCTGAAGAGAGAGCAGAAGTAAGAAAATACAGGCCACAAGAAGAATGCAATTCATTCAAATACCAGGCTGAAAACAGAAGTAGGGAGTCAGTCGTCAGTATAAATGTTTTCTATTTTTAAGGCTGGAAGAAACCAAAACATTTGTAAATGCCAATGAAAGAGAAAAAAACAGTATCTGGGGAGAGGCTGAAACAGGAGAAGGAAGTCATGGTGTCTGCAGAAGGATGTCGAAGGGAGCTAAAGGGAGCTAAAGGCGGCGGTACTGAATGCAAGCAGGGCCTTAGCTTGGGCTGGTAGTTTCTTGATGTAGCAGGAAGGCAGGCATGTGAGAGGATGTGTACAGGTGTGTGTATTCTACATTCTCTGCCACAACACCTCCTCCTCACATAGATTGTATTACAAAATGTAATCAAGTAATAAATTAGTCAAATGAAACTACCCTAATGCTATTAAGATTCACAGAGACACCTTGTTTATTTGCTTCTTGTTTAGTAACATACTAGTCTGTATTTTCTAATTGTACAGAGCAACCTAAACAATCAAGATTGAGCATAAAATTAACATACCTCATCACCTCCTTTATTCATTTTTCCATTAGGAAGTGTCAGGATTTCCCACCCACATTAATAGGTCAGAATCAGGGGAAATGAAGAAGTTTGATGTCTTAGACGTAGCTTTGAAACAAACATGTCTACACCATCTTGGCTCTTGTATTGGAATCCTTTCTGTTCAGCATCTTCACTGAAGTTATTTTCAGAACATCATATGGATTTTTCATTGAAACATCTGTGTTAACTTTTATTATCCCTGGTCTGCTTTGTAATTTTGGAAACAGATATAAAGAACGAGCAACCCAAAGCACAGTAATATAGTGGGAAGCATCCTTCATAAGTCAATTGAGGAATTTAATAATCTCTTTAGAAATAAGCTCTGCAGCTATGAGAAAAATGTGTGGGTTAAAGGCCTTCCAATTAAGAAAGGTTTCTCTGTGGATTTATAGGCTGGTGGTTCACTCTTCCTGTTCGTGTTTCCATAGCAACTGTCAGGTAGATTTTCTGCTACTTGCTAGGAAGTTGGAAATGTTGAGTCTGGTTGAGCCTTTTCAATTCAGTGAAGCTTAAATGAAATTCTTTGCAAGGAACTGGCATTTAGCCTGGGTCATTTATTCATATCTAGAAGAAAAAAAATCAATTATAGTAATCAAATGTGCAAATTTTTTATTGGGATTATTTTTGGTACATATTTTGTGCTGTAATCTATTTTTAATGCCAGGGTGCTAAAGGTTTGAAGGCTTGCAGCTGGCCTCTTTGCTATCTGATGGCTTGTGGCTTTAATTACAGCCCAAGACATAGGAAAGCATGCCTTTTTCTGGTCTACTTTTGCAAGCTATAATCACCCCTGGTGATATTCAGAAGCAAACTAGGATCCGGGAGACTTATTAGGATGAGACACCTATGCTGCACAGAATACAATGTACTGTCTTTTATGCTTTTATTTTTCCTGTTGTTGGTTATTTAAATTAAAGCATGGTAAAATACATAATGTATATATGCTATTATTTAAACTTCTCAGGAGTACAATATCTTCACTTTCCCTTCAGATTAAACCCACCTGGGCGTTACTCACTATGGTTAATTTCAACCCACATTGACTGATGCCTGACAACCCCACGTGGGATGATCTCATTTAATCCTCAAATAAAAAGAAAAAAAGAAGAAGAAGAAAGAAAAAAATCAATCATGTAGGAGGGCACAGAGAGGGCCTTACGTAACATACAACATATGCCACACAAAGGACAGACATATCTAAGGGGCATTGCTTAGAGCATTCTTTTGTTAGCATCTTTGCTTCCTGGCACAGAAATACCAGAAAATAAGGCACAGTCCTTATTTCACATGGTGCTGCTATTTTTATCTACCAGCTCCCCTGTGGACATCTCTTATAAGATATATTATTTACAACAATGACTTTGAATGCATATTTCAGTTCCTTTTGTTCTGCTCCTGTTCTTTTCTCTTGTCATTTATATGTCGCATCTTTATCTATTGTATTTGATGCTTCTTAAAACCATAATTGATTGTTGGTAAAAATACAAATAAAAAGACACAGAGACACACACACAGAGGTGGGGATTTCTGTTTTGGGAGAAAAAAGTCAGAGCTGAAATATCTTTTACTTCCTCACCTTGCCTTGTCTTATTTTTTCCTCTTTGGTCTAGAAACTGTTCTTTCTTCTATTAAGCTAAATAAAAACTTTCGGAGAAGAGCAATTGAAGCTGTAGGAATCTCACTCTTCAGTCGCTATACTAGGAAGTGGAAATGAAGTCGCTCGGCTGAGCTCTCAACTTTATTTACTCTAAAAGGTGGGCAATTTCCTCCTAAAATCAATCGTACTTGGAGTTGCATGGCTCAGTCAGCAGAAGATGCATCTATAGCCAGGAGCAGAGAAGCAGAGGAAAGTCACGTCTGAATGCTTGTCCGGATCTGGAGAGCTGAGAGAACACATTTGCTTGGTTCTAGGAATACATTAAAATTGTAGATGCATAAATGGATCAGCCACAGGGACAGCATTCTGACTTACGCTGGAGCCTTTGGAAACAGTGCCATTGTGGGCAAAATAATGAAGTGGAAGCCTACCACTTTGGGGAAGCAGGATGGTTCAGATGTGGCTGCCACTACTCAGGGGAGATGCTTACACCTGGAGTCAGCGCTCTTCCAGGTGCTGCAACTCCTAGGCAGGTGATTCATCTATTCCCAGCTCCCTGGATTCAGTAAGTGACCAGGAAGGGGAAGGACAACTGGTAGTTGAGGGGGCCACTTGTCCTGCCTGAGGCTACTTAACTTAGCTGAATACAGTTTTAATTTAGCTGAATTATAGTTTTAATTTAGTGTCCCTAACTTCCTAGTCCCTGTGGCCAGTCCTGCTCAATATACTACTGGCCTCCAGCCTGGTGTGGGATCTCTTCTTCCAGACTTCTTTTTATGGAAAACATGGAGAATTTCTGAGTGGGCCACTATCATTAGTCAGATTTTCACCACTGTGACCAAAATATTTGATAAGAACAACTTAGAGGAGAAGAAGTTATTTTACATTCACCATTTCAGAGGTCTCAGTCAATGGTAGGCTGACTCTATTGCTCTGGGACTGGAGTGAGGAAGAACATCATCATGGAAGGGCATGGTGGAGGAAAGGTGCTGAGCTCATAGCAACCAGAAAGCAGAGAGAGCAAGGGAGAGACCAGAGACAGATACAGGCCAAGGCCATGCCCGCAGTGACCCACTTCCTCCAGCCATGACCCACCTGCCTTCAGTGACCACCCAATAATCCATTTGATTTATTAAAGCACCAAATGGATTAATCCACTAATGAGCTACAGCCCTAATTACTGCCTAAAGGTTCCATCTCTGAACCTTGCTGCATTGGGGATCATGCTCTCCACAACACATAAGCTTTTCAAGGGACATTTCCAGATTCAATCCATAAGAGCATCAGATGCTCTTCTTCGGCTTCATAGTGAGACAACCACCCCAGGCTGTCTACCCAGCTCCTGTCTTGTCTCTGGCTGTGGCAAGTGTCTTGCTTAGCATCATCATGCTTAGTTTCTACATAGGATAAGGTTACTTTTCCCTCCTTCTCACCTCCCCACTTCCTCACCTTCACCCCATGTTTCCTACCCTGTTTTTTTCTTGCTTTCCTTCTGTAAGGCTGTTTTCCCAGTCCCTCTGCCGTGACTCAGCCCATTCTTCATTTCTCTGTGACAACATACAGGGCCAGGAGTCCTAACACCAGTGACCTGATCATTTCCTGTAGCTCACATCAGCACCCTCCTCTGTACCACCTCCACATACTCACACAGAACTTTGCCTAAACGCCACTTCAGACATTGGTAGGAAACTCTTTCCATCCTGGCTCTACTAATGATTAGCAAATCACTTCAATTCTCTAAGCCTTCGTCTCTGCATTTATGCAGCAGATTTAATTGTACACAAATCATATTGCTGTGAAGATTAAGTGAATTGATACATATAAAATCTGTAGAACTGTATCTGGCATTCAGAAAGTGTGCAATAAATATTAGCTTTTATTATTGTTCTTTGTAGTTTTTAAATATTTTTTCAAAGAACTTAAGATTTAAAATCCTACAGAGATGTACTGGCATCTCTTCTATGCCATTTACTGCCTGTGTGGGCTTGAGTAAGCTTTAAAAATTTGCTGACCCCATTTCCCTTCCTGTAAAATGAGGAAAATCACACCTGCTCCATGGGGCTGTTGAGGTCATTAATTGGGCAAGTGTAGTTGAGGCTGCCAACATACTGTCCACCTCATAGTAATAAGATCCTTTAGCTTGTTATATTTTTTAAACTCTTATTAATTATCCTTCTTTATCCTTAACTCCCATCATGTACCTAAAACGCTTACATAATCTTCCTCCAACATACTCTCTCTGTTCTGGAAAAAATGCTCTTTCTTCTTTTATCCTTTAGGGTAAATTTTTTTTTCTTTGATGCCACAAATCTTACATTACCAGAAAGAAAGAAAACCACCCTTCAGCCCCTTCCCATTACAATGCTGTGTATTTTCAAGAATTTGCTTCTAAAAGCAAAGGAGCACTTATATTCACTGAGGCAGTACACCACAGAGAGGGCACGTTGTACCAGAGTGCGGGGGTTGGTGGTGAACAAGGGTGTCTTTTGAGCGCACCTAACCCCAAGGATCCCACTTTGCATTCCACATGCAAAGATATCCTACTGGTAGGGATGTGAAGTGCTGGATATATTCTATGTCCAATTTCTTCTTTTTCCCCCAATTCACATTTTGATTATTTTTTGGGGGGGGGAGCTTATCAATCTTGAACATGGTTCTAATTCCTTTGTTAAACTTACAGTCTTTGCAAGTGCAAACAAAATGTGGAATTATTCTTGTCAAAACTGCCCCTTCCAGATTGGCTAACTTAAAGATCAGAGCTTTCTGCACAAGAAAAGACATCCAGGCTCAATGTGTCAGCTCCTTTTCATGTAGCTAGATCTTTCAATTTGTAGCATAACCCCTGCAGCACTAGAGAGAAAAGATGATATGTCTGAAATGCTGAACTGCGGTCACCCCTGCCTACCATTATGTTTCTACAGGCATTTCTATAAAAAGTTGCAAAACCAAGGGGTCTGGGATCTGACACCTGAAATGGCTGCAATCGCTCAAAGGCACCCCTTTTCCTATCTCTTGCTGATTGACCCCATCCTGTCCTGCCTTTCAATATATAGCCAGGAACTCTATATTTAGACCCATGACCAGCCTTACATGCAGGCTCCAAACAATTCTCACTCTTTGGATGGCTTCCCCTGTGAGTTTGGTGTTAGAAGAACTCTGTTCCTACCTTAGCTGGGCCAGTTATTGTGTGATATTAGAAACTTTCTGGTGCTTTCAAATACTACATGCTTTACAAAATAACAAACAATACTAAGGGCTAATGTTATTGCATGCTTACTTTCTGCCAGTCATTATTCTGGGTGTTTTCAGTGTGTGACTGCATGTGTAGAGCAGTTCTTTAAGCTACCCCACAATCTTGTGAATCAGGTGTTTTTGCAAGGGAGGAAATTGAAGAAAGTGTTCTCCCAGCCTATATACAATAAAACTTGGATTTGAACTGATAGCCCACATGTTTAATGGTGAGTTACCTTACCTCTTATTTTCTTAGATATACAGTTTGTAATAATCACAACTATTATCAATTCTCATTATTCACAGGAGTTATGGTCTATAAAATAGCTGGGAACACTGAATGAGCCAATACTGAATCACCACACTTAGGGGAAATACAGGGTTAGGTTCTTATGAGACTCTGGTCACACTTTCATTGGAGGATCAATACATAAGCTTGTTTTATGTGTGCTTCTGTGTAAGGACATCTTATTTAATATAGATTGTTTATTCATTAACATTGAGCTTATGGCTAGTAGCACTATGACTTGTGCACAAAGATTACGTAACACTTAGATTACACATGGATTTTCTCAGTGAGCCACATCACAGCCTCCTTGCCACCTAGGAAGTCTAGACAGTGCTTCAACACTAGGGATCTATTTTAAACAGTGAAATCACTAACAAAAACACAAAAACATGGCAGTAAATAGAAAGGATATTTGTTTACAGTATCGACCGGAAACCAGAAGTCAGAGCACTGCTTCATTAGACCTCACTGGGGAACACACATTGTGTTTCAAAGTTTTTGATGCTTTGCATAAGTCTCCAAGTGACTGCAAAAGTAAGAGCGAATATTGCTTTGGGGGTTACAAATAAGTTTCAGAAAATAAGAAAGTTACAAATATAAAATCTGTGGATAAAGAGGATCTGCTTTATTTAATAGGTGGGAAGTCTCAGAAGACCTGAAGTCGGACTAGTTAGTTAATGGCTCTGCCACCATATCCCCAAATCAAAGAAGGAAACCGAGGTACTCTGGTCATCTCTCTGAATGTTGCATGAGGATTAGAAATATCTGTGTATTTTTATGCCTCTTTTGGGATTTCAGAAAGATTTTTTTTTCATAGGTACACAGACTTTACACCTACAAATTATGTTTTACTTTCTCTGCAATGGATTACAGTGGTATTTGAGTAGTGGGTATGAAAATGGATATACTTTAGAGACAAGATTAATGATTGGAATGATTGTTGGGATGATATAGTGGAGATCAAATTATTCCTGCTCCCACACCTCAGCTCCTGCAAACAATTTGTAAATTAAAAGGTAGGAGTGGCTGAGCTGGGATGGGGACTGACTAGGTTTTTGGTCTGGTTCTTTATAATCTTGCTAATCACAGATAGTACATAGACCAGTAGCATTAGCATTATATGGTTGCTTGTGAAAATGCAGAAATTCCAGCTCCCCCAGACCTGCTGAATTGAAGTTTTCATTTTAACAAGATCTGCATGTACTTCCTTTGTTAGTCACAGAAAGAGAAGCAAGCTTTGCAAAACCATGCCTGGATTTTACCTTGTTAATATTTCACAATATTAAACACCTATTAATTCTCTTATACTCTCTATACTCATGGCTCTGGCCACAGTTTTGCATAGTACCAAGGTCACTGGAACCCCATAATAATCTGGAACCCTCTGTAGCTCTTGTACCAGGCTGTTGTACAGAGCAGTTCATTGTAACCAACATGCCTTAGAATCTTTTTCTTTTTCTTGTTTAAATTCTGCATTCACTCTCATCCTTAGCAGCTGGTTGTGTTTTATTATCCAGGACCAATACCTAGACAAAAAGTCTAAGCTTCAAAATAGCTCACTCAGCTCTTTTGATCAACCATATGATGTTTTCTTGTCATATATATTCTACATGTCAAAGTGTGACTTCTTAGCTCACTCTAAAGCAGAAGATGAGAATTTTCAGTATACATTCTTTACCAAAGCTTCTGTCTCAAATTCTTGCCCTATTCAGAGGCTCATGACTCTCAAAACTAGACTACCATTAAGTTTTAGTAGATTTAGTGCAAGTTCTTAGTTTTCCCACATAATTTCCCTTATCCACAGTTTCCTGCTCTATAGAATAAAAAGAAAATAATATACGGTTACTATATAGAGCCTTTACAAAGACCTAATGAGAAAGTGAGAATGTGCTTTTTAAAGCATAAAGTGCTGTGCACATGCAAACTATTTTGTTACTACTGGTCACAGTACTAATAACTCACAGATCTAATGCTCCTGAAAAATCAGCAATTTGTTAAAACACTGGAGAATATCTATATATATTCATACTCAGAGAGAAAAATAAATCTGGTATATTTGGTGTTGTATTTCCAGAATCACCTGTTGCTGCTGATGCAACCAGATTGCACCTTGTATCCATCTGGAAGAGCTTTTGACAGCGACAGCTTTACACCTGGAATAGTCAGGTAGGCATCCTGGTTTCTTGCTAAAGGCTGAGGTTCTTTAAATATGATGTAAGTATTTGGAATATGTTTAATGGAAAGTCATCCTTGATGTTGATGAGAACATCAGAAATGAAAAAATTCTCTAAAAAGCCTCTTCTTGTGTTGCCCTTACTAAGCACACGTGGTTTTCTATTAAAGAGCCAGTCATGTTGTCCTTTCTTGCACATACAGCAATATATTTTTCAAGTATGTGTGTGGGATGTCTGTAATAGATTACCTAACGCCTCCTTAGGTTCAGAGTCTGGTGACCCCTCTGTTTTCAAAGCTGAAGAACGATGTGTGTCATTTGAGAAGCCCTAGTCAGAATAGCTGATGAGTGGTACATCAGCTCACAGATGCCCACGTAAGCCCTTATTCCATATTGGTTAATGAAGAGTGATCAGCAGTACCTACTTCATTTCCTAGTGGTTCATAAGGTATTTGGTATGACATAGTTATTTGTCTGAGTCATTAGAATTCAGGTTAGTGCCTTCTTGTTTCTGAAGCATAGTGTCATCAGCAAACCTGATCACCTCTCTTCAAACACTAAACAATGCCCCCAGAGAGTGCAGGACTGAAGAAATACACATTCCTGAGCAAAGAAGAGACCACAAATGTCATCACACCCCTGCAGATAACAGAACCAAAGGTTCAGGTTTTGTTGTTGTTGCTGTTTTCCTCTTTCCTTAATACTAAGTATTATTTCCTAGATAATACCATGTGGTCGGGGCTTAGTGTCCCTGGCCAGAAAGTGACTCTGTGTGCATACAGGAGCAGTATCCTGAATCTTCTCTGATCTGCCCCACAAGGAAGAGGAAAAAGCTGCTTTTCATGACTTTCTTCTCTCCCTTTAAACTTAATGCTTTTTATTTTTGCATTTGCTTTTTGAATTTGGTTCAAAATAAGATATCTAAAAACTTAGGGAAAAATTCTTCATTGAAAAAGAATTGTCCAACTACTATACCAGAGGTAAGAACATTGTATTAATAACCCCAAGTTACACTACCTGATACTTAAGCTTGTAACGAACTTGGTCTTTTATCCTCAGAGATGTATGAAGCTAGGAACTGAGGATGTAAGGATGGGAAAGATCTGTTCTTGATCTTGGGCTCATTGCAATAGAATGAAGACAAAAGAGTAGATTCAATAGGGTGATGGGTGCCCTGGTAAAGTCAGTGACATGCTGGGGGAAGTGGGAAAAGGAAACCAGCCTTGGGCTACAGGGAGGCTTCCTGGAAGAGATGTTACCTGTCAATTAATAGGTTGAGTAAGAATAAGGTAGACAAAAGATGTGGGAAAGGACATTCTAAGAAACAGGAACTGACAAGCCAAGGAACAAAGGCAGGAGAAGGCTTTATATATGTGGCAAATGTCAGGCAGCTTGGAATTCCCAGAAGATCTGTCACTCTGGAAAATGGAGGACTGCGAGGGTGGAGAGGAGGCAGGGACCAGGTGAATGTCATGTCTAGGAGCTCCGACTTTATCTTCAGTCAGTGGGAGTTACTTAAGGGTTTCAGGTGAGAAAGTAAGAGAATGGGTTTTGTTGTTAAAATCAGTTTTGCCATCACTATAAATATAAAGGTGAAGGTTTGAGACTCATGGCGGGGAGGGAGAGAGTAAGCAACATGGAATCTATCATGTCTAGAAAGGCGGCAATAAAGGGATTCTCTGGGAAAATTTTAATCAGAAGACAGGGAAACTGGTTCAGAAATAATTAATAAGTGGTCATCATGAGTTGGCAGTTTATTGGATGGTTTGCCGGGGTGATGAACGATTCCTTAAGGAGAGAGTACAAGGGGGTTCTGATATTAATGGCTTAAGTCCCTCAACAGTGCCACCATGTGTGGAAATAGGGAAGGCAGGAAGAATAACAGATGAAAATGGCTGGGATTTGTAGAACCTGTGAAATATCCAAATGGAACTGGGCTTTTTAAGTCTAAAGCTCAGAAAAAAATCATAGAATACAATTTTAGGATCTTTTTTTCCTAACAATGTTCCTTGGTGACTCTTCTAATTTATTATCTTAATGTTTCAGTTCAGCATTTAAAAAAAAAGAAAAAAGAAAAAAACTTAAATTCTCTATCCTAACCAATATTACGATGCTGTGGTTATCATTTTCATACAGGTAGTTTTTGTGTTTCCTTGAGGGGTTTCTTTACTGTTTTATTCAAGGTTGTCGTAGTCCTCTTTTCTATTGCTATAACAGAATACCTGAGGCTGGGTCAGTTATGAAAAAAAGAGATTTATTGTGGCTTATAGTTCTGGAGTCTGAAAAGTTCAAGGGCATGGCACCAGCATCTTCCTGGCTTCCTGTGAGGGTGTCGTCCTGCTTCAAGTCATGGTAGAAAACTGAAAGGCCAATGGGCAGGTACAGAAGGGACAAAACAGGATGTGTGGACTTTATTAACCTTCTTGTGGTAACTGAGGCAGTCCTGCCAGAACACCACTCACCCATGAGAGAAAGGATCCACACTCATGACCAAGCACATTCCACTGACTCCGCCTACCAACACTGCCCTGTTGATGAAGTAAGGTTCCAACACACAAACTTTTGGAGGATGTATTTAAGCCACATCAAGAGCCTAGTGATTTTATGATGAGGTGAATTTTAGTCATTGATTTCTTATTGATTTAAAAATATAAAACAGTCTCCTTTATAATCATATACATAAGAAAGTTTTCAACATTCAAAGGGTAATATGTTCTTAAATTTCTGATACTGTTTCCTTAAAATCTAACTTCATTTCATATCCCAATAGCAAAAATAAAATATTCACCCCACACTGGAAGGTTTCCTATTATTTAGAAAAATATGTACCTTGATGGTTGTTTTGTGACTAGTTTAATGATTTTTTTATTAAGCAAGAATCTTCAATTCCCATTTTAACATATTCTTTCAAATATCTTTGATAATAACCAAAATATTCTTCTAGACATCTATGGAAAAGTTTATTGTAAAATATTTCAGCTTCAGCTTATTTTTCTCATAATAAAAATAGAATAAGTGAATCTATATCAGCTGTTGCCTTGGTAACTAGCATATTTATATATTGAGAAAGAACATGAAAATTTCCAAATGCATTTCCATCCTTATGATATATGCCTCTGTATAGATAAAACCATATACTTCAGATGACTTTAAGTCCAGAAAATTCTTGAAAATACCTTCTTGTAGACATCTGTACCACCTTATCCCATAGAAATGGATGCTTCTAACATGGATCTTGGTGTTTAGTTGATATACAATGGTCCATACACATTGTGCAAGAAGAAAATTAATCATTGTTATTTTAAAACACTGGAAAATATTTCTAAAAGGATATTTTTGCTTGAACTGTTAATTAAATTTTATACATATCTCAATTTTTTAAAGTGATTTTAAATCCAAATGGATTGATAATCACCTATCTGCCTGAGTCCTTGGCTCTGTTAATCATACGGTACGTACACATCATTTAAAAAACATTTATGACAACTGAATTTATAAAACTGAATAAAAGTCTAGAAGAGGTGAAAGTTGCATATTAGATAATTATATAAAATATGCTAAATAATACATGCCAGGATGGAGGTATAAACTAGGTATCATAGGAACACAGTGTTAGCCTCAAGGCATCCAGGAAGATTTCGAGAGGAAAACGGGTAGGGAAGGAGGTATGCCTGAATTAAGTCTTAAAAATAAAGTTTACCCTATGGGATATTTTTGTCTAAGAAAAATGAATGCATGTATAAACAACTAAGCTGATATTTAACAAATAAAAGAAAAACACCCATTAGGTACTGCCTAAAGCAGTTCCTTCTGTGTGAAGGAAAACCATCAAGACATATGCCTAACTGAATAATGAGAGCTCTTTTCACTGTAACTGCAAGTGTGGGGCCTGAATTATTGCCAGGTCTCCACTAGATACAAAGGTGCCTCCCAAGGGGTTTGCTAGGTGTGAAACTTGAGCTTTAAAAAAGAGTTCTAATCTTGCTCTCCAGAAAGACTGTTTAAAATACACCGAAGTATAATTTTACTTTAAAATCTACTATTTCATGGTAAATAAATTTAAATTTTTAGATCACTTAAGTTATGTTAACTATTTCTTTAAAAACAAAGATGGGTAAGCAAAATCAGCAATCAGGGAAAGTACATTGGTAATCAGTGTGAGGAAATCACTCTTTTTTAAACTCTTTTTCTTTCTTTTCTTTTGTTGTTGACTCAAAAAAACGGTACCTACAGAAGTACATAAGAAATGGAAGTGAACTTCCAATTAAAATAAAGTAAAATTTTTAAAAACCCACTGATTTACAAGTTAGGAAAACTTGGAATCATGTATTTTTCTGCTGCTTAAAGTGGTTTTGGCAATGCCCTAACTCATGCTGTGGTCTGAATACTGCACCTTCCCCAACTTCCTGTTGAAACCTAATTCCTGTCATTGTGACATTAAAGACTAGGGGCTTTAGAAGGAAACTAGGTTGGGAGGGATCCTCCCTCACAAATGGGATTAGTATTAGTATAACAGAGACTTGAGGGACACTTGTGCTACTTCCACCACGGGAGGACAAGGGAGCAGCAGCAAGAAGACGCCATTTTTGCAGCAGACTGCAAGCCCTTACCAGAGGCTGAATCTGCTGCTGACCTGATCTTGGCCCTCTCAGCCTTCAGAGCTGAGATCGATAAATTTATGTTGCTTATAAATTAGGCAGTCTAAGGTATTCTGTTATAGCAGCCTAAGAAATCCCAGAAAACCTAGAGCTTGGGCCAGGTACCATTTCTAAACAGGCACAAAAGAATCAGGGATGAGGAAACTCATGAACTTGACCATGAGACAAATTTAGTGCAGAGATAATAGAAAGATTAAATAGTGTAATGAGCTTGCTGTGGGACACAGAGAAAGGGAGTTTAAGCCGGGTGCGGTGGCTCAAGCCTGTAATCCCAGCACTCAGGGAGGCTGAGACAGGAGAATAGCGAGTTCAAAGCCAGCCTCAGCAATGGCGAGGCTCTAAGCAACTCAGTGAGACCCTGTCTCTACATAAAACACAAAATAGGGCTGGGGATGTGGCTCAGTGGTCGAGTGCCCCTGAGTTCAATCCCCAGTACCAAGAAAACAAAAAGAAAGGGAGTTTAAATTCAATGTTTCTGTGACTCCATTTCTTGACACCAGATAAGGCCATATGAACAATGGGATAATTTGACTGGAACCCATCAGTTCATTCTACACTTACATACGAAGACAAAAAAAAAAAAAAATTTAAGGTGGAATGTCATAGAGAGTTACTCTTACATATTTAAATATATTACATACTTACAATATTTAAAAAGATACAGCAGGAATAGACAGGAAACATCAATGGAACAAATTTAAAGTATAAAAATAGTGCTTTTATTGTAAGTTAGAAGTAGCATTCAAATCAAGAAGGAAATGAAATATTACCTAATAAATATTGTTAACTAAATAAGTATTTGTTTCAAGTAAGCATTTAAATATAACATAGCAAATTACTGGCAATGTACAGTTAAATATAATGTGAAATGTGTTCAAAAATTACACTTTGGCAAAAATACTAAGGAGAAAGAAACATGATAAATAAGACTTGAGTACATGAAATTTATGCATGTACCAATATGTAACAACAAATCCAATAATATAGACAACTATAATGTACTAAGAAAAATATGAAAAGATAAACCTGGAGAGCAACAAAAGATAAATAAGAATGCCCTAAAAAATAGTCATGAAATTGAAAGTGATTCTGCAAACTGAGAAACTACTTGAAAAATTTATGTTGGAGAAAATTTAATGCCCTTAATAATATTTAGTGTGTACTATTAATTACCTGTTAAGTTCACAGTTTAATTTTTTTCATTGATAATACCCAGGATTGGCTTGCCTCTCTGGAAACTGGCTGTTCATTTCATTATTTCAAGAGATAAAAATTGAAAAACTCTTTTGCAGGGATTTTGGAATATCAATGATCAGTCTTTGTAATATGCAATAGTTAGAGGCAGCATTTTCAGCTGCAGGAACGCCATCTAAGTAAGTAAATAAGTATGCATGTATACAAAGAAGTAGCCACTAGGATTTACAGCCAAGTGCTATCAGTAAAAGTGAAAAAACACCATTGACCAAACTGTCCAAGTGTAGTGACGGGTTCAGTCAATTAGAGTACACACTATGCATAAGTTGTTATAAAACCATAATTTATTACATAGATAATATATTATATGATATGTTAATTAAATATTAATAATATTTTTCTCATAGAAATATTTTTGTCAAAACAAAAGTAGGGACAAGTTGTGGCTCAGTGGTAGAGCGCTTGCCTAGCATGTGTGAGGCACTGGGTTCAATTATCAGCACCACATATAAATAAATAAAATAAAGGTCCATTGACAACTAAAAAATATATTTAAAAAAAAAAACAAAAGTAGTCCACAGGACAATAATATAATATACTTACAATGTTAGATTTCCTAAATTATCTGCCCTGCTAAGATAACTTCTTTTCATTGCCTACATTTTTTCCTAATGCATTTTGTATCTGAAACTGATTTATAATATGGAGGACAAAGATGTGGAGAAGAGAAAGGAAAAGAGTTGAACATGAAGTGGACGGGAGAAGAAGGATTTAGCAATGGGTGGAGGCTACTTTGGAAAAGGAGTTCTGCCTAGGAAAGAATGTTAAAGAACAAGTAGGAGAAAGCAAGAGCTGAAAATAAGTTGCCACTAAAGAATAAGAATACATTTTCATATGACCTAAGAAAACATGGCAGGAACAGACAGGATAAGAGGACCGAGTAAAATAGTGCATTGATTATTAATCTGGCTTCTGGCATTGGAATTCAGTCATGAGAACAAAAAATTGATCAGAAGATAGAGTCTCAGGAAGGAAGGAAAAAGACTTTCTGGAAAATAGAGTATTTGAGAAGCCTTAGAGAATATTTTGGGAAATTATGACTGAGTGTGTTTGTACAACCCATATGTTAAATATATATAAGCTTGCTATGTGATACAGATAGATGGTAGATGATAGATATAGATAAATGTAGATAGGTGATAGGTAGATGATAGATCAATAGATGATAAGTAGGTAGGTAGGTAGGTAGATGATAGATGATATTTTATACATTTTTCTATTAATGGGCAAATAAATATCTGGGGTTTTGTTCCACATCTTGGTTACTATGAGTAATGCTGCAAAGTAAATGGAGGTTCAAAGACCTTTAGATCTAGTAATTTCAGATATCCCAAAGAGGAATTGCTGGGTTATATAGCCATTCTATTTTTTAGTTTCATTAAGAGCCTCTATACTATTCCAATATGTACTCCCACCAATAATATATAAGTATTCCTTTTGCTCTATATTTTCACCAATACTCATCTCATGCATTTTTGATAATAGCCATTCTAACAGGTGTGAGGTGGCATCACATAATAATTTTGATTTGCATTTCCCTGATTATTAGTAATGTTGAGTACCTTTTTGAGTACCTGCTGGCCATATTCATGTCCTTCTGGTCATATTCATGTCAAATCCTTTAAGATTTTAATTCAGTTTTATACTTTCTTGATATTGAGTTGTATAACTTCTTCATAAACTCAAACATTGGGAAAGTATTTGCAAATCATGTATCAGATAAAGGGTTAATATTCAAAAATTTCCTCTTTGCATTTCCATTCAACACCATACTGACAGTATTAACAGTGTAATAATGCAAATTACACACCTTTGAAAGAGACTAAAGAAAGGCTCTCAAATGGATTTAGAAAAGTCATGAGCTCCAAGGGCAATATACACAAATTAATATTTCTTTACTTATTGGTTCTTTTTAGTTATATATGATAACAATCAATTTTGACATAAATACAAGTAGTAAAAAATCAGAAATCATAAGATTTTCAGGTTACATTTACAGTAACAACAAAACACAGCAATACTTAGGTAGAGGTCTCAAAAATGTAGGTTTTATGTGCTGAAAACTACAAAATACTAGTTAAAGAAATCAAAAAAGATCTAAATAAATGAAGATATACACTGTATTTAGGGAATAGAAGAATCATTGTTAATAATCAATACAAGCAATAGTATTCATGCAACACTGGACAAAATCCCGTCAGGATATTTTTAAAAATATCACTGGCAGTTCTAAAATTTATATAGAAGCTGTGCGCGGTGGCACACGCCTGTGATCCCAGCACTTTGGGAGGCTGAGAAAGGAGAATCACCATGTTCAAAGCCAGCCTCAGCAATGGCAAGGCACTAAGCAACTCAATGAGACCCTGTCTCTAAATAAAACACAAAATAGGGCTGGAAATATGACTCAGTGGTCGAGTGCCCCTGAGTTCAATCCTGGTACTAAAAAGATAAATAAATAAATAAAATAAAATAAAATTTGTATAGAAAAGCAAAGACATTAGAATAATGAAAACAAATTCAAACAAAGAAGATGTATCCAAAAAATAAACTCTCATATATCAACCAGAAGCATTAGAAAATACCTTTCAGAAACAGGAAAAATAATTTTATAGATTCTTCACCAAAAAATATGTACAGATGACAAATGGGTTTATACATACATGCTCAAAATCATTAGCTATCAGGGAAATACAAATTAAAACCACAATAAAATATACCACTATAGACACATTAGAATGGATATTATAAATTTTTTTAAAAAACAATTGACAATACCAAATGTTGATAAGGACTTGCAGCAAGTAAAACTTTCACACACAATGAATGGGATTGCAAAATGTTACAGAAAATATAGAACATGGTTTGACCATTTCATATAAAACTAAACCTACATTAACCATCTGACCTACCTATCTCCCTTCTCAATATTTACTCTAGTTGAAAAAGACCTTATTTTTCACACAAACACCTTGCAAAAGTGCTTTAAAAAGTTTTATTCATTTTAAAATTTTATGATGTAACTGATGTGGAAGGTTGGGAATTTTTAATTTAACAAGGATCTACTTTCCCAATGATGTTTATCAAAATGACTGAGGCTAAACCCAACTAATTTTGTTTGTGCTACACTGCATAAAGGTAAATTCACAGATTAGTTTAAAAACAGATTTGCAGTCAAATATTTAAAGTTTTGTTCATTTCCAAGAACTAGAAATCATTCAGTTGTCTTTTAACCAATTAAAAGAGTATGGACAAGATATCCATACAATGGAATACTATACAGCAATAAACATGAACGAAGTATTGATTCATGGAAGAACATAATCTTAAAAACATGTTGCTAAGGGGGCTGGGATTGTGGCGCAGTGGTAGCGTGCTCGCCTAGCACATGTGAGGCACTGGGTTCGATCCTCAGCACCACATTAAAAAATAATAATAAATAAATAAAGATATTCTGTCCACCTACAACTAAAAAAATAAATATTAAAAAAAAAAAAAAACATGTTGCTAAGGAAAGAAGCATGGCCTAAAGTCTAGATATTCCAGGATCCCATGTAAATGACATTCTAGGGAAGGCAACACCATAGCACTTGCCAGGATTTGAGGAAATGTGGTGGCAGAGGTAGACAAAGGGATGTCCAAATAGGGGCAGCATAAGGGAAATTTTGGGGTGATAGATTATATGAATTGTGATGATGATTACATGATTATATGTCCCTCAAACATTGTAGAACTGTATACCAAAAGAGTGAATTTTTCTTTAGGCAAATAAATTTTTAAGGATTTTCATATTATTCAAGAGATAAAAGAATAAGATGTAAGAATTACATAAATTATATCAGCAAATAACTTGCAGTATGTAACTATATGATTCAGATAGGATCATTCAGTGAAAGGTCAGTATTATGTAATTGATCAATGTTTACAATGATCAGAAAAAGAAAATGGATAAAATACATAGATAGCTAAATAAAATTATAGGAAAAAATATTTGACGGCAAATCTTTTTTTAAACTAATCTGTGAATTTACCTTTATGCAGTGTAGCACAAACAAAATTAATTGGGTTTAGCCTCAGTCATTTTGATAAACATCATTGAGAAAGTAGATCCTTGTTAAATTGAAAATTCCCAACCTTCCACATCAGTTACATCATAAAATTTGGAGTACAGTCTACTCTACATTTCAAGAACACACCTATCATGAGTTTGATCATTTTATAGAAACATGACCTGGACTGAGACATTGGGTGCCCTACCAACCACACAATGCATTCTTCTAGAAAGTTTATGCATGCTTTGAACTGCCCTCAGAAATTCCTGCAGAACTGGTTAGGTTCTGCCTGCCAGTGATCTCAGGAGGTTGCTGCGGTTGCTTTATAGATTATCAGTCTGCTGCATTGCCATTAGAGTTGACAAGGCTAATATTCCACCATGGCTTCTTTCTCTGACCTCCAGAGATGATAAAATGATGTTCAGCAGATTTTCAGTGTTTAAAACATGCTGATACTATTAAGGTCGTTTTCTTTTCCAATGGCAAAACTAACACTAAAAATTGTGAAGACCCTACCCACTTCCCATATAACAGTGAACTGGGATTTTTTTTTTTTCTATCTGATGTCCTCCTCCTTAATGGTAAAACTCTCCTGTGCACTATTTCTCTATTTATAGACTAGACAATTCAACTCCAGGCAGGTGGTTCTATTGAAAGATAAACAAACTTGTAAGGAACCCCCACTGGTTAGGAAATGGCCAACTGTGCGACAGGGCTGGCTGCAGGTGACTGAGCCCATCCAGGGATGTTGGTCATTTACTACAAAGCTGAGAATCCCACAGCGTCCTTGGCCAAGGAACAGCTGGTGCTTCCAGCATTTTTACCTCTTAACAAAAAATCAAAACCAATGGCCATACAAACTGGTTAAAGCTGTCAGTTGGGTTTTCATCTAATAGACCAGACTCCAAAATATCATCTGTACTTCCTTTGCCTAATGTGCTTATTGATGTCTGAGGATCTTTTAGAGGATTTTGTTGAAAAGTGTTGCCTTTGAAAATGTGATTTGGTCCAGCACAGGCACCTCGGAGATATATGCCTTCCCCTCTTTTTGCTTTTTTCCCTGGTTCTCTTCACCACTGGGATAAATAAGTTCTTGAATATTCTTACATGAAAGGAGGGGTAAATAATGACAAGAATTCCTCTCTCAAAAGCAGATATCTTTTGGCGTGCCCTTTTTCAATTTGCAACTCTAATTCATGGTCTCCTTGGACCTTTATATTACCCAGTTAGTGAAGTCATGTGGAATCCTCTTGCCTCCTCTTCACTAATTAAACCAGCTACTATCATATGAGGCTCTTCTAGTGATTGTGAGTCCTTTCTTTATAATAGAACTTTGCCTCTCTTCCAGGGCTTTCCTTCCAGTTTCCTTAAGTAGCAAGAGCATCTTTTGGAAAACTAGCATCTTTCCAATATATGGTCCAATCCAGACACAAATAACAATTCATCAAAGAAATAGAGAAATTGCCCTTAAAAAGTTCACAGGGGCAAAAGATATGCAATTGATGACATCAGTACACTTATAGGTATGGTGCTTGTTATGGTTGGAGAAGTGTCTGCCAAGGGTGTATGTGTTAAAGACTTGGTTCCCAAACTGTGGTGCTGTTGGATGTGGTGCAGCCTTTAAGAGGCAGGCATATTGAGAAGTCTTTAGGTCACTGGAAGCATGCCTTTCCTCTTTCTTCCTCTCCCCACCTCTTTCTTTCTCTTTCTTACTTCCTGGCCAAGAGATGAATGGTTTTGTTCCGCCATGCACTCCTGCTATGATGGGCTGCCCCAAAAGCAAAGCAACGAACCAGTCATGAACTGGAACCTCCAGACCTGTGAACAAAATTAACTTTTTATCTTTATAAATTGACTGCCTCAAATAATACTTGTTATAGTAACAGGGAACACAGTATTAAAACACAACTTTTGTGATATTGAAAATATTCTTTTTAGACATGAAAGGGAGAAGTAAACTGTGGCAGTGGATATGACTGGCAAGATATTTTAGGAATCAAAACACAAAGGAATTACTGGATAATGGAGGCAACTGAACATTTATAACAGAAAATGAGCATCATCAGATCTCCACTTAAGAGTCTACTCTGGAGCACTGTGGATTTTAGGTTTGAGACAGATAAGACTCTAGTCAAAAAATCCATTGATAAGATTGAATTGTTGTCAGGAGAGAAACTATGCCCAGAGCAGTGGATGTAGAAGGAAATTTCTGAAAGCTTTTTAAAAATATATAAAAAACCTACGGTCCTTTCAATTTTGCTTAATGATTAAGATTATTTGTTGGAGATGACATAGAAAGTTTAATAACAGCATACAAATGAATTGAATAAAAATATAGTTAACAGTAATTATTTGTTGAGCCACTATAGTTCATAACAGGAAGAATTCAGATAGGATCTGAGATTTAAGATTGGATTAAACTTTCTTACCTTTAATTCATCAGTATTATTGAACAGTAGGATCCAGACATACAGAGTCATAGATTGTTGCCCCTCGGGATGACTACATTTAGACTTTTGTCCACAGAGAGCAAGGTAATCTTTCAAGTCCTGTTCAAAGTTATATTTTCAAAGAGAAGTAAATGAGTTGTATTTTTTCCTAAGGGCAAACTTTTGTTATATGGACTTTTTTTATTTTCCTGACAGTAAATTCATTGATTGATTTAAAATCCTGTGCCCCATGCTCAATTCATACTACTTGGGATCTTGTCACTACTCCTTCAAGGTGGTAGTGACACTAACTCTGTCACTACAAGGCCATACTTGATGTCCATCATCTTCCTCCCTTACTATTCAATCCAGTTTATTCTCACCTTCAGCTGTACTTCCTTTGGTCAAACTTACTTGTCGAGTGAGTAACCCATGCATTCATTTCTAAGGAATCTGAGCTCCACGACTCAGGCTGTAGTAGCGTCAGTTGGCCATTCATATCTATCAGCAAATGTAGAAGTACCAGAAGATGCCTTGGGAACACCCATAAGTTCTGGATTAATCCATTTGATGGATTAATAATCTGAATAGACTACTTGGAGATAATTATAGGTAGGTGGGCATGACTGGTGGAAGTAGGTTACTGGTGTTATGCCTTTGCCTTTAGGGACTTATGTCCTCTCCCTCTCCCTCTCTCTCCTTCTGTTTCCTGGCTGCCATGAGCTGAACAGTCTCCCTTCACCATGCTCTTCCACCATGATGTTCTGCTTCACCACAGGCCCAGAGCAATAGAATCAGCAGGCATGGACTGAGCCTCTGAAACCATGAACCCAGAATAATCTTTTCTTCCTCTCACTATCACTGAGATTTCCCCTAATCATTCACTATTATTTGGAGACAACCCTACGTAAGTCTTTAATGCAATATGAGTTCTCTATCACCTTGTACAAACAAACAAGCTGAGCTACCCATCAATTGGCGTAAATATCAATGGTGTAAACTAAGGTAAAGCTTTTGTGTGACAATAAGTAGATGACATGGAGTCTGAGCCACTTGTTCCTATAATTGATTGATACTCCCAAAACCTTCTTGGGATCAATTCTGAATGAACCATTTCCATCATATAGGACATCACTCTTGTGTCCAGTGGACCTTATGACTTAGGATTATGCCAATATTATTTCAGATGAATATCTCAAATGATGTTGTCAATTGACATTGCCTGATCAAGTCTTCATTATCTATTAGGGCCTAGTAACTGCCTTTTAAATATGACCTTGCTTGAGAATTCTATAGTTCTCTACTGCTACTTTCCTATATAGATCATTATGTACTCTATTGGTCAAAATTGTCCAAAATTGGAAAGGATAGATAGATAGATAGATAGATAGATAGATAGATAGATAGGGAATTTTGTTGTTGATGTTGTTGTTTGCACTAGGGATTGAACCCAGAGGGATTGCTTAACTACTGAGCCACACCCCAGCCCTTTTTATGTATTTTTTTTTTTTTTGAGATAGAGTCTCACTAAGTTGCTGAGGGCCTTTCTAAGTTGCTGAGGCTGGCTTTGAACTTGCAATCCTCCTGCCTCAGCCTCCAAAGCCACTGGGATTACAGGTAAGCACCACCATACCTGGCTACATAGACACTTTAAAGGAGCTATTCTACATGGACAATTTTGGGGTTTGGCAAGTTAAAATGTGTGGTTTAGGTTGATTGGAAATTCAAGTAGAATTTCTATGTTGCAGTTTTGAGGCAGAATTTTTTCTTCAGGAAACCTTAGTCTTTGCTGTTAAGACTTTCAGTTGAAGCCAGGAGCAGTGGTGCATGCCTGTAATCCCAGCACTTTGGGAGGCTGAGACAAGAGAATCTCAAGTTCAAAGCCAGCCTCAGCAATGGTGAGATGCTAAGCAACTCAGTGAGACCCTGTCTCTACATAAAACACAAAATAGGGCTGGGGATGTGGTTCAGTGGTCAAATATCCCTGAGTTCAATCCCCGGTACCAAAAAAAAAGACTTAGTTGATTGCATGAAGCCTGTTAATGTCATAGAGAGTAATCTGCTTTATTTAAGGTCAAATGATTATAAATGTATATATCTAATCTAAAAATGCCTTTATAGCAACATCTAGACTAGTGTTTGACTGAACAACTGAGCACCACAGACTAGTCTAGTTGATGTCATATGCACTATCTGTACCTAAAGCACTTCTATACCTACCAGGTCACATAGACTGAGCCAAAGATTTGCTTGTATCTTCTATTATAGTTCTCCCTGGTATGGTCTGTTGACAGCCTTAGGGGAGGATTGGAGGAACTTCTACTGCATTCCATTCACTTTCTATTGGACTGTTCAGGGCTTTCCTTTGGGGGATCTGATTCTCTTTTGTTAAATGAGATTTGGGTCTGAGAATTTTCTCAGATCTGAAAGCAGAGGAAGACAGCACTGATGTATAAATTGCCACAGTTAAAACCTGCCTTCCACTTACTTGCTTTGGATTTCTTGTTGTTACAAAATCAAGTGGTACCCTTGCTGCTGGCCCCTCTATCTTACACCTTGGAACACGAGAGGCTGCTAGCCACTTCCACAAATATTTGTAAAAAAAAAGACAGATGCCATCTGGCTTTGCTGCATGTTACAGTGATTATGTTCATCTTGCTCAAATGCTGTCACATGGTCTGGAATATTCTAGAGCCCTCTCATATCAGAGACACTAAAGGCCCCAGTTTCAGAGCACCCTCTCCCACTATCAGGCCTAACGTACAAAGGATAGTCACTGCTGAGCTTTCTGCACACGCAAAATGAGATTGCAAACAAAAAGTGGTATGTCACTGGCTGATGTCTGTTTGACAAGATTAAAACACTTGACAGAGTGTAGAGAAGGTGATTCGTTGTCCATTACAGAATGAGTTGGGAGTGTTCCTAATCCACGATCTGCATAGCAGAGAGAGTAGTTCTTAACATATTCCTTCTCACGGGAACCGTGAAGAAGTCACTTCTTACTCTCCATTTGCTAGCTGAAGGATCACGTTTTCTTTCCCAAGTAGCATCTAACTGGTAGCATACATGGTGATAAAATTGGTTAGGTATGGAGTGTGAAGGCAGTTTTAAAACTGAATGTATTTAGTCCAGAACATTTCTTTTTGTACATGTAAGTGTAACTTAAACAAATCAATTCCATCTGATTAAACTCACTTTACATGGTTAATGTACCGTGGACACTCTTTTTACTCTGGCGCTTTTCCCAAAGATCACACAAAGAGCATTTGGATGTTGGTTTTGCACATCACCCAGATGCACACCAAATCCAACAGATTCAAAGGAAACGTTGTATTAAATTAATTCAGCTTCAAGTTTAAAGGCTTACCATGTATGATAAACAAACCTAAGGAAATGATAGGATGCTATGTCACATTTCATTTAATCTATAAATCTACTCACAACGTAATACCTAATTCACTGTACCCTCAAGGTATGCTCATATGTCATAGCTCCTTAGAGAAAGGAAAAAACTCAAAAAACTTGAGGTTGGCAAATATAATGTGAGGTTATAAATGATTTAGAGCAGTGTTTCTCAACCTTGGCTGCCCTTTATAACCACCTGGGGAGCTGGTAAAATTCCCATTTTCTGGCCTCACCTGAGACTAATTAATGCAGAATTTCTAGGGTTAAGACCCAAGCCTCAATATGTTTTAAAGCTCCCTAGGTAATTCCATTGTGTGAGTAAGGTTGAGATCCTCTGATTTAAAGAATGATTCTCAATGGTTGGTGCTTTTCAAAGCTCCTGGAAGCTCATGGAAACTCAGATTACAAACCCAAACCCAGAATTTCTGAATCAATAGACCAAGACTTTGCATCTCAAACAAGTTCCCAGGTGATAGTTTTCCTGCTGGTCCAGGGATCACAGTTTTGAGCTTTAGAAAAACCCAGTAAACATCTTTATATGCACTTTCAATGAACAGTATATATATATATTTTTTATCAACCATCTTTACTATACCCATTCCCCTTTCCTGCCCCCCACCTCCCCCATGTTGTGTCCAGTGTTTCTCTATTTCTCTTATGTTTCCCATTCCCACCTCCCTTATTCATCAGCATCCACTAATCAGAGAGACCATTCGGCATTTGGTTTTTTGGGATTGGCTTACTTAACTTAGCATAATGCTTTCCTGCTTATAATTTTGTGCAAAGTTAGAAAAATTATGATTGTAATAATATTTTTTCTATTTGCCTCAACAAATATTTTCAGTGAATAGTGTGTACAGCTTCTGAAAATTTGTTTTTTTTCTGTTATGTTTGATAACATGTATTAAAATGCAACTTTTGAGAAAAAAAATTTAAAAAAAAAGTATAAACAGAAAAAAAACAAAAAACAAAACAAAAAAAAAAAGAAAAAGAAAAACCCAGTAAACCTCACATAAGAAGGAAATCCTACGGTGTTGCCATTGACATGGTCCTGGAAGAATGATAAAGATGCCTGTTAGTAGTTGTAAGGGAAAACAAAACTAAATCACATGTGAGCTCTGTAGAAGAATAAGTGGCCCTAAATAAATAAGTGCCCACCTAACAGAAACCTGAAGTCCTCTAGAAGAAAAAATTCAACAAGTATGTGAATTTAAATTCTCAAATGTGAGACTAGAAAATATAGAATGTGATTTGAAATATTTGGTCAAAATAAGAAAGGAATAAGAGACTAAATTTTCATCAGTGTGGCCATCTCAGGAACTATTTTAAAGGTAGACTTTATCTGCAACATCAAGGGGACAAATCAAACTGAAAAAATATCTCTAATTATGATAGCGATGATGATGCTAAATTTGAATTGATCTTGGAGTATATACCACAAACTATATTTGCTCATGTTTTAATGTTGTGAAAATTTGAAAGGTTCATAAAGTATAACTAAGCCTCAATCAGAGGAGATCCTGTTTTAATTTCCTCTCTTGCCCCATGTTTATGCCAAGATTGGATGACATCATGAACATGGAACCTACCACAGGGAAAGCCCATGGAGGGGATTTAGAGGGCATGTGCTGGTGATTGGACAGAAGGCCCTGGATAGGAAGAGCTGTTTTCATCTAACCTCTTGTTATTAGTCAGCTGCTTGTTTGTGTGTTTGGTTGGTTGGTAGTTTGTTTTTATGGAACATACTATATATTTGACATTACCTCATCCAGGGATTCTGAGCTGGTTTTCAAAAACAAATTTGCTGAAATTCCAGTCTTTTTCACCTGGTCCATGATGCCATCAATGTTAATCAAAAAGCAGGAATCCCAGGGAAGTTGACAAGACAGAGGTTGACTATGGGTAAGCAATAAACATTGAACTCTGCTGGGGGGCAGGGGAATGCATGCTGTTGGGAGACAATTACCCACTGGCCTCTGCACTTCTGTGCATCTTGCCAACATGGCACTGACAACGTTTGTTCCAGGCTATCTTTTCAAGGATGTTTGTGCAGTAAAGATAGATTGTCTCTCTCTAGGACATATTTGTTTGCTGACAAATATGATAAAGATAATGCGATGCTCTCTCCTCTGGGCAAAGATTGGGCATGCTTGCTCGTAGTCCATTTAAAAGGTTGGGGTTTCCTCAATTGGGATTTTTTAACTGACACAAAGCTCTTTTTGAGCAGAATCTGCCAAGTCCTGCCTCTGCATCTCCACCGTAAGATGTCAAGTGGAAAGGGAACTGATGTGAACATGAAGCTTGGCCTGCCTCCTCTACTGTGTCCTGCATGACAAAATCCTTTGTGTCTGATGTAGGAGTTTCAGGTCTTCTGCCAGCATCCATGAAACTGCATCATGCTAGCTTGCTATCCTGCAAATAGGGTAATTCCAGACCCTTCACAATATCGACAGATACTAAAGCAGCAAATACATCTCTTCATGTGTGGTTACTATGAATGTGTTTGAACAGGATAAAAATACAAAGAATATAATACCTATTAATAGAGGTATTGTTGGTAAAGTAATTATGGTTCAGTCCTGCAATGGAACACTATACAGCCTTCAAAATGGTCATAGATGTGTAAACACTGACATAGCAAGAAATTCAATACTTTTAAAATACATTGAATACAATCTTGTATGTTAATTACATCCATATGAAACTGAAAGCACATACCTTAAGCTTCTTTGTGCTGAAGAATTTTAAGAAAACAATTTCTGCTTCTTATATATTTTAATTTTTGCATTGTTGATAACATAACTGTTTTACTTTTACATTATAAAAATAATAAGCATTTTTAAAAACTCTTTTAATAATGCATTTTTAAAATTATTTAAATGAAGAGAAGGATAAATTGAGAATGCTGTTACTGAACATAAAGACCATATCTCTCAGCCTCTTCCTTGCAAATATTATTATCATGTGACCAAGTTCTGGTCAAAGAGATGTAAATAGATGTAGTGTGTGTGTGTGTGTGTGTGTGTTCTGCTGAGTATCTTAAAGGGACACAGCATGTCTTTCTTTGCTCCCTTTTTTTTCTCCCAGAAATGCAGAGTTAATGGCTGGAACATGAACCACGAAGTAGGACCCTGAAGTGAAGCCACCTGTTGGGGATGCTGGAGATGACAAAAAATCAAAGGCATCTGTGTTCTTAACATTCTGCCATGCCACACCAGCCTAACAGTTCCTGCAACAACACTTGCAGAACATGAGAGAAAAATGAACTTCAATTGCTTGTTAGGTAGTGTTATTTGGGATTTAGGGTCACTCAAATCTGAACCACATCCTAAAAGTTACAATGGCAGAGAATCGGGTCTGTGTCTGCAACCCTGGCGACTAACAGAAAGTTGACACTGAACACCCTAGTGTGTCATGACTAGTGCATCACTTCAAAGGAGAGGAGGAACAAAGGCTTTATGAAGACTTCTGAAGTCCTCACAGGACTCAGGATTCCATCCCTGTTTATAGGAAGCCAACATCCTGCTGATAACATAACAAGTTCAGTTGGAAAGACTCTGTTTGAAGCTGTCTTCTGGAAGGTAGAAAGCAAATCACACCTCGATGTTCATTAAACGAGTTGCATTAATGTCCTAAGAGAAAGAAAATTAAGACAGAATGGAAGAAACTACCTCCTAGTGAAATGACATTTAATTAATAGAAGTTTAAAAGTTTTCTTTCCTAGCTGTAGTTTTTCAATTTGGAACTTTTCTGAACAGCTATTATACCATTCTAACAAGAAGGTACAGAAAATCAATAAACTGAAAAGTTCAATGTAGTATAATATGACTAAACTTGGAAATATTGTGCAATATGGTACAACACTGAACTAATCCTACCCAATTTTTTCCTTGTTACTACAATCCCTTCTAATGCATTCGAGTTCTGGGGTAATGTTCTCTTTGTTTTAAGGCAAAGTCATTTTTGTGCAGCAGGAAATGATCCCTTGAGAAAACTTGATCTCAAGATTTTCTTATTTTTTTCCTTTAAGCAAAATGAATGTCAAATGAAGTAGCTAGATTACCCTCCCTGAAAAGTCATAACTCACCCACAGTGAATTCTTAGTGTATAAAATCAAGAGTTAGTGAATGTGTGAAACAATAACTATGGAAAGGTTCTTTTCCTAGCACATATTGTGAATGTTATCCAATTGCAACATAAGGACCATTCTGAAGTACAAAGTCATATTTCACAGGTCTTTGAAAAAGGCAGATCTAACTAGGCATGGTGGCCCATGCCTGTAATCCCAACAACTCAGGAGGCAGGAGGATCACAGTTTCGAAGCCAGCAATCTAGCAAGGCTATATGCAACGTAGTGAGACCCTGTCTCAAAACAAAAATTTTAAAAAGGGGACTGGGAATGTAACTCAGTGTTTGTGCCCCTGAGTTTGAGGTTCAATCCCTGGCACCAATAAATAAATACATAAAGGCAGATTTATTCCTATTTTTTTGTGGGAGGGAGTTTTTAAAATTATTATTAGTCTTTGAATCAGGGAATTATTGGATTTAATTTGCTTCTAAAATCCACATGCTTGCCAATTTAATCCATGTGAGTAACTCAAACTTCAAGTGGTCTGAGTTACATGCCATTTATTTCTTCTTTCTCATATGTCAGTAATGACCACCCCACAAATGTTCACAAAATCCTGAAGTATACCATGAAAAATTCCCATGGTTTGTAAATTAGCCTAGCTGTGCTGTCACCTCTTCTCTAGATTATCCAGTGCGACTCAATATTGTGTCCCTTGATGCCAATAAGTCAACGCCAGGGTTTCCCAGAGTCCCTGACTAGGGTCCGTGGGAATCACACAAGCAGCTCCTCCTGGACTGATAGCAGAGAAGTCAAAGGGGAAAACACACCATGCAAGGAGCACATGGTCTTAGATCATGATTGTCACAGATGCTTCTGACAAAGGCAGGCAAGAGTAGACAACTGGAAGATTTCAAGAGAACCAGAAAAGTCAATATGCAGAATTCAAAGTGTACAGTTATTGAAATCTCGATCACTGTTGGAAACATCCAAAAGTACAGCTCATGTGATTGAAGGTCAGCAGTGGTTTTGTAGGTCCTGGAAAGTAGGCAGGAAAAGCAAGACAGACAAGGTATAGGAGGCAGGGATGCTCCAGCAGACAGAGTCTGGAATCTAGACCAGGATAGCTCCTTTCCTGAAATTAAATGACACTATCTGAAGAATTCTGTTCCAGAGATTTCAGAATCAAAATTGATTGGAAACAATGAAGGATCTCAGTGGAAATTAAATCCTGAGACTTGGGACTAAATATGAAAACTTAGGAATATGAAAATTTTAGAACTTCAAAAAGAAAAAAAAATCGTCATCACTACCCTTGGTGCATGTATGAAGACACAATTGGTGTTACTTTATCTGGTTTGCAACCAGAGAAATGGAAAAACTGAGCTCTATATATGTGCTATGACTTGAAATGCAATTAAATAAACTAATAAAAAAAAAGAACAAAATAAAAGGCAAGAAAAAATTGAAAGAGAAGTTGGGGAGGAGAGGAAGAGAAGGAGAAATATTTAGTCTGGATAAGGAACTGTTCTGGCTATTTTCCCTTTATTTGGTCATTGAATCCTTATAACTCCATCATAGTGGGTTAAACAGTGACCCCGAAAGACATACATCATGTCCTAATGCCTGGGATTTGTGAATGTTATTTATTTGGGAGGAAAAAAAGATCTTTGCAGATGTAAAGATGTAATTAAATTAAGGATCTTGATATGAGATTATCGACAGTATTCTGGATTATCTGATGAACTCTAAATCCAATGGCAAGTGTCCTTTTAAGGGTCACACAGAGGCAGCTGACAGAAGGGGAGAGGTATGTAACAATGGAAGCAGAGGTTAGAATACTGTGGCCAGAGCTCAGGAACGTCAACACCCACCAGAAGCTGGAAGAAGTAAGGGATGAAACAGAATCTCCCCAAAGCCTCTGAAGGAAATATATCCTCACCACCACCTGGATTTGGGATTTCTGGCCTCTTCAGCTGTGAGAGAATTCATTGCTTATTCTGGTCCAGAAAATGAACACACCCAGGAAGTAAATACCATCATCATCTACATTTTGCAAATAAGGACATAAAACCTCAGAAATACTGAGAGAGATCCCAAGGCTACCTAATGAGCAAGAATCAGAATCCATGCAATTCGGCCCAGAGTTCACATCCTCACCGCCTACACTACGTCATCAATTTGGAAGACTATAAGAATTACTTAGCATAATGTCTTGTTAGATAAGGAGGCTGGAGCGACTTCCATCAAAGATCAGAAGCCAAGGCAGGCTGAAATTTACAAGTTATAAGTCACTTCAACTTGAGAAATTAGGGAAAGGAGATGAAAAAATGCTGTAGGAGAGAGACACTGTCAGAATAACTGCTTTAATAATAAACATCTGTTAGGTGTTCTTGTCTTATCCTACCTGGCTAAAATAATCAGAGAAGATTTAAAACCCATAAACATGATTTTAGGAATGTTATATAAATCTAGAAAGTGATAAAAAATATGAATCTCATAGAAAGATTTTTTCAATGCCAAAATAATGTGGTTATAGAGATTTATCATTTCCTTTGTCAGAAATACAGTTATCTCAACATTACTGAATAGACTCAAGAAGGGATAAAAATAATCTATGTTAACTCTGGCATCCAAAATACAAGATTGGAATTAAGATGTTATACTAGAACTGGAACAGTTGGGCTTTCATTTATGGGGTACCAGCAGCACAGATACCAAGCTCTGCACCCATGATTCAGGAACTATGCAGAGAAATGCAGAGTAAAAGCATGAAACCCAAACAGGATTCAACCCTCCTTAGGGCTTATCTAACCCCTGGAGATTATTTTCCTCTATTCCTTCCTCTGTATGACCTGGGCTACCTAACCTACCTCCACACACCTTGAGATCTATGTCCAGGAGCTGGGGATGGGCAAAGACTCTTGGTAAATATTGAACAACCTGGCTTACCCACACACACACAAAAAATTGTAGTGTTTTCAATGTCCATGATATAAATACTCACACCATGACAAAATTCAGGCTACCGAAATACCATCAGTATATCTGAAATAAAAAGAGATATGCACTCGCCACCACTGTATTATATTTCTGGGATAGAGATACCTAGGAATAAGTCACCTCGAGGGCATCCATAATAGTAAAATGCAGTGCAATAATTAGGAAGCAAAATTTTGAATATTTATTACTTCTTTTAAAATATAGTTAGCTATGCTTATAGAATCTGATTTTTAATAATGGCTGTGTTTAACAACAGACTGACAAGATTCCTGAAAAACTAACCACTGACTCTCAGCATAGGCTGGCTCTACTGGGAGCTAGACTTGCATACCTCACCAGCCTTTTCAATACCTGTTTCTACACAAAGACTGAGATTTTGGATAAGGTCACCATTCCATCACTGCCATCCCTCTGTAGCCCCACATAATGCTTATTCTGAGGACCACCCTAGGTTTTTATCTCCAAATATGGTTGACACAATACTCTATAATAGATGTTTACAGATTCTTGTACAACTGAACATTGAATATTAAATTACCTTTTTTATTAAAGTTATGTGGACACCCTGACCCTGACATCTCTGACCATCCATTTCCACATACCTTCTTCTCCTTTATTCATAAGTGACTTTTCCCCCCATTTATTCCTGACCAAAATACCCTGTTAATTTAGTGCACAACCTATATTTTTTAGTATTCTTCCCCACAAAGCATGGCCCACAAGCCTCAAACTTTCACACCTGAAGATGTTGATGGAGGTTTTTGTTTGTTTTTTGCTTGTTTGCTTAAACATACATGATTCTCAACCACAGAGGGATTTGGAAATTCTTTGGTAAATTCATATTATTGATGCTCACCAAATTGGCAAGCAAAGATAATGCCCCTGCATCCATTTGTAGGGCTGATATGACTTGTCTTAAAGGTAGTCATTCCCATCACCTGTGGCCCACTTCAAGCCCCCTCCCTGTGTTGTATTACCAGTCAGCCTAAGAGTTTCGCATCCCATTGGACCAAACCCAATGCCCCCCACAGCTGTTGACTACGATGGAAACCTAATAGTCAACACTTGAGTCATAAAGAAGTGCCCTTTTCCCATGTGTGCTCTTTAAATTAATCCACAGCCCCGTGGAAATGCCTAAGTGACGACACCCAGGAGACTTAATAAGGACACAGCCCCACCTTTCCCCTCTCCCAGCTCCCAGCCCAGTGGTTGAGCACCCTGTGGTATCTAAGCTCCTGGCAGTGGCAGTGGCACCTCTACCCTCCTCGGTATCTGTAAGTTAATATCTTCTGTTTCATGGATTTTGGTTTCATTACCTCATGTGTCTCAGCTGACTGACATTCTGAACACACCCTGGGCTTTTCTAAAAGTGTGGCTGTGCTGCTTTATGGCCATTCTCAACAGAGTCCTCAAGACCAAATGAGAAAGCCACCACAGGACAATAGAGATCACAACAGTTAAGGAACACACCATCATCAGGCAACCATGCCAAGGTAGTCCATGAAAGACCTGGAGGAACCCAACAGGAGCTGAGATCTCCATGATTAACAGATTCCAGGTCGTAGCAAAAGGCAGGTGAGCTCATGTTAGCATCAGGATCCAGAGTTCACGGGATAAGCACAAAACGGAGTTCAGATTTTCAGGAAAGAGAGCTAAGGATGTAAGCTGAGGTGGAGGGCTCGCCTTGCATGCGTGAGGCCCTGGTGTGCACCCCTAGCCCTGCAAAAAAAAAAAAAGGAGAAAGGATTTTCACTAAAGCTGCTAATTTGCTGTATGTTAAGATAAACCATTAAAAAAGCACGGGCAACCCAAGCCTACAGGTAGTAGTAGGCAAAAACAAGGAAATGGAAAAAGAGAAATCTGCAATCTTTGAAAATAGAAACTGATAACTTAACTACCTATTTTTTACATGATTTACATGATTCCAGAAGTCTAGGGTTCAGGCTATATAGCTTCATATCACCCACACTGCTTATTACAGATTGTTATTTTATAACTCTGCCCCTCAATCTATGAAAGAATAGTTAAATCGCACATTCAGAACAGCTGTAGACCCCTCAAAGGCTCACTGCTGGCCAACTTCAGGGGGTGCTATTCTGAGTCAATAATGTGGCAGCAAGCTGTCATTCATCACATTAAACGGCTAAAAAACCACAAATCATAGCCCCTGCAATTTCAATTTCCCTTACCACAACAAATAACTATATCTCTGTGATATAAATGATGATAATATTTCTGATGTCAGAGTATGAGAAACCTAGAGCAATCCCATACTATATTAAAGTAGTTCATCATTTATGTATTAACTCACCATCCTATTTTCCATATTATAATTCAGCCTTGCTCATCTCATGTCATTGAGAGCACCAATTTTACATCTAACATAAATTAGTCCTTAAGACCTGTGCATGTTCATTCATGTAATCACAAAGAGTATCACAGAATATAAGCATATTACCTCACTCCTGTGAAAATAATCCTGTCTTATTGTATTACATATAAGAGAAGAACACACTATATTAGACATGGCATAATAGGCATATTAGTTTGAAATCCATTTCAGGTAAAAATCCCATTTTACTAAGCTTGGTTGAATATCAAAATTGCTACAGTGTAGTAAGACAGCAAAACAAAAGTTTATTTCTAAGGCATACACAGGGGAGACTATTGTTTATTGGGACTTTTCTCATTTGTTTACATAAAGCAGATGCTTAATGCACTTTTCTTTTACATATAATATCTCTGTTGGTACTGTTACACCAAGAGGGGCATACTGTGGACCTCAATACTGAGTTTCTAGGGAATAAAATATATCTGCACCTGTATTGATCTAATTTTCTTTGCATGTACTTGAATATAGTATGAGAAATTCCTGATGAAAGTTAATGCTATCTAAAATGCAATAAATGTTCTTTTAAGTTGTGCCCATTATCTGAATGTATTCTGAAGCATGCTTTCGCTATCAAGCTCAAGACTGTGAGCTTTCTGAGAGCAGGAATACATCTGGCTTATCTTCATATCTGAGCAGATCTAGGCACTTAATAGATATTCATAAATATTTATCCTGTTTCCGGTTTTGTAACAAGTGTGCTCAAGACCAAATGCCAAAGCTATTTATTAGAAAAATGAAAAAAAAAATGTGATAGAGTGGCAAGGTCAAAGTCAACAGCAGAATCTAAGAAAGTTGCTAGAAAAGAATAAGGGGATGCAGCAGTGGTCTTTAGATAGAACTGTCTAGCAGGCAGGCTTCCAAGTGGGGCGACATTTCGGATATGCAGCATCCCGGAGAGGCTGCCAGTAGACCAGAGGTACAGGGTTCAGGAAGTAACTGTGTGATTTCTAAAGTGATTTCTTTGAATTTTATTTATTTATTCTGCTTAGGTATACATGATAGCAGAGTTTGTTTTGATTCATTGTACACAGATGGAGCACAACTTTTCATTTCTCTGGTTGTGTGTGATGTAGAATCACAACATACATGCAGTCATACATAAAGCTAGGGCTATGGTGTCCATCATATTCCACTATCTTTACTGTCCCCCTGCCCCCTCCCCACTCCCACCCCTGTGATCACCCCTTTGGTTTTTTGAGATTGGCTTACTTTACTTAGCATGATATTCTCCAACTCCATCCATTTACCTGCAAATGCCATAATTTTATTCTCTTTTATTGCTGAGTAATATTCCATTGTGTGTGTGTGTATATATATGTATATGTATATATATATATATATCACAGTTTCTTTATCCATTCATCTATTGAAGAGCATCTAGGTTGGTTCCACAGTTTAGTTATTGTGAATTGAGCTGCTATAAACATTGAAGTAGCTGTGTCACTGTAGTATGCTGTTTTTAAGTCTTCTGGGTATAGACCAAGGAGTGGGGTAGCTGGGTTAAATGGTGGTTCCATTCCACGTTTTCTAAGGAATCTCCATACTGCTTTCCAGATTGGTTGTACCAATTTGCAGTCCCACCAACAAAGTATGAGAGTGCCTTTTCCCCAACAACCTTACCAACACTTATTGTTGTTTGTATTCTTGATAAGTGCCATTCTTACTGGCATGAGATGAAATATTAGGGTAGTTTTTATTTGCATTTCTCTGATTGCTAGAGATGTTGAACATTTTTTCATATGTCAGTTGATTGATTGCATATCATTTTCTGTGAAGTTTCTGTTCAGCTCCTTGGCCCATTTATTGATTGAGTTTTTTTTGTTGTTGTTGTTTGTTTGTTTTTTTTTGGTGTTAAGTTTGAGTTCTTTATATATCCTGGAGATGAGTGCTCTATCAGATGTGCATGTGGCAAAGATTTGTTCCCAGAATGTTGGCTCTCTGTTCACTTCATTGATTGTTTCTTTTGCTGAGAAGAAGCTTTTTAGCTTCTTTTTAGTTTTTAGCATTTTAGTTTGAATCCATCCCATTTATTGATTCTTGATTTTACTTCTTGTGTTACAGGAGTCTTGTTAAGGAAGTAAGGTCCTAATCCAACATGATGAAGATTTGGGCCTATTTTTTCTTCTATTAGGCGTTGGGTCTCTGGTCTAATTCCCAGGTCCTTGATCCACTTTGTGTTGAATTTTGTGCATGATAAAAGATAGTTTATCTTCTCCCTACAGTTTCTCTAATGTTGACCAGCACTAGCATTTATAATTCAATTTCTCCTCAGACCTGCCAGTAACTTTCTTACGCACTCTAAGAATTTTACACTGAATCTAATGGATACCCAAGTCTCGGCTTCCCTCATTAACTACCTCTTATGCTTTTCTACCCAGGGTTCCCCTAAGACCCCAGAGCTCTCATATAAATCATTAATCAAGTGAAAATGGAAATATCAAGCAGACACTAACCTGTGATTCTGATTCTTTCTATAGGAAGACCTCTTATTCAAAATTAGGAATGAAAGAAAAAGGAAGACTTTTTTTTTTCTTTCTGCTAAGAATCAAGTTTGGGGACTATTTAAATTTAGAGAAAAAATTTTATATCTTATAGGTGAGAATACACATAAATGTGTTTATATATAGAAATAATGTAGGAAAAGGAAATCTTAAACTTGTCTGCTTAATGACCAGATACTTGTAAACGTTTATTAGATAGAATTTTCATTACAGTTTATGACATAGATCATCATGTTAGAAGCCTGGGGTTGTTGATTTTTCTCTCAGGCACAATGCCAATGGTTTAGGTCACTAAAATATAATTGAATGGCAATTTGCAGAATGAAGTGTAAGTGAATTATCCTATATTCTTCAAAAGCATGGAAATTTAAAATAGGATTTTTAAATTCCTAAATATATTGTCAACTTTAAATATAATCAAAAATATTTTGTATCTTTGATTAATGGTGATTTTTAAAAAGTGCTAGGTAGGATCATCCCCCTTGCCTGCTTGAAATAGCCATAGAAGACAGATCTTAGCCATTTCATTAACCCTGAAGACAAGGGGTCACAAGTCTGGGGAAGGGGAAAATATGATAGGAATTTGAGGGGACAGAAAACGAAAGATAGACAAAACCAAAAGAGAAGCACCTATGAGCCACTGGAATCCAGGAAGCACTCATGAACCTTCAAAATACAAAATGAACTAGCCTGAGCAACCCAGCCTATGTCCTCAGTGTGGGCCTTGGCCAGTGCTCCTGACCCATGCCCAAGCCTGCAAAAAAGTAACATGAGGGCATTGTCCAAGTTCTGCCCTGGCTACACCTCAGTCCATCCCCTAGCAACTGTCTTTCTATATTTACCTTTCTGTATTTACTAACGCCCCATACCAAGAGATTGTTGTCTCTCCCTCTGGAGGTAGCCTGCATTCTTCCTTGAATGTGTATCTATGTTCCTAAATAAATCTGTGTCTCAAAAAAAAAGTAGGTATTGATTATGGAATAGATGATGTGGTAATTTATTTTTAATTATGAACCTAAAATTATAGACTATGTAGATTCTCTTGAGACTCAATTTTCAATTAAATATCATATTTACCCACTTTATTTAATTCATAATATATCTATATATTAATATTTATTATCTATATACATATATATGTATATCTCAGCATTCAGTTACACAAATGAAAGGCATATTTGTTTTGTGTGAGCCAATATAAGGGATGAATAAAGAGCCAGAAGACATAGATCCCTACAGAAGCAATCAGGCACTTCTTGGGTCAGTTGTTGGGAGAACATAGGTAAAGCCAAGCTGGTAAGCAATCAAGAAGGACCTTATAGGTTATTTTATCATTTGACCTATTTTAAGAGTGGAGTTATTTTTACACTTTTGCCATTTACAGTGATGACCATGGTGGCTTTGGGGAGTATGGATTTGATGTGAGAAGAGCAATTAGGGTAAGAGTTCAGTAATCTTAGGGGAAAAAAATGAGCCTCTGAGTCTCAGTTAACAGCAGGAATGGAAAGAAGAGGGGGAATGGCAGCCAAGGCGGTGCCACTTGGGTTTAGCTTCAAGAAAGAACTTGATGTTCAGGTGCAAGAAGAGCCCTTGGCCAGATTCCTCTAGTTGCCATGTCTCAGGAATTTGAGATCCCACTCATTCCAAGTAGCCCCAAATCAATGATTGAACATGGCTCCAACACAATGATTTGGTCATTCTTGCCAAAGTTGGAACTCTTCTAATGGCTGACTTTGAATCCTCAGTTCCCCACAATTGACTTTGTAAGATCTACCTGTTTGTCTGGAACATTCTGCCCTATCCTGTTTCCTCTTACCTTCCCTCTCACAGACATCAGCTATGCACCATGATTTGAAGGCTCTCCCTGCCTGGTTCTGCTTCTTTCACCCATTGTCTGTCACAGATGTCACCCCTGAATGACTTGCACTAATGTTTCCATCTCATCCTTTACCTCTTGGGAAATAAACTTGCCACAGAGTTCAGGAACATTTAGAAAATGGAATTGCCAGGAATGCTTATTGGGCATACCATAAGTCAAAAGGATGATAAAGACAATTTAGGATTTCTGCTTGGGTGGCACTTCAGCTCATTACAATGAGGTCACAGAAGGAAGAGATGGTTGGTACATGGTGGGTTTTGAAAATGGTAAAACCAGTTGTTGAGTGGCACACAATAGATTGGTCTCATAAATAATTATATACATAGACTTAGAGCTCACAGAGAGCTCTGCTTGTGTGTGTGTTAAGGATGCATTTCGTGTAGTCAAACATTTTGCTCATCGGCCCTGACTGATTAAGGGTGATACAATTGTTGAATGAAATAGTTACACAATTCTACAAATAACACAGACAGTTATGACAAATATTTTGAATTATATCATGACCCCCACACACATACTTTCTACAGTACAGAGAAAGAATAATATAATCAGCACACAGACTCTAAACCCAAATTCGATCTCTTCCATTCACTGGTTATACACAGTGGGGTGGTTTTTAACATTAGCACAACTAGGGTGACAACATTTTGGGGACTCATTTATTCAATGTGGTTCGTGTTGCATCTTCTCTCTGTTAGTCCCAGTTTGTTTGTTGACATGCCAATCCTATGTTGATTATTTTTTTGAGTATATATTATTTGGATGGTAACTTAGCATTAACAACCTCTACATTGCTTTATTTCAGACAGCAGGAGAATTACTAGTTCAAATACAAAATTATTGTATATTCTGATTGAAATGTTTTATCTGTTTGAAAATTCAATTTATACAATATTAACTGTAGTTATATTTTGTGTTGGAGTTTGTTTCCCTCTGGCATCCAGAGGCATCAAGTTCATTCTATATGTAATTTCAGGTCAACACTGGCTGCTTAATTAGCAACTGGTTGAATTGCAGAGGAATTTCACTCCGATAGTTTCAATTACTATAATAACATTTCCTACAAACTTGGCTTACAGAAATAACGGGTAGTATCCAACTCAACTTCATGCCCAATTGTCCATTTAACTTTCACTTATGTTTAATATTGGGGAACACACTACCCAATGAGGTTATTCATTTTATGATTTCATAGCTCCAGACTTTAGACAATCTATAGCATTTATTCAATGTTCACTATATTCCTTAGCAATTCCCTGTTATAGCAAAAGTAAAATAATTGATAGGACTATAAAATTATTAAGTTTATGTTAGCATAATTTCCTCTCCATGTAAAATGACTGCATAAGAGAGGATATGTTGTATGAACAGAGGTTAACATCTCTCTGGTTCAGAGGACCAGGCAATAGTAACTGCCTCCAGTATTAAAACCAATTGACATGATCCTGTTACCCTATTTCTAGGGCCCATGCTAAAATCCCAATATTCTCAGTCTCTAATTTTCTATAATTTGCCCCTAAACACCTAACTATTCTCTGCCACTATTTTGCTGATAACAATTAAATTTTCTTACCCTCATCCCCTGGTCCTCAGTTTGGTGACATAATCTAATTTGAAGATTGAAATTTACAATTAGAGATTAGAAGAGAAGATGGAATGACCAAAGTGTGATACATGCATGTGTGCAAACATCATAGTGATGCTCATTAATTTATATGATTCCTATCATCAGTAATTGCAATTACAAAGGAAAAAAATCACAATCTTAACATTGCAGTATTCTGGTATTCACTGACCCACCTCCTGGTTTCTGCATGAGGAGTTCAAGGCCTTTTATACACTACTTGTGCAGGTGATTTACTAAAGCTTGCACAAACAGACAGACTGCAACTTTAAAGAAATGTTCAGCAGATTTGGGAACAAGAAAGAGGGATACAAAGGATATATCTGCTAATGAGCTGCAGGAGCCATAGCTAAAGATAAATGATAGTAGGAAGTCCTATCTCACAGTTTTCATTTAAATTTGCTCTATGTTTTCCTTAAATGAGCACACTTTAGATTGGAATTATATAGAAGAAAAAAAGCGGTGTCTAAGGAAGGTGAAGTGTGTGCCTCATGCTAATGAGATGGCCTCAATATTTCTTAGCCGGAACTTCAGTCTCAGAGATGAGATCAAGCAAGCACTACATTCCAACAAGTCCCACTGAGGAATGGGTGGCCCTGGAGCAGGTGGGAGTCTCAGGAGATCATTATCTGGCTGGAAGTACTTTAAGAAGAATGTCTGTGGCAGAGATCTAAGGAGCTCACAAAATTCAAAGCAAAGTGTTTGGATCTCTATTCAAAAAAATTTTGACAAATGCTGCAAGGTGCTGAGGCAAGAATTACAAAGGTCCCATTCCTCAGCTTCACCTGCTCCCCCGCAGAGCTCCCGTTGGTTTCAAAGACATGACAGGCTTGAATCAGCTCTGTGGGTCATGAGCAGGGTGAGGAAGGGACCAAAGGCAAGAAGAGAGAAGGGCCAAACAAGGAGAAAGAAAAGTTCTGTGCAAGAATTTTAGTAGAAAAGAGGGCCTCTCCTAATCCACGAGAGCTCTAACATCTCTGATTGAAGCATCATTATGTAGTTATAAAGCATGTTTATAATGCAAACTGTGGTGTGCAAAAGATGTAGATACATCTGATTATGTAACATATAACAAAATCAATATATATTCTCTTTTTCAGAAAAAAATTAAACTGAGGAAACAGGAGCAGTAAGGATATTAAGAATGCCACCATAAATCCATTCAGAATTTGTTTTTCTTAAAAATTCACTAGTTACTATTTTTCAACAGAGAGTCCATAATGAGGGATACTAGATCATCCAAGTCTACTTAGAGACTGTATCAAGAGAGCACAGAGTAACAGACTTTTCTGGGTTTAAAGAAAAAGGAAATAAAAGAGAAAATTCATAAAAGGACTTGGGACAATATGCATAGCTCTAATTCTTCTGTAAGTCTTAAATGCTTTTTGTATTTAGGTCTTTGATCCACATGATACTTATTCTTATGTATGTTTGTTCAGTTCTTAAATCAGATAACCACTTAGTATCCCAAATCATTTATTAAATGACTTTTCCTAGTGATGCACAATAGTAATTCTCTTCCATTAAGTCCCTGTTAATAGGCTTAGGTCTGTTCCTGAGCTCTGCACTAAGTGTTCTTTGTCGAGTTTTCTACTCCTATGCTGACCCCAAACTGTCTCTGTATAGGCATATGATCTATGACAGTAATCCCCGCCCCCCCACAGTCCTTTATCAACAACATTGGCTTGCATTTGTTTTGTCAAGCAAATTTAGGGTCAGATCATCAAATTCTACTAAAACCTTAGAGAATTAGCCTTAAATTATAGAAGAATTTGGGAGGAGATCATACCAGACATTTTTCAGTGTTGGCATCTATTAACACAGACCCAGAAGAGAACTTCACAGCCACCAGTCAGCACACCTGCTCAGCTCTAGTGCGACCCCAGTTGACCCTCCATGGATAAGTACCATGTTCCCAGCTGAAGGCACATTCACACTGTTTTGTGTTCCTTTGTCCTCCTTTTTACATTGCCAAGCATATCTCTGTAGTAATTTCTGTCTTTTCTTCAATGATCAATTTTTCATTTCTATCACATCATGTCTATCAGATGATGATGCTGACATCTTAAAAAAAAAAAAAAAAAAAAAACTGCCCTTGACTTCATGTATTCCTCCAGCCACCACTACAGTCCTCCATCTCCCTATGCCGTACATTTTTCTCAGGGTCATTTTTACTCCGATTCCTTTCCTTTTCTTCCCTAACTTTCTTTAAATCAGGATTTCTTCCCACTCCAGTGAAGCAGATCTTGCCATGATACCCATGTGCCCTCCACATTGAAAATTCCACCGAAAGGTCTTTCTCTAGGAAACAATCTAGTCTGCCTTATTTTCAAATGCATTGGTATATAACGGCATATCATGTAAATTTATAATCTTTTCAGTGTTTGTAACATCTATAGGGAATATTTTTTATGTCTACCTTCTCCTCTTTTTTGTGGGATCTTTTTTTATCCTTTTCAAAGATCAACATTTTCTTTGATTTTTCTTTTACCCATTTCTACTTTAAACTTCAGTGTTTTCATTTTAGTTAGTTTGGGCTCACTGAGATGTTTTTCTTCTACCATCTTGAAATTGAGACATCAGTCAGCTTTAATCTTTATTTTTTCAAATAAAAATATTTGTTTTTAAATTTTTCATATGTGGTATTTTGTCATTGTTTTCAAAATATTTTCTAATTTACAATATAATTTTTTTCTTTGACTCATGAGTTTCTATTTCTCAATTTTCCAACTTAAAGTTTTCCTATTTTTTACACTTCTGCTTAATTGTATTGAGGTCAGAAAACATGCTCTGCCTTATTTAATTCCTTTGAAATTTGTTGAGTTTGCATTGTAACCTGGGATATGATCAAATTTAGTACATCTTTTATGTGTACTTGAAAAGAATGTGTATTCTGCAGTTTTAGGGTGCAGAACTCTATGTAATTCAGTAGACCAAGTTCAATAATTATGTTCAAACCTTCTGGGCTTTTGACATTGTTCTATCAATTATTAAAAGAATTGTTTTAAAATTTCCGATTATGATCATTAATTTCTCTTTTTACCTTTATAGTTTTGTTTTATACATATTTGGGTCTATGTATTAGATGCCTATGACTTTAAATTTATTTAGATAAAATGGACTTATTGTATTTGCATTCATCTCATCACGTCTAATAATGTATTCACCTATGAGAAACTTTCTTTGAAAACAATGTAGGATGTCTTTCTCCATCTTTCCAATTCAACCTTTCCATATGTTTTAGAGATATCTCCACTAAGGAGCATGTAGATAGATTTTAGTTTTTGTTGTTGGTTTGTTTTTGCAGCCTGAAAAAAAATCTTTGATTTCTTTAATTATAGCATTCAATCCACTTATAGTTAATGATACATTTGGATGCATTTGTGCTTTGTATTTTCTGCACCTGTTCAATGTTTTTTTTTTTCCTGTATTGCTTTTTTATTTAATAGAGCATTTTAGTTTTGCTTTTAGACTCTTCAGTTGAAATTTCTATACTTCCTTTTCAAGGTATCAACTTTTTTTCAATTTATTTAGCATTACAGGGAAAATTCCAAGATGACCTAAGGACCCATTCCCTCCCCTTGAGTTATCTATAATATGATGGGTTATCACTCATGATTATATCTTATGGCAAAAGAAAACTATTCAGGTAAGCCCTTGTAAGAGATAAAAATCAGCAGCCAAGAAAAAGAACATGCAGTAAAAGTGAAAGGATTAAAAGGCAAAATACCAGCTGTTTCCCTAACAATGAAAATCAGAAGTTATTGGATGCATATCTTTGATGTGCTAAGAAAAAAAGTCAATGTAAAAATTTTTAACAGATGAAAATATCCTTCAAAAATAAGTGAAGGACAAAGAAAAACCATTTTGGGGCAAATAAAAGCTGATTTGTTTCCCACAAAAAGTCATGAAAAGAAAATTTTAAGGTATATATACTAGTCAGAAATGATGTGTTTCAGGTAAGTAGCATGACATAGAAGAAAAAAATAGAAAAAGGCAAATGTGTGTATAAATCTATGTGAACACTGACATTATAAAACCATAATATTCATAATGTCCTACAGCACTAAAAACATAACAGAACAGGCTTAAGCTTTATTATAAGTTTAAAAAGTATTACAAGTATTAAAGTGCTCAAATTGCATAATCTGATCAGATGCAAATGTGATGATTAATTTTAAAATATGACAAATTACATTACATTATAATGTAATTGCTAAATATATTGGTTTTCTATCCCCTAAAGAACAAATAACCACAAACTTAGCTTAAAAAAAACCAGATTCATTGTTTCACAGTTTCCATTGGAACAAAAGTTCAGCAGGTATTAAGTGGGTGCCCTGCTCAGGCTAAAATCAACTGTGGCCATTGCTACATAGGTGAGGCCCAAGGTCCTGTTCCGTGTCCACTGTTTTTGGAAAAATTCAACTCCTTGTGTTTGTAAGATGGAGGTGCTCAGCACCTAGGGGCAGTCAGTCTTCCATTTCCTAATACAGGGCCCTCTCCACAACATGGTAGCTAGGGCCACTATTCCCACAGCTGCACAGCCACTGAAAGAATATAGGGAGAAATACAATTATTTTTAAGTTTATTAATATAAACAAAATGTTCAAATTTATATGAAAAACTCAAATTTTAAACAAAAACAGAAAACCTGAGTAGATTTGTATCTGTATTAAAAATATTCAATCTATAATTAAAATACTTTCCAAGTTCAGATACATTAATCAACAGTGACTTCTTCTAGACACTGAATGGAAAATTGATGCAAACTCTTCCAGGGAATATGAAAAATCGGTAACATCTCCATTTAATTTTATGAGTCCAGAAAAATGGTAGTGGAAGCTATGGCTTGAGTCCTTCTTGGCTGGAAACTGATTTTTCTCCTTGAGTGTTGGTTCTCGATGACTTTCAGTTGAGTCCCTTCATGGGATTTTCCCGTGCCCCAAAAGAGCTACATTCCCCAAGTTTGCACCACCAGGATCAGATCGTTGATCACTACAAAGATGCAGCTCTCTAGCCTTAAAGAATCATGCACAGGGTCATCCTGGCTCATGGACTCCCACATTGTCTGTGGCACTTGTGACTATCATCCAATTCCTCCTCTAGCACAACCTACTTTCTTCTACTCCTCAGAAGAGTTGTTCACCTGCATGTAAATGCATGTCTCTGACTCTTTGCTGGGAAATCCTATCTAAAACAATAATCTTGA
>PVHX01000429.1:176100-309850 GCA_004024805.1 Geosciurus inauris | reverse complement strand
CCAGCACTTATTGTTGCTGGTATTTTGGATAGCTGCCATTCTGACTGGTGTGAGATGAAATCTGAGCGTAGTTTTGATTTGCATTTCTCTAATGGCTAGAGATGATGAACATTTCTTCATATATATATTTATTGATTGTATATCTTCTTCTGAGAGGTTTCTATTCAGCTCCTTAGCCCATTTATTGATTGGGTTGTTTTTTTTTTTTTTTTGGTGTTAAGTTTTTTGAGTTCTTTATATATCCTGGAGATCAGTGCACTATCTGATGTGCATGTGGCAAAAATTTTCTCCCAGAATGTAGGCTCTCTGTTCACCTCATTGATAGTTTCTTTTGCTGAGAAGCAGCTTTTTAGTTTAATTCCATCCCATTTATTGATTCTTGCTTTTATTTCTTGTGCTATAGGAGTTTTGTTAAGGAATTCGGGGCCTAATCCAACGTGATGAAGATTTGGGCCTACTTTCTCCTCAATTAGACGCAGGATCTCTGGTCTAATTCCTAAGTCTTTGACCCACTTTGGGTCGAGTTTTGTGCATGGTGAGAGACAGGGGTTAAGTTTCATTTTCCTGCAAATGGATTTCCAGTTTTCCCAGCACCATTTGTTGAAAAGGCTATCCTTTCTCCAATGAATGCTTTTGGCACCTTTGTCTGGTATGAGATAGCTGTATTTATGTGCATTACTCTCTGTGTCTTCTATTCTGTACCATTGGTCTACATGTCTATTTTTGTGGCAGTACCGTGCTGTTTTTGTTACTATTGCTTTGTAGTAAAGTTTAAAGTTTGGTATTGTGATGGCTCCTGCTTCACTCTTCTTGCTCAGGATGGCTTTGGCTATTCTGGGTCTCTTATTTTTCCAAATGAATTTCATGATTGCTTTTCTATTTCTATAAGAAAGGACTCTGGGATTTTAATTGGGATTGCATTGAATCTGTATAGTGCTTTGGGTAGTATGGCCATTTTTTTTTAAACTTTTTTTTCTTTTTAGTTGTAGATGGACACAATATCTTTATTTTATTTATTTTTATGTGGTGCTGAGGATTGAACCCAGTGCCTCATACATGTGAGGCAGGCACTCTACCACTGAGCCACAATCCCTTAATAATATTGATTCTGCCTATCCAGGAACATGGGAGGTCTTTCCATCTTCTAAGATCTTCTTCAATTTCTTTCTTTAGTGTCTTGTAATTTTCGTTGTAGAGGTCTTTCACCACTCTTGTTAGGTTGATTCCCAAGTATTTTATTTTTTTGGAGGCTATTGCGAATGGAGTAATTTTTCTAATTTCTCTTTCAGAGGACTCATTGCTAATGTATATCAGCATTTGATTGTATAAATGTATAAATGCATTTGATTTATGGACATTTATTTTATATCCTGCAACTTTGCTGAATTCATTTATCAGTTCTAGAAGTTTTCTGGTGGAACTTTTTGGATCCTCTAAGTATAGAATCATGTCATCTGCAAATAATGATAGTTTGAGTTCTTCTTTTCCTATTCATATCCCTTTAATTTCCTTGGTCTATCTGATTGCTCTGACTAGAGTTTCAAGGACTATATTTAATAGCAGTGGTGAGAGAGGGCATCCCTGTCTTGTTCCCATTTTTAGAGGGAATGCTTCCAAATTTTCTCCATTTAGGATGATGTTGGCCTTGGGCTTAGCATATATTGCTTTAACAATGTTGAGTTATGTTCCTACTATCCCTAGTTTCTTTGGTGTTTTGAACATGAAAGGGTGCTGTATTTTGTCGAATGCTTTCTCTGCGTCAATTGATAGAATCATGTGATTCTTATCTTCAAGTCTATTGATGTGATGGATTACGTGTATTGATTTCCATATGTTAAACCAACCTTGCATCTCTGGAATGAACCCCACTTGATCATGGTGCATTATTTTTTTAATATGCTTTTGTATGCAATTTGCCAAAATTTTATTGAGAATTTTTACATCTATATTCATCAGGGATATTGGTCTAAAATTTTCCTTTTTTGAAATGTCTCTGTTTGGTTTTGGAATCAAGGTGATACTAGCCTCATAGAATGAGTTTAGAAGGGTTCCTTCTCTTTTTATTTCGTGGAATAATTTGAGGAGTATTGGAGTTAGTTCTTCTTTGTAGGTCTTATAGAACTCGGCTGAGAATCCATCTGGTCCAGGGCTTTTCTTGGTTGGAAGGCTCTTGATGGCCTCTTCTATTTCCTTGCATGCAATTGATCTGTTTAAGTCATGAATGTCCTCCTGGTTCACTTTGGGTATGTCATATGTCTCTAGGAATTTGTCAGTGTCTTCAGGGTTTTCTATTTTACTGGAATATAAGTTTTCAAAATAGTTTCTGATTATCCTCTGTATTTTAGCAGGGTGTGTCGTAATGTTTCCTTTTTCATCACAAATTTTGGTAATTTGGGTTTTCTCTCTCCTTCTTTTTGTTAGGGTGGCTAAGGGTTTGTCAATTTTGTTTATTTTTTCAAAGAACCAGCTTTTTGTTATATCAATTTTTTGGATTGTTTCTTGAGTTTCAATTTCATTGATTTCAGCTCTAATTCTAATCATTTCCTGTATTCTACTTCTTTTGGTGTTGCTTTGTTCTTCTTTTTCTAGGGCTTTGAGTTGTAGTGTCAAATCATTGATTTGTTGACTTTTACATCTTTGAATATATGAGCTTAATGCAATGAACTTTCCTCTTAGCACTGCCTTCATAGTGTCCCAGAGATTTTGGTATGTTGTATCAGAGTTCTCATTTACCTCCAAGAATTTTTTAATCTCTTCCTTAATGTCTTTGGTTACCCATGCATTGTTCAATAGCAAATTATTGAGTCTCCAGGTGTTATAGTGGCTTCTTTTTTTAAAGTTGTCATTAATTTCTAGTTTCAGTCCATTATGGTCAGATAGAATGCAGGGTAGTATCTCTAATTTTTTGTATTTACTAAGACTTACTTTGTGGCATAGCATATGATCTATTTTGGAGAAAGATCCGTGTGCTGCTAAGAAAAACGTGTATTTGCTTGTTGAAGGATGGAATATTCTATATATATCCGTTAAGTCTAGACCATTGATTGTTCTATTAAGTCTTGTAGATTCCTTGTTTTGTTTTTGTTTGGAAGATCTGTCCAGTGGTGAGAGAGTTGTGTTAAAGTCACCCAATACTATTGCATTGGGATCTATTTGGTTCTTGAATTTGAGAAGGGTTTGTTTGACAAACATGGCTGCCCCATTGTTTGGGGCATAGATATTTAGGATTGTTATGTCTTGTTGATGTATGATTCCCTTATGCAGTATGAAATGACCCTCTTTATCCCTTTTCACTAATTTTGGTTTGAAGTCTACTTTATCTGAAACGAGGATGGCAACTCCTGCTTGTTTATGCAGTCCATGTGAGTGATAAATTTTTTCCATCCTTTCACCTTCAATCTGTGAGTATCTCTTTCTATGAGACGAGTCTCTTGGAGGCAGCATATTATTGGGTCTTTTTTTTTAATCCAATCTGCCAGTCTGTGTCTTTTAATTGCTGAGTTTAGGACATTGACATTCAATGTTATTATGGAGATATGGTTTGTATTTCCAGACATTTTGGTTTATTCTTAGTTTTTAACTTGACTTGGTTTCTCCTTTGATTGGCCTTTAGTGTAGCTCCTCCCTCTGCAGGTTTTCATTGTTGTTTATCATTTCCTCCTCATGGAATATTTTACCAAGAATGTTCTGTAGTGCCAGCTTTCTTGCTATGAATTCTTTTAATTTTTGTTTATCTTGGAAGGTCTTTATTTTGTCATCAAATCTAAAACAATTTTGCTGAATATAAGATCCTTGGTTGGTATCCACTGTCTTTTAGTGCTTGGTATATGCTTTGCCATGATCTTCTTGCTCTCAGTGTCTGGGTTGAGAAGACTGCAGTGATCCTTATTGGCTTCCCCCTATATGTAATCTGGATCCTTTCCCTTGTGGCTTGTAAGATTCTTTCCTTCATCTGAATGTTAGGCATTTTCATTATGATGCGCCTTGATGTAGGTCTGTTGTGATTTTGAACATTTGGTGTCCTGTACGCCTCTTGAATTTGATTATCCAATTCATTCTTCATATTTGGAAAGTTTTCTAATATTATTTCATTGAATAGATTGTTCGTTCCTTTGGTTTGGAATTCTATGTCTTCGTTTCTCCCCAAAATTCTTAAGTTTGATCTTTTAATGTGATCCCATAGATCTTTGATGTTTTGATCATGGTTTCTTACCATCTTCACTGTGTGGTCAACTCTATTCTCAAGGTTGAATATTTTATCTTCATTGTCTGAGGTTCTGTCTTCCAAGTGGTTTAATCTGTTGGTGATGTTTTCTATTGAGGTTTTGATTAGGTTTATTGTTTCTTTCATTTCAAGGATTTCTGTTTGGTTCCTTTTCAGAATCTCTATCTCCTTGTTGAAGTGACCTTTTACTTCCTGTATTTGCCTATGTATCTCTTTATCGAAGTGACCTTTTACTTCCTGTATTTGCCTATGTACCTCTTTATCAAAGTGATCTTTTACTTCCTCTATTTGCCTGTGTATCTCTTTATCGAAATGATCCTTTGCTGACTGGGCTTGCTCTCTTATATCGTTCTTTAAGTCACAGAACATTTTAATTATGTACATCCTGAATTCATGTTCTGTCATTTCTTCTGCTGTATTAACCATGGATTCTAATATTGAAGAATCGTGGTTTATTTGAGTCACTTTCTTCCCTTGTTTTTTCATGATGTTTGTGTGTCTTTCCTTCTAGCTCTGTTGATCCAAGTTGTTACAGTTTTTACTCCTATATGTATATAGTTTCCCTGCAGGGTTTCAATATCTCTCATTTAAAGGGGAGACCAATATTGGTCGATCACAATACAAGGAATATATAGTTTCAAACCAAGTAGCTCCTAACAACTCCCAAATACATTTACAGTTCAGTCACGATATATACCAATTATGAGTTCTTTTACAATCTGGTATGTAACCAATAAGTTTGCACAAGGGTCTATAGTTCCTATTGGTGGGCTAGGGACACTGGAGGGTGGGGTATAGGATAGAATATTGGGGTGGTAGGAAGTGAGGATATGGTTATTAGATCTTATAAAGCATGAAAAAGGGATCCAAGAGAAGTTGGTTATTACTAGAAAGAGTGACAGAGAGTTGGGGAAGACCGGTAAGGATGGAGAAAAGAAGGGTACAGTGAGGAGAGATGATAGCAAGAAAAATACAACATATGCAAGTGGGAGATGCAGGACTATCTAGTACCACTCTAGTATTCAGTTCTGAAATCCCAATCTACTATATCCCACTGTATAACAAATATTTGGTTTCACAACTGTTGGGGATTAGAGGGTAGGAAAAGAGTGAGAGAGAAAAGAGGTAAGGAAAAAGAAAGAAAGGAAAGAGCAGAGAAATAAAACAAAAAGATTAAACAATAGAAATATTAGGAGAAAAAGATAAAGGATAAAATAAAAAGTAAGAATAGAAGAAAACAAAAAACAATAATAAAATTAAATTTAAAAAGTCTCAATGTGAATAAACAGGTATGGTTCCTTTCACCTCCAGTAGGTGGCATTGTGCGTTGCTTGCTGGACTTTCTCTGCTGGTGTCCTGGGTGTGGGTTTCACAATAGGGTGATACTCTGGGCCACTGGTGAAGACTTTGATTTAAGGCTGCGTTGCCGCCAAGGTTTGTACCGAGTTGCTGTCCCAATGCCCTCCGAGACTGGGCTCCCCAGAGGCTCGAGGTAGCAGTCCCTGGTCTATTGGCTGGACACCCGTGGAGGTTCCTTCGGGCAGATCTGGGCCCTCTGCAGCTCCTGTCAGTCCTCAGCAAGTCTGCGGCGGGACTGGAGCAGGCCCAGGCCGCCCTTGGGCTGAGATGTCTCCCCTGGTGTCTCTGGAGCATCTTCTACCCTGAATTTGTGCTTCCCAGTGGCTAGCGGCTAGGGCCATGGGTCCACGAGAGCCACTGCTGTGGACCCTGTGTGGTTGAGTGGGCGCTGGAGCCAGGTATCCCGTGTAGAAGCAGTCCCCGCCCGGAGCGAGCCCTGGGCTGGGGCTCCGAGCCGCCGGCAGCTGCTCACCTCCGCTGCTGCTGAAGTCACGCTGTGGCAATGGCTGTTGTCTGGTGACCCTTCTTACAAGCGCAAGTGAAATTTCCTGTGGGGGTAGCTGTAGGGTGATGCCTAAAAGCTGGCTGGAAGATGGTATTTCTGCATTTTCAATCTTCAGTTTTGGCGAGACTGACCACTGTGTCCATCTAAGCTGCCATCTTGCCTCGTCCCATTTATTTCATTTTTAAGGGTGCATAAATGAGAGCAAATGGGAACACAAAGCTTTGAAATGAGAATTGCTGAATTTGACTTTAAGCATTATATATATTTTATCTAATACTAGTTCACTTTCTTATAGGGAGATTCAGTTTTTAAAATTGTATAGTTTCTAACCTTAGAATCATTAGATAGTTTCTAACCTTAGAATCATTAGATAGTAAATAATCTAAATACAAAGGATAGTTAAATAGAGGACTACAATATGCATACATTTATCTTGATTCTTTCAAAAGTGAAAACAAGTTGAACTACATCATGGTGGCTCTGTATTATTTGTTTTATTTAGAATATGTGTTAGCAAACTTCTGTAAAGGAATGAATATTTTAAGCTATAGTCAACTGCCTAATTGATCAATATTTTAGGCTTTTGGGGATACATAGTCTTGGCTGCAACTATGACATTTAGAGCAAAATCAGCCATAGATGATGTGGAAATGAAGGAACATGGCTGTCTTCCAATAAAACTATGTAAGCTGAAATGTGAGTTCTCTACAATTTTCACATATCATGAACTATTATTATTCTTCTGATTATATTTCAAACATCAAAAACAACAAAGGCAGTGATGCATGCTTGTGATCCCAGTTACTCTGAAGGCTAAGGCAAGAGGATCCCAAGTTCAAGGCCATCTTTGGCATCATAGCTAGACTCCCTGTCTCAAAATAAAAAAGACAAAGGGCTGGGGATGTAGTTAGTTCAATGGTAGAACACACCACTGGGTTCAATCCTCAGTACTGGTTCAATCCTCAGTCCTTTACAAAAAACACACAATGGGCCAGATTTTACTTTCAGGGCATAGTTTGCCAACACCTAATTTAGAATTATTGTAAAACAAAAGCAATATCTACAAATACACTTACCTAGATTCTTCTTATATAAAATGTATCTTAAATATGTGCATATTTAGATCAAATAAAAGGATTATAAAAGTCCTTAAAATTCACTCAACAAAATTAATAGGACCATACTAGTTCCAAGTATACAATACAAATAAAGTCTCTGCCCTCATGGAAGTTATTGTCCAGTTTGTGAAACAGATATTAATAAAACACTCCTGCACATAAATAGATTATGCCCATCAACTACAATGTCTAGTTTAATTCAAAAATTTTAAAAAGCTCTGCTTTTCAATGTAGTTTTATTTTGTTTAATTGTAAATTTAAATCTTTTGATTTTCAATCAAAGTGTTCTAATGATTTAGTAAAGTTAAGCAAATTGAATTATAAATTTTTAGACTAATAGTTTAAAAGTGGAGATTGAACTAGAGTTAGGTATTAGACAAATGAATATGATTACTCTGTATTTTAAGAGCCTGACCTTGCTTTGATTGAATTGCATAATGGCTTCATATTGGATCCCATGAGATCCTGCAGATTACTACCAAGACATGGAGACACAGCCCCTCTCAGTTTTTCCATGTTAAGGTAGTTTACTGCAAATTAAAACCTGGTAAATTACTTAGCAATCATTAAACACTATATGTCCAAAGCATTGTTGATACAGAAATAAGAATACTAATATTAATAGGTAGAAAATTACTATGTTCATTAAATATTACAATAATTGCTTAACATATATTATAATATTTCATTCTCACACAGCTCTATGAGGGAGATATTATATTATTCTGCCTATTTCAAACATGAATAATTAAGTGTCAGAAGTAAAGATGTGAATCCAGATCTTTCTAACGCCCAAACATATGCTTTGTATCATTAGCCTATACAGGTCTCAGGTGATTACCTTGTGTAAAAGTAGAATAAATGATATAATAGGGCATATAAAATTTAATGAGAGCACAATATTAATAGTATGTAATATTTGCTGAGCAATTATGTTATACTAAGCACTTTGTAAGACCTTACTACAAATTATAAGATTTTATCTTTACTAAAACTCTATGAGGTCACTGTTATTGTTATCCCCATTTTACAGAAAAAGAAAGTAAGAACAACAAAAATGAACTAACTCGATAAGTCCAATATCTAATAGGTGATGGAGCTGCAGTTTAAACCCTACCAGTTCCTTTTCTTAGTTTATATGTGCCAACAACCAACAGGTTGCCCTGTGCTAATCTTAGAAGAACCATTCACTGATCACAAAAGACTTTGCATAATGTGGCAAAGATGTCAGATGTTATCTATAGTTAGGGGAGAGCCATTAACAGACTGCATTTGGGAAAGATAAATTTGTGTTTTGGAACGTTATTCTAGCTTGAGTTGTCATTTTTGTAGTGGAGTCCAAACAAAGGAAGGAAAGAAATGCTAAAAACATGAACTGTGGCCACAAAAATGGGCAGAAAATAGACCTGGACTTTGTAATTCAGATAGGCAAATGGAGGAGGATGCACAGATTTGGATAAAGAGATAACAATCTAGGTGTGCCATTCATTAGAAGTCTGAGGCTCTGTGGCATTTCAGGAAGAGGTGGTCAGGGCATAGCTGAGCACCTTTCTCCTGGGGACAACTTGAGTTGAACAGATTTATGTGATTATCCATAATATGGATAATCCATAATTTTGGATTATCCAAAATCCATGTGAGTTTTGGTAAACAATTTAGGAATGTCAAAGATGGGAAAAAAGACAAAATTTGGGGACAGAAAAGTTAGAGGTAAGGGGTAAGTGGTAGATGAGTTATCCTTGAAAAGTACTGATGAGAATGTCTGGAGAGGTATGAAGAAAACTAAGAGAAAATGATGAGACAGAAGAGTGTCACTGCATGAAAGTACAATATTCAGACTGGAGACACCAAAGAATTAGTCAACAAGGGGACAACTCGAGACTCCAAGAAAGAAGCAAAGTCAATAATTACAGCCTAAATCAAAGTGTCAGGACATTCCTCAATTATGATATACTTAAGATTCTCAAAGACATTAACAAATAGTTATTGAATATCTGTGGTCTTAGCACTATTTCAGGTGTTACAGATATGACAGTGAAGAAATACAGTCTACCATGAGAAATGGAAGAGAACATATATAAATAACAGTATACATGCTACCATGCGAGTTTTATTAGTGGAACCCTTTTGGGGACACCTCTCTTAGTCTGATATGTAGGGAGCATGGGTGGGAGGAGTGGGTGTTCCTAGGCTGAAGAATGCATTCCAGTTGGCTGATAGGCAGATTAATGTTCCCCCAAGGATGCCCACATCCTGTTCACCAGAACTTATGTTATCTTTCATGGCAAAAGGGATTTTGAAGAGGCGATTAAGTCAGGATGCAATAGGGCTATTATTCTAGATTATTGAAGTGAGTCCAATATAATACCAGAGTTCTTTAAAGAGAGACAGAAGAGTCAGAGTCAGAGAAGGAGAAGTGATGGTACCAACAGAGATAGAGATTTGAAGATGCTACACTGCTAGCTTGACGATGAAGGAAGGATCCACAAACTCAGAAATGCCAAGTAATCTCTAGAAACTAGGAAAGGCATTTCCCCCTAGAGCCTAGAGAAGGAACACAGCACTGATGACACCTTGATCTTAGCCTAGGAAAATAAGTTCTACAGTTTTGGCCTTCAGAACTCTAAAGTAATAAGTTGTCTTAAGCCACTAAGTTTGTGGCAATTTGTTACAGCAGCAGAGAGAAAGTAATTCGCCATGGGACATAGGAAGAAAGAACTCTACACAGAAGAAACAATACTTGCCAAGATAAAAATGTTTACAGGTCAAAGAGTTTACATGTAACATTCTGAACCAGAATTCTAAATTTGGTTGTAATGATATGATAGTTCCTGCCTGTTAGATCAACACTGCTATAATGTTTTTTAAAACATCTTACATATCTATATCCTTTGCAGAATCTGTCCAAATTTGGTCATTGATTAAAGCTCACTGACCAGAGTTTGCCAACACAAGGAACAATATTCTATTTAACTTCATTATCTACATAATCTATGCCTATTACTCTTCTTTATTGGTTCATTATCAAACTATTCTCTCTACTTGGAGAGACCCAACGTGAGCCTCCAATTTAGACTGTATCTTCTGCTTTCAGAGACCAAGTATTTTATGACTGAAGAAAACTGGAACTAACACAAACAACAGATTTTTATCGTTTTAAATTAAATAGACAAATTCAATATTCAATCACTATTTTTTTCTTGAACATATATAAGGGGAAAAATCACATTGTTATACCAGAATGTTTTGTCCACATCTATTTTTTTGTTTTGTAGATGGTTACTTAAAGAAGATAATTTGATTATGAAAACATCACAGTGAATTCCACCATCACATGATTCACAAGAATGTGGTCCTAACTAGAATAAGATATATTCCATGCTTGTATAATTATATCAAAATGAATTCTACTGCCATATTTAACTAAAAATAACCAATAAATAAATAAAAGAAGAAGAAAAATATAATTTGGTAGCTGGTGCTATTCACTGTGGAAAAGATGCCCATTTAATTTTTCCAGAGCAGTTAATTTTTATAGCTGGCTCTCAAATATTTTCTAACTGCAGCAATATGAAGAAAAAAATCACAGTTATATAACTGTTCAATATATATTATGTTCAACTTAAGTTTAAAATTGTACAAAAGAATGAGAAAAGAAAGATTCCTTTAAAAGTAAGGTCAGACATCAAAATAATCTATACTGAGATCATGTTGAAATAGTCGGAGCAAAGTGCACTTATATATTAAATTAAATACTTCTAATATCTAAACTATGGAGAAAAGGAAAATTGGCAGTTCTCTCCAGCATAAGGCAAAATTTAGAAACAAAAAATCATGAAAGAAACATATATTTGAGCCACTTCTTAAAATGCGCTTCACAGAGCACTAATCCCATACATAGTTCACAAAGAAATGAGACCATGGACAAGGAATTTGGGGAAATATTAATAAATTTTCTTCTAAAGGGGTCAAAATGTACATTAGTATACTAATCATTCTGAGCTATCTTGCAATAAAGAAAAAAATTAAATTTGTTTAACCAAATGTTTCCCTAACTATTTGACCTTTAACTAATCCTACCTCTTAAAATCCCCTTTAACAATTGTCATATGGAAATAGTTAGAGAAACCTTGCACTAGAGCAGGGTCACCAATTTTTTTCTGTAAAGGCCAAATAGGAAACACTTCAGGCTTTGCAGTTCACATGGTCTTTGTAGCAATTCCTCAACTCTACTCTAGCAGCACGCAAATAGCCATAATTGAATAGCCATAGTTTGCTGACCCCTGAAATGGAGGTGTGATAATTTGCCCAGGAGTAGAAACTAAAAATCAACATTTTTTTTTCTCTAGTAAGATTTGTCTTCAAGTGTTCTTCAAGGAGCACTGACCAGGAGAAGTTTCACTGAGCTTTACTGTGACAGGAAAAGACATATACAGAAAGTGATGGTCTAGTTTTATCAAAGTGCTGAACAAAGGAAAGACACTGGGTGCTGAAACATCTGCAGCCTGCAGCTCAAAACAAGTAGGTACCTACATTTAGTAGATGACCTAGGAGAAAAATAAGAATTTTAAACAGCTATATGTTCCCCAGCAATTGCAAAGAATGAAGCTTGATTTCCATTTCAAAACAGAAATAAGGTAAACATTTAGTAAATGTGCTAGAAAGTTGAAAACAAAGTACTTGTGCTCTAGATTTTAATTAATAATCCTGCAAGTTGCAAAGTTATGCTTTCATAAAGTGGTATATTAATCTAGGCCAGTGACTGAACTTAAGGGATAAAGTTGTCGCCCCACTTATATCTAGCAACATCTCTTCTACCAAAGTTCCCAATAAGATCATATTACCATCTCAGGGTAATGACCTCAGGTAGCAAAACACAGCATTTTTCCCATTACAGTCCCTTCTTTGCTCTCATTATGTTTTTTAGAAGCTTATCAAATTAGCAAAAATATTAGCAAGTATTACAGTCCTGGCTCCCAACATTATTTTTGATCATTTAGCTCATTTCCTCAATTCTCCAGAGGTTCAAAAGACCTACAGAACTCCATTAAATGACCTGTTATTTTCCTCAGCAATGTCATTTGCCTACCCTAGTAATTAATAAGAAACAAAGACCAGTTTGTTCAGTGAATGTTGCTTGCTTTCTATCATTTGCTATTTTTTTAACCAAAACTAAAATAAAATTTAAAAGAGGCTATTATTATTACCAACCAACATTTAATTAGGCTGTTTGATCCTTGGTTAAGCAAGTTTGCAGATTTCCATTACCCTACCTACAAAGACCAGCCCAACTGTTTTAATGAATATTGATGTCTTCAAATAATGAAAAAGCCCTTTATTCTCTGGCTACTGAATTACTAGGCAGTGATCACAAAAAACATATGATACACACTAAACAGGAATCCTTGATTTTTTTCACAGAAATAAATTTCTAATGAAAGATTAAGGTCACTAATTTGTATTATATCATGCGGACAAAATTCAATAAATAGAAAATTATCTAATTATTCAAATTTAGACTAAATTCAAACTGAAGAGCTTTTAATATCTAATTTCCATAGTATTCAGAATTTCAATGAACTGTCCACTGTCATAGTCTTTGATTTGGCACATAAGGCTGTCCCTCAGAAGGCCCAAATGTACCAATTTGTTGGCAACCCCTCTGTCCATTCCTGCCGCCTTCACCACAGCTGCCCTTCAGCCATTCCATGGTATGGTACAAATATGCCAAACTATTAATTGCTATTTAAATATCCCATCCTGTCAAATTATATGGGTGTATTGTGTGTGTATCTCATCATATGTATGCTTATAACGCAACAATAAAAAATATAGAAAAAAAATCCCAACCTGGATCATGCTTTGATAACATCACATGAGATCTCCTGCTCACCAGAAACAACCTTCTCTGCCTTGTCCGTATGGTTAATGGCTTACCCTCAAAGTCTACCAAAACATTATTTCTTCTTTTAATTAGTTAACTGAAAAGCACACAGACGATCACCTATGTGCCAGGTTCTGTCGTGCACTGGAGACAATAGTGAGGAGACAGGCCCTACTCTCACCAAGCTTACATCTGGAGAAGAAGCACAATAAGAAAATGTGCCAAGGGGCTGGGATTGTGGCGCAGTGGTAGCGTGCTCGCCTAGCATGCGTGAGGCACTGGGTTCGATCCTCAGCACCATGTAAAAATAAAGATATTAAAACAACTAAAAAATAAATATTAAAAAAAAAAAAAGAAAATGTGCCAATAACGAAGTAACTATCAATTGCGGGGAAAAATTACAAAGGAAGTAAATGAGTAATAAGAGAGAGGAGCTTACACTCCCAAACTTCTTCCTCCTACCCACTCAAAGTCAGCCGTCAATGGCTCATTTCTTAACAGCATACAATATGATACTATAAATGCCTGCATCCAACTCAGGTCTCAGCTCCTTGAGGACAATTACCGTGCTTCAATCATTGTTTCTGCTCACTAATTCCACCCACCATCTTTATTCAGCTCATTAGAATTTAGCTTTACTTTTTTCTTTTTCTTTCTTTTTTTTTTTCAATCTCTTCAGCATTGACAGAGCTGACTTTGTTTCTGAAATTAAAATTGTCCACTGCAGTCCCCCCTTATCTGCAAGGGATTCTTTCCAAGACCTTCTGTGAATGCCCAAAGACACAGATGGCACTGAAGCCTGGATACATCATGGTTTCCCCTATACATCATACCTATGATAAAGTTTAATTTATAAATAAAGCACAGTAAGACATCACCAACAAAAACTAATAGTAAAATAGAATATATGTAACAATAAATTATAATATTATTTAAATCTTTTGAATTGTTAATTTCTTGAATTTTCCATTTATTTGCAGACTACTATTGACCTCAGGTAACTGAATTCATGGAAAGAGAAACGGTGAACAAGGGGAGACTACTGTGTGTTTTATAATGTGCATGTAACACATACCTCCCTTCACCTGGGCAGCCTTTTCTGTAATGAGGATAGCAGCATCCACCTCCCCTGAGTTGTTATAAGTTGTGATGACAATTAAAAGAGCTACTCTGTGTGAGATGTCTAGCAAAGTTAGTGCAACAGTTTTACTTTCAACGTGTATTATAGAATTCTTTATCGTACTTATTCTTCTGCACCCCTCCCTCTGTCTGAAAATTATTTCCTCAGGTAGCTTCCCCATCAGCAATGTCTTTCCATTTCCTTTTCCCCTTTCTGGCCATTATATCTCAATGTCATGAATCTTTTCCCTCCAGTCTCTCCTAACTGTCGGTGCTTACCAGCACTTTCCTCTTTCCATTCTATAAACTTCATTCACATCCATCAGTTTTCAATTATGATCTGAATAATAAAGAACCCCAGATCTTTATACCTAACTCAGATCTTTTTTTTTAAGTTTTTGACCTCTATGTGACTAATTTCAAATTGTTCCCACATAGCAGGACCCTCAAATTCAATACCACCAGGAAAAATGAGCATTTCTCCATCCCTGCACCTTCTCTGAGGCTCCTTGCTGCAGAAACTAGCACGACATCTATCCCCATGTCGTTTGGACATATCATATAATTCCTAGGATGTCACCTCTTTTTCTCCTCTTCCTCTTGGTGAATAACCCACTTCCCACTTACCAGGTCTCCCCAGACCATCTGCCCCCAGCCAGTTGCCGCTGCAGTGCCTTAGAGCAGGTTCCTGTAGAAGCACTCCTAGCTGATATCCGTACCTTCAGACTCACAAACTTCCAATCCATCCGTACACAGCAGCCAACAAGATCTTTTTAAAACACAAATCTAATCATGCCATTACCCTGCTTAAAGGCCCAGAATGACTCCCCAAAGCTTTGGGGATACAGTTCAAACTCGTCATTTTAGTTTGAGGCCCTCTGCCTGAGCCAGATCAGTGCCCTTAACAGCTCCCTTCCGGCCCATTCAGGAGGCTGCAAGTGCCCTATAAAAATCTGCTGCAGCTACATTCCGGCTGCTCAGGAAATTCCTGCAAGCCCCACATCACACCCCAGCCAGTGGTCACAGCTTTGAGCTTCTGCTATCGTGAAGTCCCTGGTTCCAGCTCAGTCCCTAGCTCTCATATGAATGTTGCCTGGCTCCTCTTTAGATGTCAGATCTGATGGCTTTCAAAGTCTTGTACTCTTCAAAGTATGGTCTCCTAATCATGGCTCCTGCCCTGCACACGGAGAACTCTAGGCAAGGGACCTTCCTGCTACTACTCCTGCCTCGGGCTCTCCTGCCCTCCAGACAAGACCAGCACAGTGGTTTTCAGCCTGATTGGAATAAGCACTGAACTGGTTCTATGAACTCATCGAGCCCTCTATTCTATCCATGGGGGATATTTACTGCTCCTCAAAAAATATGTGTGATTTTATACCTTTGTCCCTTCCCTCAAGCTGTCCCTTTTGGCAAGTTACACCTGCTCTCCTCTAATTAATGCATACCACAATGCCCAATATAGGTGCTCACTAATTCACTTCAAGCCAGCACTACAAGGTTCAACTCTGGGAAGCCTTTGATGACACCCACTCTGATCTTAACTAGAAAACTCTCCTCTATCTTCTAAACCCCTCTGTAAATCTAACACAGTGTCTTTGTTTAAAGGTTGATTTACCCTTCTCCTCTGGTTGATGGGCAGCCCCTAAGGTCCAGGAAATGCAACCAATCTTTGTATCTCAGTGTCTAGTACCGTGTTTAATATAACATGAGTATCTAATATGATTTTGCAGTGAATGAACAAATTAATTTCACAGTCCTGAAGTCAACTGAATAAATGTCATTTTGCAACATTTTTAGATGTAATAGAAATATCATTTGACAATGATTTGTAAACTTAGCTCCAAGAATATGTTAATATTAGCTTTCTTAAACTAGACAGTTCCAAAATATCTCCAAGAAACACATGATATGCTTCTAGTTTTAACTTACGCTTACAATGTATCAACTTTTCAAAAAATGAAATCAATGCCCAACTATTTCCTTCTCTAAAAGGCCTATATGATGAGGCAGGGAATCTCAGCAGAGGTTGCCCATGAGCAGAATTATGTAGTATATTTGATGTAGATAGATTCCCACCAGGGAATAAAATAAGATACCCTCATTCTTTCTCATTGTGCATTTGCAAGGCCCTTAAGAAGGAATATTTGCATTGCAACTTTCTGAGCAACTTAGCTCCTGTAGTGTTTTTAATTGTGTCATTTATACCTGACACTATTATCCCTATGACTAAACATAATTTTACTGAACATAGATAGTTATTGGATATATTATTAAAACTGGTAAAGACAAATGTATGGAACACAGAATGCTAATATTATTTTGCCTGATTTAGTATGTCGTAGTTCTAAGCCCTAACACACACACACACACACACACACACATACACACACACACACACACACACAGACGCGTGCGTGTGCGCGCGAGCACACATACTTCTTAACTATATTTAAATAATTTGTGATGTATAATGTTTATAATAGCCAACATTTACTGAGCATTCACCACATGCCAGAAACTGCTCCAAGAATTTTATATACATGTTAATTTTTAGAGCCTGTAACAATCTAAGAAACAGGCAATATTATTATCCTGTTTTTATCCATTGAGGAAACAGAGAAAGATAAATAGCCCAAAGTCACCATAGCTAATGAATGACAGAGTCAAAACTGAAATTCAGGTAGTTAATTCCAGGGTTCTGTTCTTAATCTCTTTGCTATCTAGTCTCTGTACACATTAAAATATAAAACAAAGATTTTCATGGCTTTGCCAAAGAAGAGTGCTTAAAAAATGCAAAATTTAGTCCTTCCCATAAGTGGAACTACATATATGCATTGAAACTCAGTTTGATTCAGGTATATGCACATTTCATGATAACTGTTGATTCATTGCTTCTCCCTTGCACAAAAGAGTGCTCAGTTTTATATCTGCAACATATGAGAGAGATCCTAGTATATAAAAGGTGACAAATGAAGATTTGGCGCATTCATGAGTACATATCTACAAAATGAAATTTGATCATCAAAACTTTTAGACCACAATAAAGCACTGTGATAAATACTTTGTTTTCGGTATTCCATTTAATCCTCAATTAGATGAGATTGAAATTACCATGTACTTTTTACAGGTATTTTCTGTGGTTGAGAGAGACAAAGTAATTTATTTCCCCAAAGTCACATAGCTGGGACTCAAACACAGGCCCATATTATTACAAATCTCAATGCTACCATGCTCTTAATTGAACACTTTTAACTATATACTCTTACTACTAAGAAGGACCAAATCCACATTGATGTGGATTTGCCAATGGTCCTGTCCGGTGTGAGAATTTTGTTTTTTATTAATCCCAAGTTCCTAGTTGTATAATTCTAAAATGTCAACACTGCCAATTATATAGGAATGCTCATATGAAGCAAACAAATTCAGGAATATTGCTTTGTTCCAAATGCTTGTTTTTACTCCCAATTTTAATTTATTTTTTAGTCACTAGTGAAAATCTCTATGAAGGAGAGCCGTAACATCGCTGTGGCAGAAGGGAGTTGCTGCCATGAGACATTTGCAATATCCTGAAACTTCTGTGTCATGTGGGCAGCAGGGCTGCATATGAAGTCAGTGGAGGAGGAAAGTCTGGCAGAATAGAGGGAGCCTAAACAAAACTGATGATTGATACACTATTCAAATTTCAACTTAAAAAAGAACATATCTCAGAAAGATCTCCTAACATATTCATGTTTATGTGAGTCTAAAATCAGAAATACATCTACTGGTGTAGGTACTGATGTCAAATAAAAGTTTTATATTTTGTAAACATAACAACAGAAAGAGTAAAGACTCATCATCCAGCCAAGTACCTTGCCATACGAGGCACTTTGTGAATATTTATTGAATGAATGAATGAGTTTTATATTTGCTTACATACAACAAGCTTCATTCCACTGAAAGGTAACTTTTTAATGAAATATATCACAATGATTAGAAATAAATAATTTATACATGCAAATGTTAAGTAGAGGTTTAAAATGACAATTCTAGTATCTTAAGATAATTTTCATCACTTCAGTTATCTGACTAGTTTCTAACTAGATGTGTAGTGGACTGATTTGAAAGTCGTTCTGTTACTTTTCAGAAACTTTAGAAATCAGATCACATTGTGCTATCTTTTCATCCTAGAGTACCAATGGAATCCCCTAAGCTTGTAAAACAGTGAACTCAGAGGCACTTTCTGTTGCTGTTGATGATCATGTTCATTCACGAGTTTCTATCACATTTCTAAAAATCAAGAATACAGTGGTTTCATTCCTATTAAACAACATTACACATCAGCTGAGATCTCATCCAACTACAGCATTCTATTGAGCTGCAGTACCCTGAAGTTCATAGTAGCTCATTAATTCTTTACGCAATATGGGGATCACTAGTCAATTGACTAGACTTTACAAGGTAGAAAACATGTTGTTCTGAACATGAAATGTCTCTAAGTAAATCTGACTAGAAACAAGTAACAGCTAACCTAAATAATTAGGTTCACTTTTCATTTCAAGAATAAAGGCTGCCTCTTTCAGAGCTCTGCCATAGCATGGCAAATATCACGAATCTCTCCATTTCCTTTCATTTCTTTTTTTTTTTTTCCTATCAGGTCAATTAAACACCAGACATCAAGACCTAGTTTAGTGGTATGTTGATCCCATCGGATTTTACTTCCTTTTAATTTTTTGTATTTATGACCTTTGCTAGCTACAACTTATGTGGTATTTTGTGAAATTCTATTAAATATATAATTTTTTCATTTCATTTACGCTCAAAGAAGTAAAACTGAGATAAGTATAAAGTTGTTTTAAATACAAACTTGATTAATATGTTAAACAATGACATAGAGTTAACTTGATTTTTTTTCCATTTAACCAACAAAAATAATGATACTACAGGAGGAAAAAATACATCATTAGTCAAAGTGCCCTTTAGTATATCCTTGGTAGTCTCCCATATAGATTAATATTGATACAAATTAATTTCTTAATTCTGAAAATTCTTAATTGAAGAAATTTGGCCTGGTTTCCAAATCTAAACGTATCTCCTTGAACCATTTTTTGGATCCATTTACAAAATCCATCCTAAACATTAGAAATCCTAGTTTATTCTGGCTCTGATTCAATCTTCCAACATTTCCTTTCTGTTTACTTTGGTCTTTTGGAAGAGGTCCAAGTTTGTCTCAGTCTTTGAAAGGAGATGAATGAAATTGAAATTACATTTACTGTTCTTTTGACTCTTGTGTTTATGCTCAAAGACAGATCTAATTTCTCTGGCAATTTTCATACAGAAAAATTACCAAATTAATTTATTTTAGCACTCACTAAAACAGGGTTTATGCATAGCTAATATAACATTATTCCCACTATTTTACTAAAGAATAAAATCCTTACTAAAGGATCCATGACTGTAGAAATCTGTACAATCCCAGGCACTCTAGTGTAAAATAAAAGTTATACTCTTTCAGATTTGAGACCTAAAGAAGTAAGAGACTCACTTAAGATCACATGACTAATTAGTGGCTAATCTAGGACTGGAAACCAAGCCTCATATCACTTCTGATCTCGTCTCACTCCTGTGATGTTCTGTCGTTTTGGGATTATTCAGCTACTGATTCGATCTTCAGAGTTTTTTATGGAATGTTGAAAAATCAACTATTTCTTTCATTCTTTCCATTACTGTGCACTGATGTTATCTTGATCTGTCTCAAAAAAGAAACAGGAACAAATAAACATCAAAAATCATTCTGTGCCATAAATATGGAGAAACCATATATCTTCAGAAAATATGTAGCAAATAGATGATCGGGCGATAAGCACTGCAGAAGTAGATGTCAGACCCAGAGATTGATAGATAGAAAATTCACCCACTATTACATTTTCAATACATAACACTTAACTTTTCAAAGGCTTTTGTGCACACAAAAAGAACCCTCAGCTTAAGGGTATCTATGAATTTTTAGTAGTCTGAGCAAATATTTCAATTCAAAAATACATGTCAAGTATTGTCCTACAAAGATATAAAATACTTTAAATAGTTTGAGAGATGTTTCATACAAGACAAAATAGTTATTATAATGATTTGCTTATGTACCATGTTCTTTCTGATTATTAGTTTATAAAGGCATCCAAGCCTTTATTTCAACAAAAGACAAATACATGCCTGGTCTAATGCAATAGCTATATTTCCCAAAATTCATGAATGAATCAATTTTTTGGAAGCCATAATCTCATTTTAAAATGCACTGCAAGTTTTCTATTTAAGCAAACTCTGCCGTAACTCCTACAAAGAATAATTCAAAAGAACCACTCTATTTTGTCTACAGAACTGCCAAAGATAGAAGTTCACTAGATGTGTAGACAGGGCTGCAGAGGTATCCAGTAATACGATGAAGTAAGCACACTATGAGATCTCATCCTTATTTGGAAGGTCTATACCAGTTCTCCACCTGGCTGCACTTTATAACCAATTGGCTAGCATTTAAAAAATGATAGAATCCAGGGCCTACCCTAGAAGAATTAAATCAAAACCTCCTAAAAGAACAGTTCTTCTGCAGTGGGACTACCAAAGCTGGAAGCTGAATTAAAGAGATCACATGCAGAGGAAAATTTGAGACAGCAAACACAGCAACCTTTTCCAGAAGCTTTCATCTAAAGGGTAGCAGAGAAGTAAAACGGAAAATAGATTCACAGGCTGAACTTAGTGGCACATGCTTGCAATTTCAGAAACTCAGGAGGCTGAAGCAGGAGAATCACAAGTTAGAGGCTAGCCTCAGCAACTTATTGAGACTTTATCTCAACCTAAAAAATGAAAAGAGCTGGGGATATAGTTCAGTGGTATAATGCCCTGGGTTTAATCCCTATTACTGCAAGAAAGGAAAAAAAAAAAAGGTTGACAAACAAGGGAAGGTTTTATTTGTTTAGTTTGGGGTTTCAATTGTCTGATTTAATTTTTTTAAAAAATGAAAAATACTATAATTTATCTGCATTTACAGATATGATCCATTAGAAAAGAAGTCTGTGTTATAGGAGACAGAAGGACCACTTGCTACTAGACTGGCCTTAAAAAATAAGAAGGAATGGACTGCAGACCACAAGAAGGAGCTGGACTTAGACTGGAGCAGGATGGTTCCCCCCTAGAAGAGGAGGAATGGTAACAGAGAAGAATGCATAGCTTTGATTTTCTCAGTGAATAAAAGAAATAACAGTCATCAAGACATAGTGAGGAATGGGATAGTGCAGATTCACAGATAGAGCAGACATAAAATAATCATGCAACTAGATGAATGAAATACACAGAGAAATGGTCCGTTATACCTGAGAATCAATGCTATTCTAAAATGAACTGCATTATTCTCACATGCTTTGATCCTGGTGAGTCCATACTGGGACCTAATAACCATTAATTCCTCTTAGAGAAGTGTGAAACCACTCTCCTCTAGTTCACTGTAGGCTTGCCAGAGATAAATAGAGCTTGTCAGTCTCTACTTTGCAAAATATTTCTTCCCTTTTTCAAAGCTCAGAGTGATTTTTGCCTATCTCCAGTTTACTGATTCCTTTTTCCAGAATTCCATAACAATGAAATCACTGAAAATTGCTCACCAATCTTATTGTCGAGCACTCTCAAGACCCCTCAGGATAATTCCCTTGAATCAGTACACATGAGCTCATCACAAATACTAGAAGCCCCACCTCTCTGCCCCTCACAGAATTCATCATAGTGAGAAATTCCTAATCTGACCTTGCTGAGTTCTATTCTACTTCATCAGACTGTCCTATTAGATATCTCGTATATTTTGTACACCCAGGTTGTTTTTTTCGAAACTATTAAATTATCTGTCTACATATACTTAAAAGTGCCTCTGAAGATTAGTTTAGGTGACTGAGTCATTTTCCTTCTTGATCAAATTCTACTCAGTGCAAGTATAACTGATTTGTGTGTATCATGCTCTAATTTTTTAAATTATTTTATATGTTAAATTATTAATTCAAGGATTGATATGTAGACACAAACAGCGATAATGTAGGTAAAGGGATATTATAGATAAGTATATGTGTACATGTATTTTATATATATATATATCAATAGTTTTACATATATTTGCTTTTATATATATAAGATTGTGTATGCAAATGATTTTACATGTAAACAAGTTTACATGTATACATACACACATATATACACACAATTTTATTTTAGGTGCAGCAGCTCAGGTTAGAACAAAGAAGCAAAGTCTTTTATGCTAGGCAGGCAAGATCTCATTATGCAGATACAAAAACATAGCTGATATTCTCCAAGCCTCAGTTTCTTTGCTTATAAAAAAAACTCCTTCATTTCAGAGTTGTATTAAAGAAGGGTAATATTCATAAAATTACAGCACATAGTAGGTTCCCAGTGAGTTACTATTTGTATTATTCTCTTCACAAATCTTTTACTTCTGCAGTGCCAGGCATTTTTAATAACAATAAATAAATGCCTGCTGAGTTAGATATTGCTATGATTTGATCTTGTTAATAGTAATGAGTAAATTGACAGGGTTGATGTTTTCAAATTTAAAAAGAAGCCATCTTTTAATGGAGCCTTATAGCATCTATGGTACAGCTGCAATAGGTAAGATGTTTTTAAACTCATATATCAAATGAAATAGCTGTGTGATATTATATTGCTGTTGTCCATTTTCAAGCACATGCATAGTTTTACACTGTAGTGCCCCAATACATAAATTTGTGATAAAGGCAGAGGTATGGGGTTCTCTACAAATAAAGTCCAGCTTCTGAGACAATTCTTCCTTATATTTTCTCTCCCTCCTGCCCATCTCCCCCCACCCTCTTTGATTAACACACTCTTGTGCTTTCTCTCCCTCTCTCTTCCACACCTTTTTATTGTACTTTTCTTCTCTCTCCATATACATCTCAGTAATATATATATATATATATATATATTTACTATTGCTCTTTGAGCACTCAAACTTACCTTGAGAGACTTTGTTATTGACTTTGCTGTGTTTTTTCCACTTTTCTAAATGCCATATAGAGCAAAGTCTAATGACAGCTGAGCAATTTCTTGTCATTATATCTTCTACTTTTTCATCAATAAGATTTTTCTAAAACAAACACATAATAGAAATATATCTAGTTCATGTCACCAAAGCTGATTGGGGAGGAATTTCAAGGCTAGGAAAACAAAATAGAGATTATTGGCTTGACAGAGAGACTAGAAAAATCAAAAGTTGCACTAGCTTCGGAAGAATTACCTCTAAATTGATTCCTGAAGTAAATCAATCTCCTAGCCTTTTTACATGTTGACAGGTTAATGGAAAGAAATAGGCTTATTTATTTATTTGAGTGATATTCAATCTAATAACATTTCAATGAGTGAATAAAGAAAACCAAGGATGAAAAATACATGTAACTTAAAGGAAGTAGTTAAATTTTGGAAAAGGTGGCTTTTTCCTCTTCAGAATGTTTATATTTTCAAAATTGAAGAATTGTTTGAACTGTACACTTGCATTTCACAATATGTTGATTTCAATAAATATGGTGTCTTAGAATTGCTGTCAGAAACCAGGAGTCCATAGGTGCCATTCCTGGTGTGTGTGTGTATGTGTTTCACTCAGAGTTGTGCTTTTTATAAAGTTGTGCTTTTTATGTGAAGCAACTTCACATAACACAAACTCTGAACTTGACACAAGGAATAAATTCCAGAAAACATAAGTTTTAGTTCGGTGACACTGGAAAAGATACTCGACCTCAATGGGTCTTAATTTTCTCATCAATAAAAGAAGGTAACAATAAAAATAGTCTCACTTTGAAGACTATTGCAAGATTTAAACATGTATTTCGTGAAAAGCAGCTGTGATGATTAATTTTATGTACCAACTTGAATAGGTTTAAAGGACACCCACATCGCTGATAAAACACCATTTCTGGAAGTGTCTGTGATGGTGTTTCCAGAAGATATCTCATTTGAATCAGTAAAGAAAATTTAACCTCGCCTACAGCAGACGTTATATAATTTTTTGAGGACCTCAACCACCACCACCACCAACAAAAAAACGTGAGAAAAAATCGAATTCTCTCCACCCCCCCACCCCTACCCCCACCCCCGTCTCTCTCTCTCTTTCTCTCTGAAATGAGATATGCACGGAGCTCCAAGATCTCAGGCCTCAGACAGAAGTAGAACTGAATTACACCAACACCCTTCCTGGTTCTCCGGCTTTCAATTGGCAAATGAAGAAGACTTCCTGGCCTCTGTAGCCATGTAAGTCAATTCCATTCAACTCTTTACTACATATCCTACTGATTCTGTTTCTCTGGAGAAGCCTGACTAATACAACACCTGTAAATGTTCTTATGAGATGGACCATTACTCTTACACTCAGACTCCCTGGTAGTATATATTAGTTGTCTTTCTCCCTTTATGTGCATAAGTATTTTCAAAACATGACTCTCTAAGGTTTTTTAAATGCTTTGAACACTTTCTGAATAAGAGCTATGAAAAGGAATTCATAATAGGTTTACCTTTAAATAAAAAGAAACCCTTTGGTGAAGGCAATGAAAGTTCTGATGAAACACTGACATACATGGGGAGAAATGATAACTAAAAGTAATAATAGCAACAAAATTTTGCTTACTATGTCTAAGTACATTATCTGCATTATACCATAAATATTAAAAAATACATTAGGGATTGATGCTTAAATTTTTTTTCTTGGGTGCTGGAGATCAAACCCAGGGCTTCATGCATGCCTGGGAAATTGCTCTACCCCTGAGCCTCATTGTAAGTAAGTAAGTAAAAATTTGAAACTTATACAAGTTAGAAAATGTGCTTGGTATGCCCTAGTTAATGATTAGCTCATATCTGATCCTTGAACCCAAAGTCCTAAGTCCAAGACTGAGCACTTGCCAAGACTGAACTCCTGACCATTGTGTTACCAACATCCACGTGACTGTAGGTACAAATAAACCCAAAGATGTACTTCCAGTGGGCACAGCAAAAGAAAATGAGGAGAAAAGCTCTTCTTGCATAAATTCATGAAAAACATCCTTCAATTTATACCTCTTTCTATATTTTCTTTTTTTTTATTTTTAATATTTTTTTTTTAGTTGTTAATGGACACAATGTCTTTATTTTATTGCTTTGTATGTGGTGCTGAGGATCGAACCCAGGGCCTCACGCATGCGAGGCAAGCGCTCCACTGCTGAGCCACAATCCCAGCCCCTCTTTCTATATTTTCTTTGTTTTCATACAACTAATCTTAAGTCCATTCTGGCATACATCTCTCCAACCAAAATTTTCTGCGAAGAACCACACACCCAGTCCTGCATGACCTCAAAATCAGAGAAAATTCAGATCCAAAAATGAATATTTGAATATGAAAATTGGGAGAGGGGTATAAATTTTCAAATCTAATATTTCAAATAAAAGCATGTCTCAAAGTTTCAAATGCCTCATTATGGAGAAATGTAACTCTATAAATTAAGATATCAAATAGTAAAATACACTATTAAAGTATAATTGAGTTCAAAGGATACTCTAGACTCCATAGCCTGTGAAACAAGAACAGAAACAATGATTTAATATGAATCAGCTTGCCCATTATTAGCAAGATAAAATAAAGAAAATAAATTTTCTCTTCAGCAGGTCAAAAAAACATAGCACATTTAGCTCTATAAAATTAACAGCATAAAGAGTTTTGAAAGAATTAAGCTTTAGGCACTCTGATGCATTAAAATGTAAGCAGGGTAAAGTGATATGCCCAACAGGGAAGTGAACCTTTTCATTTTCAACAACTTTAGACTTATAAACCATGGACATTTAAGTGACACTTAGATAATATTTGAGTCTTTCTAGTTGAGCGTGCAAATCAGTAAATTGTATATATAATGGATGATTAGGTGAGCACAATTAGAGTCTGTGCTTGCAATCCAAATTTACATGCTTAATCATCATTTTGGCATTTCATTGAGAATAGTTTACACACATAAATTGTAAATGTTTCATGCTATGTATTTTCATACTTATGGTTTCTATTTCTGATATAGACAAATAATCTCTTTGCATATTTTTAAATTAATCTTATTTACTATATCACTGTGTTTATTATATAAAACTCCTAGGCTCTTGACCCATGCATTTATTATTTGCCAATTTGGGTACATCTGTGTGTACTGGAGATGATCCAGTTATACTGTAGAGTGATGTAAGCAAGGAGATAGGTTTTCTTGTCTCTTGAACTGCGGTTCCAAGATTTTTCCAATAATATGTTAGTCATTCCAAACATCCAGAACAAAAAGGAGCTATTTAAGAAAAAACTGGGCAAGGCATAGCATGAGGTTTTCATTCTTTACCTCTACTTTAACCCAACTAATCTTTAAATTCATACTTTGCATCTCAGTTTCCATTTCAGAGGTGGCCCATGAGGATCATGCAACATCAGGTTTACAGAGGCAGAAACTGAGGTTCAATAAGGTAAGGCTATGTGTTTTTCAAAAATCACTGCTCCCCCTCAACTTTAATATATATCTTTAAAAAAGAAAAAAAAATGGCATGCTCTGTTTATTTATTCAGAAGTCCACAGATTTCAACACAGCCCTTCTCGGGTTTCAACATGACATCCTACCTCTTGGCTGAATATTTCCATTTGAATGACACCCCGGCAATCAATAAAATTCCTCTTATTTTTCTATCTATTCTCCATCTTGACTTCCCATTCTTAGTCACTCAGAAGTGACCATCTCTCTCTTTAATAAGCTCATCCAATTATCCACAAACCCTTTCCATTGACCTTTTTTATTTCCTCTGTCCCTTCTTTTGCATTATTACTTTCTACTCACCATCTCTGACACTTTGAACATCACATCAGATCCGCAAAAGAGACCCACTACTAGCCTGAATGTTCCACATACCACACCATTCATTCAAAACTGCCTTCAATATGTACTTTCATGTGTCATGACAGCATAGGAAGTGAGAATATGAAAAGGTGTCTTCAATCTTCTAAAGTGCGTGACTCCAGAAATGTATCTCAAAGAGCCATGAGTTGTTTTCTATGAGTGTTTTCTATCTTTTGTCTCTGTATTTCTTTTCATTTGAAGCCAATCATTTCTATTGGCATAGTAGCCACAAGGGTAATGGGCTTTCAAAGGAACAGTTTACTTTGTGAAAATTTAGCAGAAGAATCATCATGGCATAAAAGAAAAACAAACCAGTTTGTTTTCTTTCTGTGAAGAGACATTCAAATAGAATGAAACCAACTATTAATGGCTTTCCTCCTTGGATATCTTTTCTATACTACATTTGGTAACCAGTCAAGGAAGAGACTCAACTAACTTTAGTTAGGACAGAAAGATAGAGGGAAAGCTTGCATTTCAAAATTCTATTTGGAGATGTAATTTGTGTCAAAACCAGGTCCAACACATCAATTAAAAGAACTTGAGAAATCTGAAGTAAAAGTAGAAACAGTATGTAGAGATTTTTTCAGTTTTATACTATATGTATTTGACAACAGTTTTGCAAAATTTGAACCCTTTTCATGTGATATGCAATGAGATGCAATAATCCTGATTCTCCCTCTACCTTCTGCTGAACTAAAGATGCTGAACAGGCTTGCTGACTAGGTTTAGTCTTGGAGTCCTAGAGCTCCCCAACAGAGTCTGTCCTTGCACTTGCTAGGCTTCTTTGATGGTCAGCATCAAAATCCCATTTTGATTAACGGAAAAAACTTCAGGGGGTCTCATTAGAGCCATCTTGCAGGCTCAAAATGAAGAAGATGCTGTGGGCCAGGCTTGGAGGCAGCTCAGCATCAGATCAGAGACCAGGTCAAGTTTGGATATCACAGCCACAAGACCACCTTGACCATCTCTTCAGGACACTGCATAGGAGTGAGTGAACTTGACTCTTTTTTATTCTTGCAACACTTGGCTCTAGATCAAAGTTCTCCAAAAAAGAAAGCAATTGTTTTTTTCTGGGAAAACTGTCCTTTTTCTTGACTAAGAGAGTTCAGAAACCTTGGTTTACAGCCCCAGCAAGACTACACAGAGGGTAGAGAGGTCATTCTTCAGAAAGATTTCAGAGCACTGTTGAGAAAGAAGGATGGTTATTGGGCAGCCAAAATCCAAAGGGCTAGTTGATATATCAGAAGTTGTTATAGGATTGCAATTTTATTATTTTTGGACACATTAAAGAATTTAAGTTTATTTTCTCTGGAAAAGAGAAAGCCATGGAATTTATCCATTACAGTTTTGCAAGTATTCATAGAATTGCTTAGAAGAGGCTGACTCATTTTCTCCTTACTCAGAAGTTGTACAAGGTTCAGTTAATTTAATCCTACTTCACTTTAAGCTAAAATATGAGTAGATCCATTTTTCATCAGACAAAATTCTGTTATGATAAAGTAGATAAAATAATAGACAGTGGTTAAGTTTAAACTTTCATATGCTGCATTTTGTACATAATAGAAGAATTTGAAGATACATTAGATATTATCTAAGGCAAGCTTCCTTTTGTAGGTAAGAAAGCTGAGACAGAGTTGTAATGACTTGACCAAGATCACATGGGTGCTCAATATCAAAAACAAATCTGCTACATGGATTTTCTAATTTATAGTAATACCACAATTCTCCATTGTTTTCTTGAACCTCATGCCTCATGGTTGATTTAAGCACTCACTAATTGACAATAGTTACTTGGATCTTCTTTTGACTCTATTATCAGTAATGTTATTGTTTGAGAGAACTGTATATCCTATAATTTAAATTTATTTATTTATTTATTTATTTTGGTACCAGGGATTGAACTCAGGGGCACTCGACCACTGAGCCACATCCTCAGCCCTATTTTGTATTTTATTTAGAGACAGGGTCTCACTGAGTTGCTTAGCACATTGCTGAGGCTGGCTTTGAACTTGGGATCCAAGGTGTAAGCCACCGCACTTGGCCCATGATGTGAATTTCAAATTGAAGTCTTTCATCATATTAAGCTCCCATTAATTACAATATGCAACAGCATTGTTTTATTTTTCATAGTGGGTTTTTTTCGTCCTAATTGCTATTTTTAATTCATACTTAGTAAGAGGGTTCTTGCAGATTCATTTACACATGGACTTTTTATCACTGTTTTATCCATATGTTAGAAGGAAAATATGAGAAAAATTTGTTTGTTTAAAAACTTCTGAACCTGTAGAATCCCACATTCCTGAGCTCCATTCCATAGACGGCACTTTACATTCTCAACTTCTGTATCATGAAGCGCTTTGCGATGCAGCATTTCTTGAGCCGGTCCCCAGGATTTTCTTTCAAGCTGCTGACACTCACTCTACTCTCATATTCCTTCCTCGGACAGTCCTGATGGTTTCTGACTGAAATGTCAGGAGGTTGCCCTTGTCCAGTCATGCCACCAAGAATAACAATTAAGCTCACACATGCACACACAGGCACCTTCCTCACAGCTGCCATCTGGCCACCAGCAACTGCAAAACTGCAGAGTATATAGTCACATCCTAATTCAGCTGTGCTGAAATATAAGAAATATGTGCATTAGAACCAAGGAAATCTAGTAATCTTCTTATTTTAGTGTTTAAAATGAGTGTAAGGATATAGTTTCCATTTTGCTATAAAATCTAAATACAATTACATATCTACAAATGATGTTTCGTTATGGAAATAGAGCAAGCTTCCTGTTGTTATTTCTACCTGACATGCATGGAGAGAGGGGACAGGAACTAGACTACTCTTACTCCCCAGACTCTGCCATGGGATCTGTTGTTATACATTTATCAGCCTCTATTTAATTAGATCAGAGAGCTGATTTTCAATCTTCTGAAATTTTGCATTTTCAGTATTGTAATGATGTTCTACTTCCTTACCCGCTTCAAAATGTTCTTTAATGGGGACATATTTAGAAATTAGCATTTTCTGGTAAAATATACTTAGATTATTTTACACCACACATACACACACACACACATATCACAAATTGAACCTACAATTATAAAGATAGTTCTGCTGGCTTCCTAAGAAAACCTCAGCCTTGTTATTCACTGTGTGGCTCATGGAGCAGCAGCAGCAGCAGCACATCACCTGAGAACGTACTAGAAATGCAGACCTCATCTCACCCCAGATCTGCAGAATGAGAATCTTCATTTTACAAAATCTCCAGGGAGACACATGCACATTAAAGTTCAAGAACGTTGGCTAAAAGCTGGGCTGTTGAGTTAAAGCTTAGTGCACATTTCCCAAAAACATGGAGTTCTGTAACCTTTTTTTTGCCACATTTGACAGAAGCAACTATTAGGTGCTGAGGCATTTCCAGTCTGCCTGCTAGTTCCTGGTGGAGTTTCCATCTTGAGAGGGGAAAGGGAAAGTGAGGGAGCGGAGGGAGGTGAAGGACACAATATTTACTAAGGTGACTGAATCTTTAAACAGTAGAGCAATAATGAGACTGAGAGCTGAAGGAAAAACTCTTAGCTCGATCTTCTATTCTATTTCCCCGATATTAAAGGGTACTTTCTACTTGCCTCACACTTATTGTTTTTCCCTATGTAAAACTTACCTATCTTCTTGAGCTTTCTCTGCTCTCCTTACAAAGTCTACTATGACTATCCAAACCAAGCATTCTTTAGGAGTTTAGGGGTTACCTTCAGAGTTCCTATAAATCTAAAATTATTTTTTAATGGGTGTGAGCATAGCTTCATTTTCATAGAGGAAAATTCCATGTTCTTAGAAGAATTTCAAAAAGGACTTCAAATGCTCAATTGATCAGCAGTGAAGAACCACTGATGCTCTAAGTAATTCTTGCCCATGTCTGTTTTTAAGTCATCGATATCAACTTTTTAGGCGTAAAAGTCATCATATCCCATTTGAAAATGCCCTCCTCAGGAGGCAATTCATGCTCTCAACCCAATGCTGTGCTGTCCCTTACTTTCTTCAAGAAACAAAAGAAAAAACAAAAACATGGACGTCTACTGTGTGTGTTGGTGTCTCTTCCCATCTGGTCTTCCCTTCCTTCATTATCTACTTTAGTCACCTTTCACTCTTACAGGATCTTTGTCACTATTCCTCCCTCAACTTTGAGCTCCCCTGTGATCTCCCCAAGTGTGCCATAGATGTTAAAAGCTATATTGTTCTACAGCATGCCCTTCCTTCTTTGTCTGTTTCTTTTTCGAAATCCCATTCAAGAAACAGCAAAGAAAGGTCAGGATTGACCTTGGCCAGAGATCACAATGTGCACCACCCCCTCACCCTCAGTCTATGGCCCTGCAAAAGAGCTGCTATCTTTTACTGCCTTTGAAATCATCAAGGGAAATCAAAGAAACCACTTCCAATCCTATCTTTATAACCAGAAGCCCATTGATCAGCGTAGGTAAAGGGATAGTACATCAAGGGGGGACGGCATTTAGAAAGAAGTATGATTGATCCATACAACTGAGTGACAGCTACAAACTCAAATCCCACGTGAGCTAGAGAATAAATCAGTACTAGTGTCAGCTCTGAATCACCTCATTCATGAGGAACAGGTTAGAAATCACTCTGAGTTGCCATTAATTATCAAGTACATTTGAGTTAAGTAACTACTTCACCTATGCAGTGATCCATGTACAGCATACACATAGTTGTGTGTACAATTGAGAGGAGAACATAGCCACAGAAATTCAGTACCATGTGATATCTGACATCAAAGCTAAAGCTATAGGCTACTTAATAGCTGGGAAATGCAGTCCCTCAAAGTTGGCATCAAACTGGAACTTAGTTATTTAAAATATGAGAGCTGGGTGATCTCTCAAGAGACAGGTTAAAGCAAAGATTGTAATCTTGAACTCCAAAATCAGAGACACTTGAATTCAAGCTCAAACTCTTGACATTTACCACCTTGTGATCTTAATCAAGTCACCCAACTCCTCCCAGTCTCAGGTTTTTATTTGAAAAATGGAAATAAAAATTGTGCTGACTTGAGTAGTCATATACAAATGTATGATGCAACTCAATAACATTTGTAGAATTTCAAGATCATATTTCAGTTTTTAATCATTAAAAAATATTTTAATTTATTCTAAGACCTGTTCTTCCTACTTACAAAGGTTATTGTGCATACCAACTGAGATAATATCAAAACTGTATATAACAATATAAACATAAAAAAATTATTCACATTATTTCACCTTCATTATTTTTAAAAGTGCTAAAAATTCCTATCATATTTTTATTCCAAATATCAGACTGATATAAATTTGAAATTTAGAATAAATACCTTAGTCCTAGCAAAATGATCACACAGAGGAAGTTTAAGAGACATATTCCTGAAAACAATTTATAAAAATGAGGACAAGTCTCAGTAACTTCGATTTAAAAATTAGTATTGCTAATTATCAACCATAGTCTGGTTAATTGTCAACCAAATCACTAATCACTGATAGGGGCTTGCCCTCAGTTTACAACATTAAGATAAATCAAATTATTTTTACTAGACATGAATTTTAATGATAGGTGTTATATCACAGGTAATATGGAGCCAACCCTAATGGGCTTCACCTCAATTCTGGGAAACCTGAAAGTAATGATTAACAAGTAAGGAAAATACAGCTAACGAACCAACACATCAACTTCTGCATCTCCTGTTTTCTTTCTTTTTTTTTTTTTTTTTAAAGTATTTTTTATATGTTGATGGACTTTTTATTTTATTCATTAATTTATATGTGGTGCTGAGAATCGAACTCAGTGCCTCACGCATGGCGGGCAAGCGCTCTACCACTGAGCCACAACCCCAGCCCTCCTGTTTTCTAATATCTGAATTTCTCACTCTCATATTTCTTGTACTTATCATTTATTTTTTACTCTTTACTATTTCAGGTAGGACACACACAAAGTCTAGCTATTTAGAAAACAAATCACTTACATGAAGTTGTTGCTATTAGTACGTCTCCCTGCTGTTGGATTGGAAAATGCTTTACAGTTGTTTAAACTTTCCCTTCCATTATTGAAATTTAAAAATAAGTTGATTGAGGGGCTGGGGCTATGGCTCAGCGGTTAAGCGCTTGCCTCGCATACGTGAGGCACTGGGTTCGATCCTCAGCACCACATAAAATAAATAAAGATATTGTGTTCATCTACAACTAAAACAAAATATTTTTTAAAAAAATTTAAAAAAAATAAGTTGATTGAAATTTTATCATGACAGTCAAAAGTGGTAATTTTGTTGGTTTCACTTAATTTTGTATTCTTGAAAGTCCTGTTGCTAAAGCATGAAAAAAGGAAAATTGGTAAAAGTAAGCCATACTAAAGAATTTTCTTAAACCACCAAGGTACCACTTCACAAAAATGATGTTGACCTGTCAGTTATACCTTCTTTTCTCTGTGGGTATGCCTCCATTTTGCAGGGGAGATATACATAGTGGCATGTATTAAAATAGTCTGAATCAAATTATCATCTAGTTGAGATGGGGATGTAGCAAGGGGATGTCTCCATGACTCAAAATTCCTCAGAGAGGAACTGCAGTGTCAAACTTGTGATATGGTGTCAAGATGAAATATGCTTTGAATTTTATTAATAGTATGGAGCATATTTCACTGCTCATTCAAGTGTCATGCTAGAACTATGTAAGTGTTGCCAATATAAGTGGATGGAGATCAACACTTTTTTGACACTCTTGCTACCAAGTGCCTATAAAATGTTTATACCTATAATTGTGTCAAATTATGTTAATTGAGTACTGGAAAGACACTAGTAAGCTGAAGTAGTCAAAAAGTATATTTTTCAGAATCTCATGGGGCCCTTCAAGTTAGGCACTTGGGGGACCTTTTTTCCCTCTACCAAGTACTGTCAAAGTACAATGTCATAAAGTATCATCTTGGTCTTAATTTAATTTTTGAAAATGAGGTAGCAGGAAATCAAATTAATTTAAATTCTTGATCATTCATTTATAAGTTATATTAATGGTTTTACTTTTCAATGGGCTTTTTTTTAGTTCAGTCTTATCAGTACTAGTTATGAATATTTATTTTATATAAAATTTGTGTGTATAATATATTTCGAGCACAGCTGAGAGTCTTTAAGAATCTCAGCCACTGGTCGATGTTAACAATAAATCAGGTATGATTGTGAGTCAGGAAGAAAATGAAATAAAATATTGGTTCCTGGGAGAAAATTTTTTTTCCTAACTCCTTCTCTCAGGTCAAAATAAATAGAGATTTTTCTGAATGTCATTACAACTTCAATGACTTCTCAATTTTATGAGCGAATATTCTACTTTCAGGAACACAGATAACAATCCTTGAGTTCCCAAATTCTGGCCATATTCTATTAAAATCATTTTTTCCACTTTTCTGTTAAACTGTATTTAATCCTTTGTGTCAATGTGCTGAGGAAGATAGTAAAGATATATCTGAACTTTGCCTTAAACTTCTTTAATCTTTTTTTAAGCTCTCATTCATGTAACACCGCTTCAGCAATCTGATTTCAACACCCTATCTCCCGGGGGAAAAATGCTAAGATTTCCAAGTTCAGAGACCAGTGTGAAACTGGTTCTCCTCAACTAAAAGGTATTTAATTCTAACCACAGATTCTCCACAGTGCCTCCTGGAGGCCTTTCAAGTCTTTTGAATTCCAATGGTAGTAAAGAGGTTTTTTGTAGTGGCTAAAGGGCCCTAGAGCTGAGGGGACTGGTAATGACATAAGGCACAGGTGGTCACAGAGGATTTTTATCTGGTGTTGGAAAAAAAACATCAACCCTCTTACAAGAGCAGCATATGCTGCCAAGGACACATTTGCCCAAAACCTTTGTTCTTTGTGCTGGCTACAAGCACAACTTAGCAACCATTTTAAATTGTTTCATTTTCAAGGCCCTTAATGATGGGGGATTCAGCTATGGAAGAAACCAACCGGGAGCACATGTTCTGCCACATCCCTTAGCCTTCATCCAGCACAGAGGGGAGGACAAATCTCTCCAGAAATGTTTGCTTGCAGGCCTGAGAATCTATTCCTGGCCCTCGACTCTTCTCTCCCAATTCCAAGAGTGCTCTCCAGAGTGAAGTAGTCCTGAACTATTTTGCCTGTAAACAATGAACTCCACTGTTCTCGACCGTTCCTCACTGCTTCCATTCAACTTCCCTTATCTCAGTTAAAAATAAAAGTCGCTTTATCTCATACCCCTTTGGTATATTTCTAATATTTTTTGCACAAGAAATTATGTATTTAAATAGCAGTGATATTCCCAGGCCTAAGGATATCTGCTGGCAGATGGAGAGTAAGTCAGAGCTCTCTAGGCCTGAACTGACAATTAAAACAGCCTGCCCAGATTGGTGGTGATTGCTGTCTACCAGTTATCCAAAGGCTTTATGACCCAAGCTGACAGCAACAGTCCATGCTATGGCAACAAAACCAAATCACATTGAAGCACATACTTGATAAAGAGCCTTTCATTTATGTGAACAGCTTTCGCAATTAGTTTCTTTGTAACAGAGAGAGTGATAAATTGCACTCTCCTAGTAGCATATGACAAAAATGTATAATGATTTTTAAAAGCTTTAGCTTTCTAGAACAAAGATAAAAATTATCATCCTTATGAGCAATATATTGAATTGCACTACTGATCACCTTTTACAGAAGCTAAATTAAAAGAATATAATGCCCAGTGGTGATCACTGCACATGATATCAGTTCAGTTCCCTGTTTCTAGAAATACATTAGACAATGGAGACTGTTTGATTGTTATTGCAACAACTACTTCTGCTAGAGGAGTGTTTCTACAGGACAGAACCAACTGTCTTAACCAACCTAGGTCTTTTCAGCATTGCACTTTGTTTTCCCTTTGGAAGGCTGTAATTTCTCATAGAAGAGGGATTTTTGTTGTTCAATGCTCCTCAGATCAGTGACGGTTTTAAATGATCATTTCACCACACTGATACCTTGCTATCTTTCTTACCAAGTAAAGACAAGGCAGCAAAGTTGAAAGGAAAATATTAAATAATCAAAGTTATTTTAATAAATGGAACATTTGTACTACTAGCTCAACTTTGTAGAGGATTCATCTCTACAACTGTGTCAGAAACCGAGAAAATATATTTCTAAAAGAAATGATGATAGGGGTGTCTTAACCTAAAATTTAATATAAAAATCCAAGAGTTTACATTAGTATGAATAAATTATTGAATAAATAATAAACAAATAAAGTGGGGAGAAGATACAGATCTTTCATGCAAAAGAACTCCAAATAATTTACATAGACATACCATGTTTAAGGAAGTGGAGCTGCTTGTAGTGACTTCCTCCCAAAGATGCAGTACAGAAAGAGAGGAAACTATAACTTAACAATGCAGAAACATGACAAAAGCTACCTCAGCCAAGTGGCCAAGGTTAACATCAAGTGATAGATATACAACAATCTTGTATAATGTCTTGATATCATGTAATGAAATGGCATTTACCCTCTGCTATATTTTTCCCAAAAACCTATAACCCCATTCTAATCAGGAGAAAAATATCAGACAAATCTCATTGGAAGGATATCCTACAAGGTCATCAATAGCAAGAGATATGAGAAGCTGTCAGAGTCAAGAGCCTAAGTGTTATGGCAAGATTGCAATAAATCGTGGAGTCATTCTTAAAGCAGGAGACAGAACCATCTTTATTCACCAGCTGGTGGACCAAGGAGCAGGCTGTAAGTCTATACCCTTAACCCCCTCCAAGGGTTACAGTATACCTTTATAGTCCAAAACCACATTAATCATAAGTGGCTGTTGTTATGATTCAAAACCATTAACAAACATCATAAGATCTAAAATCACAAGCAGAAGGGGATGTGGGTCAAAATGACCCTAGCTGAGTACAAGTTAAAGAATGGTTACTAAAGTCTCAACAGCCATTCTCTGACAGGGACAATTCCAAGAAAAATGGGAATCAAAAAAAAGAAAAATTTCATATTGTATAAGAATTGCCATTTTTTGTTGTCAAACATGTTATGCTAAGCAACTGTTGGTGGACACAGAGGCGGGGTGTTCCCATGGGAGAAGACTTTCTTACATGACATGGAGTCTCAGGGTAAAATGGAGTCTGTTTGGTTGTTGCCCATATAGCCTGGCCCATAACCTAAGGAGAATACTACTAAATGTAATATGGTATCCTGGATGGGAGCTGGGAACAAAATAAGGATATCAAGTAAAATCCAAGGACTTCTGAGTAAGATATAAACTATAGTTCAAATGATGCCTCAATACTTGGTTAATAATTGCCATACTACTAATAACATGTAATGTATAACATTAGGGAAAACTAGTTGTGTGATATGGAAAACAATAATGTATTTACTTCATTTTTTGTAAATCTAAAACTTTTAAAATATTCAATCTCTACAATTCATGGGATTTGTCTGCAGCTTGATTCCATCTTTTCTTTTTCTTAAGATGGATAGATCCTTATTTTATTCATTTATTTATATGTGGTGCCAAGGATCAAACCCCATGCCTCACACATGCTAGGCAAGCGCTCTACCACTGAGCCACAACCCCAGCCCTGGTTTGCTTCCATCTTAACGCTCATTTTACTTTAGCTAATCCAGCTCACTTCCCATCCTAGATTCGTACTCATACACACATCTATATAGAGATTTTGTTATTGTAGTACTATTTAACATAATTCTTGTTCTCCTGTCCCCTTTGAAGTTAGGCACAATCTTATTTTTTACTCTGGCCAATGAAATAAAAGAGGAAGTAAATGCATTGTTTTCAGGTGCAAGATTTAATAGGAGTGCCCAACTCACCACATTCCCTTTCCCCAGCCACAGTCGTAGTAAAAACACAGTTGAAATAGCATCTCCATAGCCTGGGTCCTCAAGGCACTACCATGAGCACAGCTCCCTGCTACCTTGAAATGTGCTACCTATTTCTCAATGAGAACCTGAGGTTGTTGTTACAGAATAACTTGACCATTATAATAGATACACATAAGTTCATCCATCCATCATGGGGTGACAGCAACTCTCAAAAAATCACAGTAGAGAGTTAATTCTTTAGGGAGCGTGTGCTTATCACAATGAACTTATATTATGGGAGTAAAACAAGCATTTGAAATAGAATTAGAATAGAAATAGGTTTCTTAAACATTTGGCTTGCTGCCAGATTAGAATTTTTAAAACTTTTCAGCAATTTTCTCACCTTGTAGCTATGCAGAGTTATTTCCAGTTGTGAGTAGGAAAATCCTTCCTGATATAGTTGGTTCTGGATTTTTCAGGTAAATTTAGGGTTAAATTCACTGTGCCTGGAGATAATTTGGGAGTTTGCTCTGCTCAAAGCACTCTTAACATAGGCTTGTTTTTTCCTTAATGAGAAAGGACAAGTAAAGTGGCTAATATTTTTTAAAAGAAAATAAAAGTTTTACAAAAAGAAAAAAAAAGAAAAATCTTGAAAACACATCCAGCAATAAAGCTGTGGGAAAATTCATTTTTTATAACACAATTTTAAGAGGAAAAACAATCTTTTACGATCCTTATAAATAGGTTAGTTAGATATTCCTTCCACACTGATGTACATTAAAAAACATAAAAATTGCTGTAGAGAAATAGACTAATGACCCTCTTGAGGAGGTGAAAACCTCCATAATGCACATGATAGTACAGTTCTCTGGGGTCTCAAGAAAGGATAATTCCTTCATTTTCCTCTCAGAGCTTGGCTTATACAGGAAGCATTCGGATTTTAAGACTTCATAGCCCTCAACCAGACACCAATCATGACCAATAATGTCTTCTGAAAATAAGCTCTAAAATTAAAATTTGTTTTATTTAAAATATATTTGCCAACTTGGAGGCAAATACAGACTTCTCTTTCTTCACTGAACATACAAATATCACTGGGCCTAGAGAAGTTAGTCACTGTTATGCAAACTGCTCTTTCTTAAAAATAGAATACAATGTCTACCATATTCTTTTCTAAAAGACTACTCTAAAAAAGCTTATTTTTTATTAAAACAGACTTACCCTGACCAATGAAACATGAGAGGAAGTAAAAGCATCACTTATTTTCCACAAGAGCATATTTTTAAATATACATATTTTATATTTTATATTGTCTTAGATATAATATTCCAAAACATATTCCTCTGTTCATCTCAACAATCTCATTTGAATGAGTCTGGCAAAGCATTTTGATTGCCTCTCTATCTTCATATGCACTTGAAATAAGGGAAGAAACTGAAAAATCACTTGCTTGTCCCACATACCAGCTTAACCATATAATCATGGCTGACACTGGACAAAATTGGAGCTGGAATGGGAATTTTTCCCAAAGGAAGCAGAAGAAAGATTTTTAATGGAGCCAAATATTAAGAATTGATATTATAAAAAGATGAAGTTTTTATTACAGCTACATAGAAATATATGCAGGACAAATAAATTTTAGGTAACATTATTATAAGGAGGTAATTGATTTGGGGTAGTAGGATTTAAGAATATAGTTTTTAAAACTCTAAAATAAAGTACTCTAAGGAAGAAGATAAGTTGATCAGCAAGGGCAATCAAAGGAAAATGTAAAAAATGTAGGCAAAGTATTCAAAATTTTAAACTTTGACCAGTAAAATCTCTTTTCCTTAGCACCTTAAACTCCTTAAAAATAACCAAATGGTATTTTTTCTCCTCAAAAATCCATTTAAAATTGAATACATAACACCCAGGCATCCCACTGAGTTCATCTCTTCTTTTGAAAACTGCCATGTATACTTTAAATAGTCAAGGTCTTGATGTTACGGTTGGGTTTATAATCTTCAACAACACACTTCTTATTTCTTACAGGAAAATCATTTTCCACAATGACTCACTGGCACTTCTCCCTCTAATCATCATTTCTGCAGCATTTAGGACAGGATCCATGGTGTCCTCTCCTCAGATGCTGACAGAATGACAATGAACCATGAGCTGAAAAAGACACCAAGAAGAGCTCAGCAGCAGCAGCATGGCTGCTGAGGGCATGCTGAGCACCTGCTTCACAAAGCTGGACCCTAGAAGGCTTCCAGGTGGCAGAGAGCATGACACAAATGAGATTCATCAAGAACCAAGGATATCTTGAGAAGGAATTAAACTAGGAAATAGTGCAGGCCGTAGGTTTCCAGATACTCTGCCTCTAGAGCTTTCACAAAGCAGAACCATGTTTGTGCTGTTTTGTGAGATTCGTGTAGAGTGAGGAAGCAAATATCTCACCAATCGTTACCTTTTCAACTTCTGATGTGATCTGAACCCTGTCACACTTCTGAAGATTAAAGAAAAAACAAGTACCCTAGACAATCTACTGGAATTAAGTTCATAATAGTAAAATATAATGTTTTTAAGTAACTTTCAATATCCTATCCTTATTAACCCTTGATAGTTAAGCATATGCATCACTTGACTTGGCCATAGTATACCCAGACAGTTAACCAAACAATATCTTGGGTGTTTTTGTGAGAGTGTTTTGGGATGAGGTTAACCTTCATGTCTATAGACTGAGTAAAGCAGATTGCCCTCCACAGCATGAGTGGGCCTCACCCAAGGCCTGAATAAAACAAAAAAGCTGACCCTTCTCACAGCTAGCAGAGAATTTTCCTGGCCTGAGAGCCTTCAACTAGGAAAATGGCTTATCTCTTTCCTTTGGGCTCAAACTGAAACCTCAGCTCTTCATGGGTCATGAACCAGCCATTATTCAGAATAGAACTACATCATAAGTGCTGTTGATTCTCAGGCTTCAGACTCAGAATAAAACTAGTCCATTGGTTCCCTTGGGCCTCTAGCTTAATGACTGCCCACAGACTTTGAGACTTGTCAACCTCCATAATCATGTGAGTCAATTCATTACAGTAAGTCTCTTTATTATGCATATAATATGTATTATATAATCTAAATGTATATGTATTATAAATATATATGCCTACATATATTTATATATAAATCTATATATATAGACACATCCTATTGGTTCTATTTAGCCATTATTAATACAGACATCATTGCATAGAAAATGAGTTTGGCTTTCCAGTTTTATAAATTTGTTGGGTAGTGTCTGGATGTACAGTGGACAACTCTTGTTTCACTGAATTGGCCAATCAGTTTAGAAAAACATAATCACCCAATGCTTGTTTTGTTGAATGGTGTGGTCAGTTTAAAGGTCAAATGAGCTATGTTCAGAGAGAGGTCCAAAGGATATGTCCTAATTTATAAATTGTCACAGAAATTATAGTACAAATTGGAAAATCACTAATTTCTCAATTTATACATAATAATATTCATTTTGCAGATTCTTATTCTCTAGAATTGTCTATTAATCCACTGAGGGTTACTTAGATAGTAACCTTTCTCAGAAAAAGCTCATGACCATCAAGAAAAGAAATCAAACAACTCAAGAATTATGGAAAAGAGTAATTCTGTTTGAATTAATATGCACTATTCCCAGTGCTATTCAGAATGATCAGAGGTCATAAACTCTGAATACAATGTGTTCTCTGGGACTCCTTGATCAGAATCCTTGAGTCCTGAGTTAGGCTCAACCTTAGAAAAACCCACAAATGATAGCATCCTTCCCTGTCAGACATGCCTACATGCTTATCCAAAAATTGGGGGGTGGAGGATATTAGCATAAAGTATGTGATAGTGATTAAGATTCAATATAAAGGCACATTTATCAAACATTTAACTTTAGGAAGTATAAAGCTTTTTTTTCTAGAGCACTAAGGAATAAGAAGGAGTTAGAAAATCTGCAGTAGAATTTTGTATCACTCATATTTTTAAACAGAGACAATTTCCAATAACTGAAACACATGTCAGAAATATCATGGCCTGAATAAAGGGATCATGAATTAAAGGCAGCTTTAGATATCTAAAGTTCCCTATACAGTGAATCTGGCAGAATATCAGACGCAGAAATGATCTGACATATAATCTCTTAGCTGCTCTCAGAAGAGAATCTTTGTTCGACAACTGGACAGGTTTCACTGATTGCTGGCCCTGTGGATGTCCATAGTGCCATACAAAGAATACACAGCCCAGCAAAAACAGTGAAGACTGGGGGACTTGTGAGTTTCTGATGGTCTAGTCCAAAAGGAAGAAAATCTTTGCCTAGACTGATAAATATAACTTTAATTGTAAGACTACATGATTCTGCGGTTGTAACCTCATTTGCGAGAATTTCTGTGAGTTTCTATAACAACTTGAGCAGACTTTTAAGTGGTTGTAATTTCTCTGAATGTATGATTTCTCAGAATTTTCTTTATCCTTGGCTCAGTGATAACCAATTGTAGTAACATTAATTTCATCATTAGCCTCCTTCACTAATTCAGTTCCAATCCAAATAAGTTCTGACGGAACCTGTGTGATTTGACTGAAAACTTAACTCTTACAAGCAATATTCAGGGTTTCTGTTGCTCTTCAGACTTTTTTTCTCATTTTAAAAGTATTAATAAGATTATTTGATTTATTTTACTTTTTTGATTTATGGTCCATTTGATCTATCCATGACTGTTTTTGCCTTTTAGGTATAATTTGCCAACTATGGCTTCATTCTATGGCTAGCGTTTAATAGAAAATCAGGCAATAGAAATATAAAATAGAAAAGCAGAAAGTTGATTCAGCCAGAGGCAGATTTTGCCATTCTATTTGTCTACTTTGCTATAAATTTTAAACCAAAATTTTTAAGAGGAGGGCGAAGAACTAGGTTTAAAAATCAACAAAAAGGCTAACTCTGCTATCAATTGGTTAAGCAAAATTACTTAAACTCTCTGACTATAGTTTCCATGTCTGAGAAAATGAAACCAGTATAATAGATAATATGTAAAATACCAAGCCCAAGAATGTGGAATATATCGAGCCATAGAAAGAGACTCTAGCCTCTTACTAGTCGATTACTCTTGTTATTAGTCTCCTGCTATCAAAGTTCATCTCATCTGGCTGGGATGTAGCACAGTGGCAAAGTGTTTGCCTTACATTCTCAAAGCCCTGGGTTCAATTCCAAAAAAGATTTTTAAAAGAACCCTACCAAAAAAAAAAAAAGATAAAAAAAGTTCATCTCATTCATTCAGTCCCTCAGCAAGAATGGTAAGCCAGGTGACAGCCTCTCATTAAGAATATCCACATGTACGGGCTGGGGTTGTGGCGCAGTGGTAGCGTGCTTCGCCTAGCACGCATGAGGCACTGGGTTCAATCCTCTGCACCACATAAAAATAAAATAAAGATGTTCTGTCCAACTATAACTAAAAAATAAACATTAAAAAAAAAAAAAGAATATCCACATGTGGGGCTGGGGTTGTGGCTCAGTGGCAGAGCGCTTGCCTCACACATGTGAGGCACTGGGTTTGATCCTTAGCACCACATAAAAATAAATAAACTAAATAAAGATATTGTGTCCATCTATAACTAAAACATATTTTTAAAAAAAAGAATATCCACATGTTATTTTCTGGAACATGTAAATATGACATTGTCCATGGACCTTACAGATAGAATTAAGGATAGAGACTTCATTGGATTCCTATTGCTGCTACTTCAAAAATCACCACAATATTAGTGGCTTAAAACAATGCAAATTTATTATCTCATAGTTCTGGGAGTCAAAGTCCAGAATGGGTCTTAATGGGTGTTAGCAGGGCTGAGTTCCCTTCTGGCTGCTGTATGGGGAGATCATTTTCTTGCTTGTTTCAGATTCTGGAGGCTGCTGAAATTCCTTGGTTCATGGTCCCCTTTCCTCTTCAATGCTGCACTGACTGATGACACTCTCATGTTTCATCACTCTGACACTGCATCTTCCACATTTGAAGGACCTTATAACTAAATTGGACCCACCTGGATAATCCAGGCTAATTTTACTATTTTAGAGGAAGCAAATTAGGGGGTAGGGATGTGGTTCAGTGACCAAGCATGTATAAGGCCCTGGGTTCCATCCCCAGAATGACCATCCAAATGAATAAATAAAGTAAATAAACAAATTAGCAAACTTGATTTCATCTGCTCCCTTTCCCCCTCCTCCTACACACATTTTTATTGGCACATTTTAGTTGCACATGTACACAATATAACAATATTATTTGGTTTATATCATTTCACACCACTTCCTCTTTTCTCCCACCCCCTGGTCCATTTCTCTGTTCTACTGATCCCCCTTTGATTTTTTAAAATTTTTTAATTTGTTCTAATTAGTTATACATGACAGTAGAATGCATTTTGACACATTCTACACAAATGGAGCACAATTTCTCATTCCTCTAGCTGTACATGGTGCAGCGTCACAACAGTAGTGTAATCATACACGTATATAGGGCAATAATGTCTGTCTCATTCTACCATCCTTCCCATCCTCACAGCCCTCCCTCTCCCCAACAATCCAATCCAATTCAAATTTCCTTCATTCTTCCCTATTCCCCCACCCTACTGTGGATCAGCATCCACTTATCAGAGAAAACATTTGGCCTTTGGTTTTATGGGATTGGCTTATTTCACTTAGCATGATATTCTCCAGTTCCATCCTTTTACCTGCAGATGCCATAATTTCATTCTTCTTTAAAGCTGAGTAATATTCCATTGTGTATATGTACCACATTTTTTTATCCATTCATCTGTTGAAGGGCATCTATGTTGTTTCCATAGTTTAGCTATTGTAAATTGACCTGCTATAAACATTGATGTGGCTGTGTCACTGTAGTATGCTCATTTCAAGTCCTTTGAGTATAATCCAAGGAGTGAGATAACTGGTACAAATGGTGGTTCCATTCCAAGTTTTTTGAGAAATCTCCATACTGCTTTCCCGAGTGGTTGCACCAACTTGCAGTCCCACCAGCAATGAATGAGTGTACATTTTCCCCCACATTCTTTCAAACACTTATTATTGTTTGTATTCTTGATAACTGTCATTCTGACTAGAGTGAGATGAAATCTTAGTTTTGATTTGCATTTCTCTAAATGCTAGAGATAATGAACATTTTTTTCATGTTTGTTGACTGACTTTTTTTTTTCTTCTGAGAAGTATCTGTTCAGTTCCTTAGCCCATTTATTGATCAGGTTATTTGTTTTTGGTGTTAAATTTTTTAAGTTCTTTATATATCCTGGAGATTAGTGTTCTATCTGAGGTGCACGTGTAAAGGTTTTTTTTCCCATTCTGTAGGCTCTGTCTTCACGTTATTGTTTCTTTGCTGAGAAGAAGTTTTTCAGTTTCAATCCATCCCATTTATTGATTCTTAGTTTTACTTCTTGAGCTTTAGGTGTTAAAGAAGTCAGGTCCTAGGCTGACATGATGAAGATTTGGGCCTACTTTTTCTTCTATTAGCACAGGGTCTCTGTTCTAGTGCCCAAGTCTTTGATCTACTTTAAGTTGATTTTTGTGCAGAGTGAAAGATAGAGGTTTAATTTCATTTTGTTACATATAGATTTTCAGTTTTCCCAGCACCATTTGTTGAATAGGCTATTTTTTCTCCAAAATATGTTTTTGACACCTTTGTCTATTATAAGATTACCATATTTATGTAGGTTTGTCTCTGTGTCTTCTATTTTGTACCCTTAGTCTACAAGTCTGTTTTGGTGCCAGTACCATGCCATTTTTGTTACTATAGCTTTGTAGTATAGTTTAATGTCTGGTATTGTGATGCCTTCTGCTTCACTCTTCTTGCTAAGAATTGCTTTAGCGATTCTGGGTCTCTTATTTTTCCAAATAAATTTCATGATTGCTTTTTCTAGTTCTATAAGAGTGTCATTGGGATGTTAATAGGAATTACATTAGATCTGTAAAACAGTTTTGATGTATGTATGGCCATTTTGACTATATTAATTCTGCCTATCTAAGAGCATGGGAGATTTTCCATCTTCTAAGGTCTCCTTCAATTCTGCTCCCTTCATCATCCTTTGCTATGTAATTTAACTTATTCATAGGTTCCACACACAGAGTATGACACAGGCATCTTTGAGACATCATTATTCTGCTTAACACACAGACCTTAAAATGTATTATTCTGGATTACCTGAGTGGGCCAAATGTACTCACATGAGCCCTAAAAGTAGACAAAGAACAGTGGAATAGGCAGAGAGGTACAACAACAAAAGAAGAAATGGGAGAGATTCCTACTCAACAAACCATTGCTAGTTTTAAAGATGGAGGAAGAAGCTATGAACCAAGCATGGGTGAAGGAAGCCTCTAGAAGCTACAGACATCCCTCAAATTACAGGCATCAAGGAACAGGAACCTCAGCCCTCGAGTTACAAGGAAATAAGTTCTATGAATAATCTAAATGAGTCCTGCCAATGGTTTGATTTTAACCCAGTGAGACCCAAGTTGAACTTTGGACCCATATCACTCCAAGGCAAGAAATTTGGGTTGTTTTAAGTCACTAAACTGTGGCAATCTATATGCCACCAAAAGAAAACTAACACAGCCCACACCATTGCTGCCTATTATGTTCTAAGTAGTTGTCTTAGGAACTATGAGGAAAAGTAGACAGAGTGTACATGCTTTTGTCCCGTGGCAAGTTTACAAGACATGCTCGATGGTGATATATATCTTGGTTACATATCCCTATGACTTTCTCTAATCATGTTTCTTTGGCTACATAGGAGTCTTTCTCATTTCTGCCTTCGCCCTTTTGAGTACATATTCTACTTAATAAACATATATTAATCACCCAGTACAGCAGGTCTTTTGTCACATATAGGAGGTTTAAAGAGAAGTTGGTTGCTCACAATTCTCCATTTCTGGAGCTCACAATATTGTAAGAAAGACAAAGTATGTTTTTTAAACTTCACAAATTAGTTGCATTAATTTCTCTAGCAAAGTATCATAGACTAGGTGGCTTGCAAACAGAAATTCATTTCTCACAATTCTGGAGTCTAGAAGTCTAAGATCAGGGGAAAAACAAGGTCAAGTTCTAGCAAGGTCTCTATTCTGTATGCAGACTTCCCACTTCTCATTTTATCCTCATATTGCAGAGAGAGGATGCAGGAGCTGTTAAGGGTCCCTTTAATAAGGGTGCTAATCCTCTTCATGAATACTCCACCTCCCAAAAGTCTCATCTCCTAATATCATCACATTAAGGGTAGAGATTTCAACAAGAATTTTGGGATGTGTAATGGTTAATTTTATGCATCAACTTGACTGGAAAAGGGATGCCCAGATAGCTGTTAATACATTATTTCTGGTTGAATTTGTGAGGGTGTTTTCCAGAAGAGATTAGCAATTAAATCTGCAGACTAAATAAAGAAGAGGCCAGGCTCAGCAATATGGGGCATGCATCATCCAATCTGCTGAGGGCTGAAATAGAACAAAAATGTGGAGGAAAGGTGAATACTCTCTTTTCTTGAGTTCATACATCCATATTCTTCTGCCCTTGGACATTGGAGCTCCAGAATCTTGGACCTTCAGTCTCTGGTACTTATACCAACACCTATCCTAGTACTCAAGCCTCTCGATTCAGACTGAGACTTATCCCTTCATCTCCCTCAGTTCTCAGGCTTCCCAACGCAGACTGAGTTACATTGTGGGCTTTCCAGCCTGCAGGCAGCAGATGGTGAAACTTCTTGGCTTCCATCATGAATCATGCAAGCCAATTCTTATAATTTCTCCCAATAGATAGACACAGATATAAGCATATCATATTGTTTGTTTCTCTGGAGAAGCCTGACAAATACAGGGAGATACATTCAGTCTATAACAGTGAAATTAAAGTGATCTCAGGATTACAGCTGAAATTGAACTCCAAATTTCACTTATCTGCCTGACCCAGTAATCAATGTCACCAGCTGCCACTGACCCAGGTTCATAGAATTCTTGCCACCAAGCCCAGACCATGGGTTCGCACTGTTCCCATGCTCCACCATCACAGTTATAGTTGTAGGGTCACAACACCAAGGATGATTTTACTTCAATTCTTTGGATATTACAATGGACTGAATGTTTGCATCCTCCCCAGAATTTATATTTGCAAATCCTAATTGTGAAAATGACACCAGTGGGAGGTGAGCCTTGTGAAGGGAATGAGATCATGAAGGTGGAGCCCTCGAGAGTGGGATTAGTGAATTTATGAAAAGGACACCAGAGCATTCTCTCACCTTTTTTCTGCTAGGTAAGAATACAAAGAGAAGTCTGAAGTCTGCATTCAGAAAAGGCTCTCTGCCCAGAATTCGACCCTGCTGACGCCCTGATCTTGATCTCTAGCCTCCACAACTGTCAGAAGTAAATTGCTAATAAATCGCAGCAAACTGTATTATGTGCATATATGAATATGTCCCAATGAACATATTCATAATGTGTATGTATAATGATAATTACTTATATGTATAATTATACATATGTGAATGAATATATGTATATTTATACATATATGAATATATATGTGTATATATGATTATAGTGCACTAATAAGAATTTTTTTTTTGGTGTAGGAGATTGAACCCAGGGATACTTAAACACTGAGACATATCCCCAGCCCTTTGCATATTTTTTATTTTGAGACAGGATCTCACCAAGTTTCTTAGAGCCTCACAAAGTTCCTGAGGCTGGTTTTGAACTCAACATCCTCCTGCCTCAGCCTCCCAAGCCACTGGGATTACAGATGTGCACCACCACACATGGCATAAAAATGTTTTTTTAAAAAGAAAGAAATTTTTGCTGTTTACAAGCCACTAGGTCTTTACAGTTTTTTATACTTTTTACTATAACAGCTCAAACTAAGAAAAGTGACTTCGATACTCACAGAAGAGCAAAATCAGGGTGTTTGTTAAAAAATAAATAAATATAGACTTAGTCAAATGCAAAACTTAGAAAGGTGACTCTTCTTTTTCCATCTTGAAATATACACACAAAACAATATATTTTCTCACAAGGCCCTTATAATTTCAAATGTTGAAACTACCACATCAAGAAAAATCAAAGCTTCACAGTGGAGAAACCTATCGGACACTGCCTTAACCAAGGGATCATGTTCAGATCACTAGTAATAACACGTCTACATTATGGACTCTACATGGGATGCACTGAAGAGGATACCTCTGGGATATTTTTGCCAACAATGCATAGCTTTAATCCAGTGACCAAAAAGTATTAGACAAACCAAGTTTAAAATGGATTCTTCAACTAACTGACCAGTACTCTGCAAAAACATTAAGATCCTGAAAGAGGGCTAGGGCTGTAGCTCAGTGGTAGAGTGCTTGCCTAGCACGTGTGAGGCCCTGGGTTAGATCCCAAGCACCACATAAAAATAAATTAATAGAATAAGGGTGGTGTAAAAAATTCTTTAAAAAAAAAAGAATAGAATACTTTTTAAAAATTTAAAAATGATTCAAGAAAATCTAGGAAAGATTCAAGATCTGTCATAGATTTGGAGAAGACTAAGAAGAAATAACAATGAAATTTATTATCACTAGAGATTCTAGGGTTGAATCCTGGAACAAAAAAAAAGGCATTAAAAGAAACCCCAGTCAGGCTTTGGTGATGTACCCCCAAAATCCCAACTACTCAGGAGGTTGTGCAAGGATTGCAAGTTCCAGCCACAGTAACTTAGTAAGACCCTGTTTCAAAATAAAAAAGATGTGAGGATGTTGTTCAGATGTAAAGCCCTTTTCTAGCCTGTGTGAGATCCTGTGTTTCAATTCTAAGTACTACAAAAAGAAAAGAAAAAAAAACTAATAAATTTTGAATAATCTTAGATTTCAATAAATTTGAATATCCTAGAATTCATTTAAGAGTATTAAAGCAACTTTAATTTTCTGCTTTTGATCACTATATTGTGGTTACATAAGTTGTTAAAATGAGGATATGCTGAGAGTTGGATATATGTGAATTGCCTATACAGTTTTTGCAAATGTTTTAAGGCTAAAATTGTTTACAAATAAAGAGTTAAAAATTTTAAAAAACAGGGCCTGATGTTGTGGCTTAGAGGTAGAGCACTTGCTTGGTGTGTATGAGGTCCTGAGTTGGAGGAGCCTCAGCACCACTTATAAATAAATTAATTAAATTAAAGATCCATTGACAACTAAAAAATATTTAATAAAAAAAAATTTTTAAATATCAGATGCAGAGTCAGAGACTCCCAGGTAAACTTCCATAAAGCAGTTCTCCCTTCTATTGTCATATTCGTTTGAGTATCTCAAAATCTTCTCCTCTCCAAAATGGTCAATTACAGACAAGAGTGAAGCTCAGGCATGAGACTGGTGAAATGTTTTGATTGAGTGGACCGGGGGAAGCTGGGAACTGAATTGAGACAGGCCTGCTAATTTCACTCAGACCACCTGCCTGGTTCGGATACAAGCCAGTGACCTAAACATGATGGGCCATTACCAGCCCTCTGCTGGCATTCCGAAATGACTGTATAGGAGACAAATTCAGGAATGCCAAGATTTGCAAATGGCATAAGAACAACAGAGGAGTAATGACTTTTCCTGGGCATTCTGAGATACACACACACACACACACACAACACAGGAACCATGCCACATGAATTAACAGAACTATGCACCCAAAATAAAACTTTTTCTTAATAAGTTGTGACATACAATGTGATGTATTATCAAAAAAAAAAAAAAAAAAAAAAACCCTCTCTAAATAGAACCTTTCATCACATTTCCTGAGGCAATAGAATGGAAACTTTTTTAATACCACAATTAGTTCTTAGTTTGCTCCTTTTCTGTCAAGCATGCAATGGCTTTTCTTTTCTTCTGAAGCAGTTCATATTATGATGAGTGAAAGGATAGAAAGAAAAGAACCATGATCATGTCAACCACAACTGAACAAATACATTTATTAAAAAGAACTCCCACCAGAAATCTCAGAAACCTTACAAAGTCTCGTTCTTTTTTTTTTTGTACACTAACACTATTATAAACTGAACCGTCCTTCTCTTTTATTTTAAATTATTGTCATTGTCCCTTGTGCATGTACTAACCAGTGATTTACACTGTGTCAGATGATAATACACTAGGAAGCTTGGTACTTTAATGGCTATAATAGCTGTAATAAAGAAATTAAATCAGATGTCATATGTAGAATGTACATATTTTGCTGCTAACAATAAACTGAATTATAGCAGGCTAAATATTAGAAAGCAAAATATGTATCATTTGCAGTTGCAAGTGCCTGGTGAAATAACTCTAAGATAAGCAGAAGCAGCTCTGAAGTCCACAGAGCAGCAAAGTGCTAGCCTCCTCTCACACCTTTCTTTTTCTCAATACTTTCCAGTTCATTCTTTATGACTATTCACTCTAAACTTCATCCTGAAGAGCATCATACTATACCCTTCCCCTCTTCTTAGTCCAACCCAAATCCTAGAACCCAGGTCCATAATTTTAATATGCATATAGTTTCACAGAGTTGATGAATCTAACACACCATGGGTAAACAGCAGGGAGGGGCTAAATGGTAAACTCATTCGTTAGTTTTCCCACTTGGAGGTGGTTATTTTTTAAATTACTGATATTGGACACTGTAGGAGTGCCCCTTTTCATATATACTGAAGCACTCCACTGGCCCCAGGAGTCACTAAGACTAGTGGATTTTAATAGTTATAGATCTTAAATGGAGGGTTAGAAATTGTTTCTTTTCATTACAATTACAACAAGGAATTAACCCCAAGGGTATCCACTTAATTTCATAATATATAGACTGGAACGCTAATGTGGCTCTTCTACAGTGTAATAAAGAGGCAACTGGCCCTTCTCTCCCCGGGGTGGGTTTCTGTAAAATGTATCACAAAAAAATGTAAAAGGAAGAAGATTTGAAGTTAACAAGCTTCATAATGTCATCAGCTTCTGTGCCCGTTGTGAGGGGGCCCTCGCAGGCACAAGACTCTGCTTTTTTTCCTTCCAGTGGGAGCTCAGCCCTAGCACTTTTCTTTGAATCGCTTCATTGACACAAGGAAAATGGAAAGGGAGAGAAGGAAAGATAATTTACAATTAAGCACAGAAAGTCACAAGAATGGTGGCGAGACATGGAGCGGGACTTGTTAATTACCTCGTTTCTGAGATGGGACCAGCAGTGCATGCTGGCCAATTCTGGTCAAGTCAATTTAACCCTCTGTGCTCTGCCAGTGACCTCAGCTGTATCATATGGGAGCTCTCTCTACTTGCTGGAACCTCAAGTAATACCACAGGTTAGGATTTTCCATCTCTGGGCTCCAAGTGTCTGAAGGTACTTCCTGGCAAAGATTTGAAATCCTGGATCCCTGCTGACTAGCCCTCTCAGTTAAAGGCAGTTTTATTTCCCAATGCTTTTTGGTGATATTTGATGACAGCTCTGCAGGACAAATGAGAAAAGGACACTATTTCAGAAACAGGGTTTTAGCCAGAGGTGGGGATAGGGACAGCGGGAAAGGCAAATGGCAATTCTATAAAAGCACGACCCTTAGAGGAGAATGTTCTCTTATATTATATACTTCCAACGGCTAGTGTAACATTTGGCCCACTACAGACCTCCAGCCAGCCATAACCTGAGACTCCTTCCTTTCTACTGTAAGTGTCAGCTCAGTAGAAACCTGCAGATTTCCCAGTCAACTGGAGAAAAACTGATGATCCAAAGAAAAGCAACAGCAGATCACCCGACTCGCTTGTTCACATCTATCATGCAGATTGCATTTCCAGAGACAGATAAGGTTGTATATAAAAGCCACAAAGGAGCTCTGGCTTCAGTAAAAAAGAATCCTTTTACAAATCAAAATTCCCAGCTTCCCTCCTGAGATAGAAGGCAGTGACTTGAAGCAGATGTCAAGAGGACCAGAGGAGAGCGTCACAGATGGGAAGTCCCCAGGGAGGAGCAAGGCAGACGTTTGTCACAAGAGAAAGTGAAAAGCATGAAGAGTCCTCCTCACTGGCACCAAGCTACAGAAACAATTTCTAGAAGAGTTTATTATTATTCCCAAAAGTACAAGTAGCAGAAAGAGGGAAGAGAAGGCCACACCGTCTCCAGAAACAAACTCAATGGGTAATGCACAAGAAAACAGTGAGACGGTATGCGTGGCTTAGCAGGGGGTTCTGTTTAGCCAAGTGGTCAGGTCTTTGTAGGAACAAACTATGAACTGTGTCAGGGATGATGGACTAATGCAGATGGTGGTCAACAGTCACGGTTCTGGTTCTTCATTCTCCATTTTCATCCCCCTAAAACCACATTTCTCTATACACTGTTTCCTGAAAATATCTAACTTTGACTTATTAAAGGTCGTGTTTGTCTCTAAATAGCTCCTTATGTGTTTTTCCCCAATGATTTTAATTGTGTTTATTCTGGGCTCATAAACTTGTGGAACTTGAAGCATTTTAAACACACACACAAGTGTGATTCCAAGTGTTTTGTTTTTTCTAAGCTCAATGCACCCTAATTGGCTCTTTCCTTTAAAAATTATAATTAAAAAGAGTAAGCTCACCTATGTGGAAATTTCTCATAGCTTTCTTTACTTAAATTTCTTTATGCAGGAAACTGTTACTGTTCCTTGTTTTGTTTTTTGTTTTTGTATGAAATAGAAACAGAATATAAAACAATTCTTTAATTTATTACATGGGATGTATACCTTACAAGTTTGATTTTCTGAATTTCCCCCTGACATTATCAAATTGAATATCATCTTCAATATCAACCTAACCAATAAAAAGCAATTTAATTTTAAAAATGAACCAAGAGAATATCTAAATTTAGTATATCAGACAGCTTTTCTTTCTATTGAATTGTTTTAGGAGATGGTTTAGCTAAACTGACTTACAATAGCAAATTTCATACCCTTTAAGTAATATAAGACTGTAGTCTCCTGCCATATTATCATTATATAGGGCTAAAACTTATTCATATCAAATAACACTTGGTAAAGTGTCTAAAATATCTACTATTTATTCCGTTTACAATACTGCTTGCTTTGTAAGTCTTCTTAGAGACTATAATCTTTTGATATCAGATACAACATCAGAGTATTTGATATGTCCAATATCACCATGATAGTGATTATTTGAAGTTCAACCAAAACTTCCTACATAATTTAATGTTTCTTAAATGATAAAAACATGTGCTTAGGCTCAATAGGCTAGGCAAAACTAGTAAACATATATTACTTCCCCTAAACGATAGAAGCTGTTTCTAAAATGAAATTTAAACAGGCACATTCACACTTACAGACACACTCACACATACCCACACCAAAAAGGTTTTGATGCTTTCTAGAGTCCTAAGACAACACTGGTAAGTGGATAAGGGAGAACAAAAATCATATTTCTGACAGCTGTACTACCATGAAAATCAGAAAGATTTCCCTAATAATCTCTTGAAATTTGGCCCAACATGCCCAGTGACCATGGGAACAGTGGTCCAAAATGAAGGCTTTGGTTTCTTTCATAAAACTATTTCTTGTCTCATGTTTCCTTCTTCATCAATAGGACAAATTATTTCCTAAGGCTGCAGGGACTTCTTTAAAATTTGTTTTTGATAGGTTAGATACTATGAAATTTGCACTTATATATACAGGGCAACCTTTCAGACAAGAGTCAGGGCCTCTAGTCTAGAGAGAGAATTTAGAGAGCCACCAATAAAGAAAGAGAACTGTGAAATTTCCTATGTGGTGAATGCAGAGTAAAAGAGAGTTGACCCACAGGAAGCTCCAAAATCTGGAGATGAGCAGGAATAGTCAGAGAGGTAGCATGTATCTGGACACGTGTGGTATCCTGTATTTGGATTGAAATAGATGTTTCAAAGAGGGTAACCCACACTGTTGACTACTATGGATAGAACAGGGTTTGATTACCAACAACACTGTGGTTATCAGTGACCTTGATAAGAGCTGCTACACTGAGGAGTGTGGGTGAAGCATGGTCGAGGTGACTCCAAAAGAGAATGTAAAGACAAAGAGAAAAGATTTCACGGACTTTTGAATAAAAATGAATGGATAATTGAGGAGGTACATGGAGAGGGATGTAGAGCATTTTTAATAATAGAAAGAAATTACACTATGTTCATATGTCAATGGGACTAAACTATTAGGAAGTGACAAAATGTGGTTTTACAGTAGTAGAGCAAGGAAATAATTGTTGCATGATTCCCTTGTGTGGGAAAGAGGATGGAACCAAGTTAACAAGTAAGAAAGACAGATGAGTATGGAGAGTTCCTCAACAGCTACAAGAAAAAGAGCAAAATTTGCAAGGTGGATGGAAGTAGTAGTGGCAGCGTATGAAACGTTCTCAAATGGTAAGTTGTCTTATCATTCAGGTCTCAAGGTCGCTGTCACTACTCATGGAGCCTTCCCTGACCACTCAATTCAAGTTGCTCTCCCTTTTATAGTCTGCTGCAAACCTATTTCACCCTCTGATGTCACTTATAACTCTTTGACATTGTAGTATATGCTTTGTTTGCTTGCTCATGTGTCTCTCAACTATGAATGCAGACTTGCTTCTTTTCTTTACTGCTATATCTTTAATTTCACAAACAGAAAAGCAAGGAACACAGAGAATAAGTTTCAAATATAAATGTTGAATGAGTAAGTCAATAAAAATGCAAAAACAAGCCTTTTGTAGAATTTAAATGCTTTAAAATGTGCTATTACCAGTATCAAGCATTTTTTTTCTAGATTTTTTTTTCCCACATAGATAGCAAAGTCTGTGGTAGTTGTTCCTGTACTACTTGCTCTATTGGAAAGGCACAATCCTGAGAGTTTTGTCATCATGAATTAGATCCCTCACAGACATGCTACAGGCTACAGACTAGGAGCATTAATGGAGAGGAGCAGCTCTATCCACACAAAAGGTTTAGCTAGTCTTGTTGAAAAACTGTAAAGGATGGCACAGAGAGAGGAAAAGGTCATTCAGAACATAGTGAAAAGCCCAGAATTCAAAACCAATAAATAGGAGAAAATTATCCTTAAATGTTTGTCTAGCACTTGAAATTTGTTTAGCAGAATTTTTATTACTACTGCACCAAATCACTTTGGAGGTCAGTTAATATTACTGTACTCATTCTTACGTTTTTACTGAGCCGTAAACTGAAACTGTGAGAGATTAAGTGCTCTGTACCAAGGAAGTTATGTGCAGCTGCTGGAAAGGAGCTCACAACCATCCTGCCTGCTTTTCTTAACCCACCTAAGCCTCCTATCCGGCTAAGATCAACAGTGTGACAGAGTCAATGGGTGGATAATTACCAGCAGCAATAATTGACCACTATATATGCACTTTTTTCTAATACTGATTTTACATCTCTGGGCTAACATGTATTGACCTGAAGAAAATACTGAGTCCAAATCAAGCTAAGAGCGCTTATGCCTTGGTTGAGCTATGCCAAAAAACAATTAGACATTACCCAGTGGCCCTGCATTTAACCTGTCATTTATATCAGCTAGGCAGCGGGAATTCATGAAATTATCTATAGCTAGACACCTTGGAAATTTTACCAGTCTATTTTTCAAATTTTAACTGGTCATCCTTACCAAATAGAAATTTAAAAAGGGAAAGAAATTAGAGAACTGAGAAATAGGGACACACACTACGAAAATAAAATTACATTTAAAAAGAAAGAAGAAAAGAATTCGGTAGAGTGAGAGGAAATTTTGATAAAAGAAAAAAGAAATACAAAATAAAATCTAAGAGCTGCCCTTAGCCTTTAGTTTTCTAATTTTTAGTTGTGAAGAAAGTTTTGTTTTAAAAAGTTGGTCATTCTTCTTTCAAACTTGTGTTCCCAAATGAGAAATAGCATTCCATTCTCCTCTGTCTCCAATGAAGAGAATTTCACACCTCAGTTCCAAACCACATATTACAATAATAATATTCTGCCTGGGGTATAGAATGACTTCCATAATCCTCCTCCTTATTCACCACACAAAGACTTCTGCAAAAATAGAGCATAAGGCAATATTGTTTGATTATGTTCCCCAAATGAGGTAAGTGTCATGTAATCAAAGGGTAAAATAGAGATCCATTTACAAGATCCACAAATGTGGAAGAACTATTCAGGTTTGCTCATTCTTTTGTAATTTCTTCCACCTTTCCTTCTTTCTTCTCTTTTAACTTTTTTTCATGATGCTAACTACTAATTTTTGATCTTCTTAAAGAATCAGGCAATGGTTTTGTCATTAATAAAGGTCATCCTCCAACAGATATAGGGAAGAAGGTGGGTTCTATTGATAACACAATATCCTTCTATGCTTCATCTCCTTTATTACTCTGATCTTTTCGATTCTTTCCTTTAACCTTGAACCCTGATTCATTTTGTCACTTCTGGAATTTCACCCTAAGTCATAGTCCAAATTTGGGGGGAAAGTTGGAAACAAGACAATATCTGTAAAGTAAAATATAGAATTGGAGAAATCTCCCCATTTAGAAATATATTCAAATTTCTTTTCTGTGGGACATAGCATAAATATACTTAAATATTACAGAGAATATTCAATACATGTGGGGGTACTTTGGATATTCATGTTAAATGAAAAGACTATGACACAAATAACAAATATATGGTTATATATATGAAAAATTAAAAATGACATACAAGTAAATGTTAACATATTTGTTAAATATTTTATTTTTATTATTTTCTTTATATTCTATATTTTCTATAAAATGTACCATTTTTACTTAATCTTTTTGTAATGTAAAAAGATCTACATTAATTCTTCTTCTTCTTTTTCCCCTTAAGGCATTTCTTGATTTTTAGAATAGATGTTTGTGGGTAAAAATATATATTTGGATTAGACCAAGTTTCTATTCTCTGAGCCAGTTGATAAGGCAGGGATTTAGAAGGAGAAAGAGTTATATAATCGGAATTTTATTAAAACTGTCTGGGATTTTATAGATCATCTGTTTGAAAACCTATATTTTATAATGGAGGAACTAACAAGGATAAAGCTAGAAAAATAGAAGGAGCAGACATGTGGATGACACTAGTAGACATGTTGTGAGTTGAATGAATTTTGCATTTGTAATTATCTCAGAGGCCTCTGAATATGGTTAATAGTACATTTAGGTGACAGAATGTTGCTGTCCTTCTAACTTACCCTCCTTGCCCTCACTGTTTTCTAATGTCCTCCAGTTCTTTGCATCAAAATGCTTCTTTCTCTGAGGAATCTAGAGAGCCAGTGTTTACAAACCTGAGAGACAGAGCTGAAGATATTTGTTAGAATTGTCTAAGATCTAGGAACAGTGTGTGCAGTAGACATGCGGAGCCCATCTAAGTACCCCTCCTCTGCTGAGGTTGCCATTCAGCTGGCTTCTGAGAATGAAAGCTGCCAACTATTCCCTGATGAGTCCCTCTCTAGGATGAGTCCCTTGTCTGTGGTCTAGGAAGCTTCATTCATGTTAGACCCCTCCCATAGAAGAGCAGTCTGCACTTAATGACTGGTCTATGTAAGAGAATAAAGACCCATTCCATTTGCCTCCATTTAGGACGATGCTGAGAGCCCTTTTAGTCCCAGAGCTCTCTGTATAATCAGCTGCAACTCTGCTGCAATTGCACTGAGGGTCTTCAGGTCAGCTTCTCCCAGTTTCATCTCAACTCCTTTGTTTCCCAGTCAAACTCATACAGACAAATCTCTGTCTCAGTCTGTTTCTCAAGGAATCCATCCTAAACCAATAAAACAGTACCATCATTTAAGAAGTCCATTACAAAATTTATAATTCAGGTTGGCTGAAGTATGCTGTTATCAACTTCTTATTGATGATAAAAGAAAAACAAGGACCTAGTTTCAGAATTACAGACCCTCCCTTCCCAGAAGCAAAGCTTGACAGAGAGTTGAACAATTATCTATTGAATATTATCAATTTAGACAACTAATGTGGCTTGAATATTCCTTCCTATAAAAAGTAGATTTTACACTGGTTAATGTTCTTTATTTCTACTTTTTTTTCTCTGTTGATGCTTCAAGTATGTACAATAGGAAAATTCATCTGTGGGCCATCATCCTTACTACTCAAAGTATGGTAACTGTACCGGCAGCATGGGCATTACCTGGGAGCCTGTAAGAAAGGCAAAATCCCAGAACCCACCCCAAACCTACAGACATAATCAGTCTTTGATGAAGATGCCCAGGTGTTGCATGCACCTTGAAGCTTGATGACCTGAACAGATTGCTCCATTGTTGTCAAATCAGCCTGCTCATTAAGAGTAGGCATTTTGCAGAAAGGCAACAGCATTGAACAAGACTTAAGTTTCTGCTTCCATTGTACTGAGTACCTTGGGCAAATACATCTTCATTTCCTCGGTATCTGTTCACTCTTAAAATACTTGTAAAACTGCATACCTCTGAGGATTTTTATGAGGAAATATACATACTTGCTTTTGTGTTTGCTTTTTTTCCCTCTCTTTTATATTTCTGTGTGTGTGTGTGTATGTGTGTGTATGTGTGTGTGTTTTATTGGGGACTAGATCCAGGGCCTCTCACACGCTTGACAAGGACTCTACTACTGGGCTATATCCCTAGCCCATTTTTAAATTTTATTTTAAGACAGAGTCTTAGTAAGTTGGCCTCCAATTCACAGTCCTCCTGCCTCAGCCTCCTATGTAGCTAAGATTACAGGCATGCACCACTTCACTCCACTGGACATACATGCTTTTATTCAAATTTTTACTGAGCATCTATTTTGGCCAGGCACTGTTTTAAAGTTTATTATGAAGAACAAGATAGATACTGTTTATCATGAAAAACAAGACAGATCCAAGTCCTACCTGTCAATCATTCTGCAAACACCCATTGAGTATATACCGTATGTTGTACTGGAAGGATTATAATAAATAAGATAGACCTACTTAAAGCCAACAGTTGAAGACAACAGTTGAAACACTGAATAAATCATTACCAAAAATGTGTCTGTGCCACAAATGAGAACAAAAAAGCACAATCAGACCTTATACTAACTAGCTTATGTTAAAGGTAGTTTAACATAAGCTTATACTAATTAGTTATGTATAAGATAAGTTATTAGATCTTATACTAATTAGTTATGTTAAAGGTAGTTTAACATAAGCTAAAAGGAATTAGCTTATGTTAAAGGTAGTTCTCAAAACATATCTACCTTCATATTACTTCTTGACCAAGACAGGTGTACAGACAAATAAACATGAAATCCCAACACCATGGTATGAGTGATGTCAACAGTGATGTGTGGGTGACGAGCTAAGGAGGGAATACAGCACAGAATACCAATAGGTGGGCAATGTCATTTGTAAGACCTTATAAAATTAGTAAAAAAAAAAAAAAATTCTGAGAAACATGGAGGACAGAATGCCCAAATAGGGAGACAAGCATGTATTAGAGTTTTAAAACAGAGAAGTAACAATCAAAAGCACATTTTGGAGGAATCTCTTTACACTATAGAGAACGGATCAGTAGTGCACCCTGTAAACACCTCCTAACTGGTCTCCTAGGTAGAATTCAGAATTGCTCCATTTGAACTTGTTTTTAATTTCATCTCTGTAGTTACTGTGGGCCAGACTCTCATTTCTCCTGTACATTGTTATATTAAGCATGTCTTTTTATTCTGATATTTAAACATCCCAGCATTGCTCACCCTGGAGGTACTGGCCTTCTCTATAACAGAAGGCTGTACTCTTCATATCCAAACCAACCAATACAGAGTCCAAATTCTAACTACTTTCTTTGTCAGCCACTTTCCCATTTTTCTTAATCACCTTAGGGCCAGCAACTATCAACTAGAGACAGTTCCTACACCTCAGAGCCCACTAAAATGATTCCAACTGTATATCCTGATTTGCCCATCCTTACCATGGAAACAACAACAAAAATCCTTGCCTATGTTTTCCTTCACTCCCTCTGCTTCCTAACCAGTCCTGGAGTTTCTCTGTGTGGCCCTCTGTGGTATGGTAACCAAATACAATTGGTTGATATCTTGGTGATCACAAAGTCAAAAATCACAACTGGGAGATAAGAGAGAAGAGAAAAATTTATTACTTGCATCAGGGGTCTTTCCAAAGCAATGCTCTCCCTGAGGAAAGGAAGGATGGGATTTTATTCTGGGAACCTGTATATACTATATAGGAAAATACATTAGGGGCAGGTACATTTCTGAGCATGCTCAGTTTAAGGTCATAGTTCAAGAAAGAAAAATGGCAGACACATTCCTGGGCATGCTCAGCTCAAGATCATAGAGCACATGTTCCAAAAAAAAGAGATAGCAATGCTAATGCTTCTGGCTATACTCAGTGTATTATTATAATGAGCCAAGTTTACTATAGGGCACTTAAAAGAATGAGTCAGAGTGGCTCATGACCTTGGCTGGTTCTCTCCAAGTTTTTCCAAAGGGTGATAGCTAAAACAAAAAGAAAAGACAATTCTGAAGGTACATTAATGAAGGAGTTTCCCTCCAAAGGTGCCTGCCTTACTTAGCAGCTAACATTATGTCATGTCCTCTCCTCTTGGGAATTGTGAATGACAAATTATCTTTTCAATAGCAATCATCTTCTGATCTGTTGACTTTATCATTCTTGAATAAAAATAAAACCTACAGTTTAAAATAGCTATCTCATTTAGGTTTTATAACATTCCTAAAGGGGGTTCATTCTAAGATGACTAAGCCAAGATTCGGGCATCTCAGAACTTTATATTTTTAAACCAATATTATATGGGGAAAAATAATATTTCTTGCATAACAGACTAGCCAAGATTCAAATCCCACTTGGTGTAAGTCTGGCAGTAACAAAGAACCTCAAGAATATTAGTCTTTTATGTATAAAAGTTTATGATCTACTCACCAAACCCTTCAGGATGCTCTCCAGGGCAGTCCACTTACCAGCATTGAAGCCTGGATCCTTCCAGGTGCTATTCTGTGGCTTCACCATCTCAATACGTGGCTTTCAGGTATCAAAACAGACAAAGAGAGAGAAAAAAGAACTAATGACTGATCATAAGTATCCTGGTCAGGAAATGACACTGTCACATCCATCTATAGACCATTGGCAGAACTCATCAGCTAACCTAACCATAACAAAGTTGTAAAATATGGTGGCATGCATAGATTTTTGATGAGCATTGCTGCTTGAGACACACACTTCCACCAGTTTTTAACTTTTTTACCGTGGGAAATAGTCTCACATTCCATCAGTATATTATAGTGTCCCAAGTGCAGAGTTCAATGGCTGTTGTATTGGAAAAATCAGTTGTGAATCATTCCTTCCATTTTTAACACATGGACATATTTAGAGCTCAATATATTATTCCCTTTATAACCACTCAGAGCACCAATATATTTTCATTGGTGGAATAACTTCTTTGCTTACTTATATTTACAATATAAATTACTAAAATTGGATTCTACTTTGTTCTGAGAACCACTTTCAACTTCGGTTTGGGACTCCTTGTATGTTTTTATTTGCAGTTATTTAGACTTTTTTTGAAATTCATATTCTAGAAACTGAATCATACACAGATAACTCTCAATATTCAAATGCTGTAGGTATAAAGAAAAATAAGATATCTTTTGGGATACTACTGAAATTACATCAACCTATCATTCCCTGTTTTAGCCATGTCATTATTTCTCTATCCACACAAAGAAATAATGCATCTTGGAACTTTATATTTTTTAAACCAATATTATATGGGGAAAAATAATATTTCTAGCATAACACACTAGCCAGAATTCTAGCTTTTTCCTGTCACATTACTGAGTGTCTGTATATTTCAAGATCCCCCAGATGGATGATCTAATTGGTACAGTTAAATATTTTTCCATTGTATCAACTCTCTGAGGCCAAGTTCTCATAGGGGGCCCCTTCACAGATCACTGCTTATTCTACACATTTAGTGCCTTGGTCAGTCACACAGCCCTTGAACAATCTGACACTGTGTTGCTGAAGCTCACATGACATGATACACTCTATAAGTCACCTCGGGCTGCCTGCTCAGAGGATAGGCCAGGGTGTGGCAAAGTCAGAGTTTCATGGAACCCTCTCCAAAATAGAATTATTTCCATGAATAGAGCTATATTTTTTGTTTTCAGTTTAGTGCTGGCTTAGTATTCTGGAGAGTAGGAAAATATTGAACCACGGGATTAGCCACCCATGGCATGTCTAGCAGATGGGTTCTTTGAGACAAAGAAAAGTATATGAAAAACATGTCTTCTAGCCAATTCCATCTCTGTCACTCATAGAATTTTTTAAAGAATACCTACAACCTTTTACAGATTTTCCCAACTGTTTGTTGCACTATTGGATTTTGTTAATTTACATTTTGAATTATCATAGAAATGGTACTGTTACCATGACAAAAAATGCAAACTGGGTTATGATCTCAAACATATAGGTCATCCAGTGAGCACAAAATGTAGTATGATAATTGTAAATTTAAACAAGAAGAGAAAACAGATCAATTATGAGCAAAGAGCATGACTAATCTATAAGAAGCCTTTCTGTAAAAGCATTATGTAAAATATTAAAGGATTTTTTAAAGGGTAAAAAACACTGGAACAAAAACTAAAATCTATCTCATAAATTCAGTTTTCCATAAACAAAAGGAAGATAAATTAAAGAAAAAACCTATCACTTAATTGGCAAGTATATTTTCCTAGATCAGCTCAGTGGAGCATTCGTTATGATTGGGGAAGAGAGATTGGAAATGGCCTGTGTTCCTTGATGGTTGAGTGGATGAGCAAGATGTGCCAGATGCTTTTCATGGAGCAGTGTAGACTTTAAAAGCAACATATTATATTTCTGGCAACACAGATACTTAAAAATGATAAGAGCAGTGAGATATTTACTTGATATCACTTATGTATATTAAAAATAAACATATTTATATGTATATAAAACAATAAAACACAAAATGAAACCAGAAGACACATGTTGACATATTTGCCTATGGTAATAGAACTAACACTTTTCAACAAAATACCTAAATGGCCCAAAAACTTTCTGAGTATCATTCAAAGTCTCCTATGTAGATAATCCTATTTTCGATGGCCAGAAACCTGCATCAGATTTTCAAACTACAGTTCCAGTGCTTCTTCCATCCTGGCTACCTCTGCTCTGAGGAGATTGGGTGGGGTAAAGAGAAAAGGAAAGTAGGTTAAAGCAAATAACACAGTCTCTGTGTTGGACAGATGCTAATTTGCCTGTTGAGAACTGAAGAGTGTGATTAACTAGACACTGCATCTGGGATCCCAGAGAGAAGGAGAGACGGAGCCCTCTTCAGTCATGACAGCATGTTCAATTAATGTGTATTTTGGTTTATACAGGGCTTTTTGGTTTGGTTTGGTCTATAATAATAGTTGATCCAAACATCCACAAATTCGAGAGACTATAGATCCAAACAGCCAGAGAAACTGTTATAGTTCAGAACCAAGCCTTAGCAGCCATTCAATTAGTTGCTTAACACTCAGTACAAATGAATGGGAAAGCAAATAGACTCAAAACTACCTAGAAATGTGGATTAATCATCAACAGTACATCCATCACCTGGTTAGGTTTGGGATTCTGTGAGCCACAAATATGATGTTCCACCAGCTAGGATGTGACAAATAAGCAGGAAAATAAAAGGTAGTCATGGTACTGAGTATTACAGGTGACCAGATGTCAGGTCCCAAGCCTTTGCACAATTGAAAATGATTACAAAGTATTCCCTTTGATAAAGGTTCAGGGCACTAGATACTGGTAAGGGTGGCAAAGGGAACTTTTCAACTATAGCTAAGGGGAAGTTACAAGGACCTATGTAATAGAAAAGAGCCAAGACCAATTTGGAAGCTTCCAGTCACATGTAACAGAGCACTTTCTTTTTCCTGGGAATTGTGGTCAGGTGAGGGATCGACTTATGAAGGCAGTTTCTGAGTGACATGATTTATCAGGAGGCCCACAAACTCAATGACCCAATTCCACACCATGGCACACTGGACAAGTTATATGGGTTTCCAAATTAGATGGATACAGGATGAGAAACAGAGACCAGATTGTATGATTTAGGAAACAAATCACAGCCTTCCTGAATTTGCACATCCAACACTTAATCTCTAAATTATTGCAACCAGAGAAACTAACATTTTCATTCCTACAGAATGACTGACACATGGTTTAATGTTCCTCTCCCCTCCTGGGAATGTGCTTTCCCTAAGAGCCCAGTGAAAAGAGGCTTGTCTGGTCATATCTCTGGAAAGAGATCATTGACAATGCCAGCTTTGATGTTTATTACTTCACAGTGAAACTAGAAGAATTATGAAAAGAAATTTATAAGTGAAACAAAGACTGTCTCAATATTATTCACATAGAACAAGTTGTGTTTTTGGCAACATTCTTTTTCTACTAAGGCCAAGGGTGACATTCAACATATGAAACAGCCAATGTGGCAGAGGCACAGACCAATCAAACTGCATAAAAATCAACTACAGTTACACTGGTGCATATTGGCAGAGCACAGCCTAAAGCCACAATGAAGTAACTTCCAAATATTAAGAGACTGTTTTTCTACTTTGTATTGGAGGAAGTCCAAATAGCTAGTTTTGCTTTTCCAAAAAAACTTGCCAAAGGTGCCTGTAGTCCCTATAGTCTCCACTGTAGTTTCATATTACAGGAATCCCCAGGCCTCTGCCAACCATTCTCTGTCCCAGTCAATGCACAACCATTTCCTTAGAATGATACTCTGGACCTGGATGTAGCCCAATAGTGATTATCACTCCATTCTGCACTCTGCTAAATGATGAAGAAGTCTCCAAGTACCCACACTCCAAATGCACCAGACTCCACCAGTGCATGAATGTCTGAAAGACACTGGAGCAGGGACTGGCAGCCCAGTGCTGTGGTGCCACCTTTGTGGCTTCCTCACTCCTTCTCCCTCCTCCTGAAAGGGCCTACTCAAACAGAAAGTCAAGGCTTTTCTCAGAATCATGACTAATACCGAACTGCTTTCCAGGCTACTGACACAAAGTAGCTCCCCAAAAGAACTACTGAGGCAGCCCCAGCTTCTGTCTGATCTCAGATCTCTCACACCTAAAAGAACCAACAAGTTAACATTGCAAAGTTCCTGGTAGCATTCTTTTATTGAAATGAAACATTATAGGTGTCATCTTTTCCACATTGCTGGGGAAGACTCTTGTCATTGATTGCAACACTCTACAGCCTTCCTAAAACAATGCTTGAGTACAATGGTCCCTTGGTATCCACAGGAAATAAGCTTGAGGACTTCTCAGGAACCATAGTCTATGGATGCTCATGTCCCTTTAATAAAATGATCCAATATTTGCATATAATTTCCCACATCCTCTTATATACTTTAAATCATGTTTAGATTACTTATGGTAACTAATACAATGCAAATGCTGTCTAAATAGTTGTCATGCTGTATTGCTTAGGCTGTAATAACAAGGACAAAGATCTGAACTTGTTTAGTATGGGTATAGTGTTGTTTGTTTGCTATATAATATTTTGATTTGCAATTCATTGTATCCACAGATGCAGAACCTATGGATACCGAGGGTTAACTCTACACACATTTGGGAATTAATAAGCACTTCACCTGGAAATGTTATCCTGTCACTGATCTCTAATACAAATATTCTAGCCACTTCCATAAAACAACACTTATATACACAGAGTCAAATAAATATAGTAGAGTGGCTGACAATACAGGCTAAAGCCAGACTCAAATTCTGGGCTGTCCACTGAATAACTTGGAAACCTTTGATCAGTATCTTACCCTCTTCGGGTTTCATGTCTATAAAATGAGGACAATAAGACCAACATCATAGAATAATTGGGAGTGTTAAATGATTTATATGCAAAGGTGCTTAGAGTGATACACATCAAGGGCATTCTATAATTATTAATAAATGGGATATGTCTCCACAGCACAGACAAAATAGGCAATTAAGTCTGATAATTAAGTTTAATAATCAGATTTTCTAGGATTCTAGAGATGATTTTTTATAAAAATGCTCACAATTTACCCAAACTTTATTCTCATAGATTCATCCAACAGACATCTCTAGAGAGACTAGAATGTGCCAAACTATGTGCCAGCAGTTGGTGATATAAAAAGGGGAGAGATGGGGTTCCTACCATGTAAATTTTACAATCAATTATGGGAGACAGACAAATACACGCATGATACAATACAGAGTGATTTTAGTCGGGGCACATAGAAAGAAGGGGTTAACACACATCAGAGGGCCAAATTGGTATATGCCCCACACAAACCTTTGAACAGTGATTTTGTGAGGTCAAGACTTATAAAACTACACTATAGCTATAGACTCACACTCCATGAGGCCTCATTTTCATTGATGGCAAAAGCAGAAATTAGATTTTGGGACTTCACATTAATAGACTCTTGTTTTTAAAAAATCTCTTCTGGATAGTCAGCTGCAGTGCTTTCCCCAACATTGTTCACTGTGAAACTATGGCTTGTCCTGTTGTTAGAGAAAAGACTTCCAGCCCCCACTTTGTGTCAGAGCTCTGGCCAGCCTCAGCCACTGCACTGAATGTGGTGCTGATTGACCTGTGTTCTTGTCTCTCAGAATAGGGAGAGAGATGGTTGCTTTCAAGGTGCTCAGCTTTTCTCCCATGGCCCCATCAAGATTTACCTTGATGCTGGCACCACAGAGGGTATTTTAAGATTTAGCCACATCTTCCCTATGCCCCTGCTTTGGACTCTGTTTAAGCTGTGGCAATCTCCTGAAAGATGTGCTGATTTCTAATTGTGGAATACCCTCTCATGCCCCAATTGTAAGGGTATGGGGAGCTTTCCTGGATCTGTTCTCTGGATCCAAAGTGAACTTGGGGATGGCGGGAGGAGGTACCTCAGACCTACTGTGGAATAGTACCACAATTTCTGTTCTACTGAAGACTGCATTTGAAATGAGATCTCTATCCAGAGCTCTAGGCAATGTATGTCAACGCAGCCCCTCCTAACAAAGACTTTCAAAAATCATCTGGGTCTCTGTCACCCTTAGGCCTAGAAACTAGCCCCAGTGCAGGGCTCACTAAACTTCTTGTTCTCTCCCTTTTGCTCTAGGCACCTCCTCCCCACCAGTTTTCTTATTTTCAGTATATGGAAAATTACCTTTGTGCCATACCCTACACATTCTCTATCCAGTGGCTTACAGTAAATCTTTCTTCCTTCAGTCTTCTAACTTCTTAATATTTTAAGGGACTAGTTAATATTTAAAGGAAAGCTTCTGATTTCTCTTTCAACAAGCCTAGGTATTGCAAAGTGAATACCTTGGCTTTTCGCTACTGTTGTCTCTGAAATTAGCTTCAAGAGCATGTTTTGGAATTCAAAAGCCGAACATTGTCTCCTTTGTTCTTGGCTGGGTTCTGCCTCTCCCTGAAGCGATGGATGTCATGACTCAACAGGCAGGAGCTATGGTGCTGAATGGACTAAGGGGAAATTTTTTAAAAAAAGAAAGAAAGAAATACACAAAACAGAGAAATTCAAAATATTATCAAGCCTTCTCGTCCGCTCTTTTTTGGTGCACTTTTTTTTTTTTTAAATTCTTAGTTCTGAAAGATCAGGGAACAAAATAGCATTAGGCACATCTGTTCTCTAACACACCTTTGCTATACAATGGCCTAGAGCGTGTCACAGGAATATAAAAGCAGGAACATTCATGAACAGGTGAAGCTGCATCATCACCCTGATTCAAAGGGTGAGTGAACATTCCAACCTCAGCAAAAAGAAGGCTTTGCTACTGTCTGCAGTAAGCAAGGTTGTTCAGGAAGAGGTGAGCAGAAGGACAGTGCGGGGAGGTTGACATGAATGACAGAAGCTATGGGTTTAAAAAAAAAACCTATATTACTTCCCACAAGCTGATCATCAAATTTTACCTAGTTACGGCTTCCAGAATCAATCGGAGATAACGAGAGCCATTGTTCTCTCCACAATTAACTAAATGCTGTCCCTTCCGTCCGTTATCTTATTTGATTCTTTGTGTGAAATAATTACAGTAACCCAATTTCCACTTGACGAACCCAAGCCTCACTGACTTTCTTTAAGCCAAATGATAGTGGTGCTAGAAAGCCAGTTCAGACCTCCACGTTGCCATCCTTTTAGGCCTCGCTCCTTTATTCTGTTTTCTTAAGATCACTTCTGATCTCTATCATATGGCTTATTATTATTTGCTTATGATGTTTATTCATCTCAAATACTGATCAAATTCAACCTTTAACGAACTCATGCAGCCTCCTCCAACCAGTGTATAAAAGCAAGGCTTGCTTACTGTGCTATGTATCAAGTATCATGTCATCCATCCTTGATAGTTTGTCTGTCCTCTGAAATGACCTCCAATTTTGAGGAAGCTTGTACTCTTCACAAGATGCTTTGTGGGATCTGCCTATTTATCAGCCACTGTTTGTTCCCTAAAGAACTTTTTCTTTTTCACTTTCCAAATCCATTGACGTTATCTAACCCTCTGTTTCCCTGGTAATTCCATCTGGGAATCTCCTTTCCAAGGCATGGTCTACACTAGGGTCAAATCTTAACCACCATTCTTGGCAAAATAAACTATTAGGTATTTTGCCTTATCTATCAGTGACAATTAACTTTTGTGGCATAATAACCCAAAAGTCTAATGGTTTACAGCAGCCATTTACTTAGCTTGCAATTCTGCAGATCAGTGATTTGGGCTGGTCATAGCTGGGCAGTTCCAGTTTCAGCTGGGCTCAATCAGTGCCATCTGTAGTCACCTGTCAGGTCAGCAGAAGACTGGTTGGTCTAGAATGGCTGTGCAGACATACAAAGTAATTGAGCAGAATTTCAAAGATCTAGACTTGAAACTGACAGACCACCATTCTGTCATATTCTATTGGCTTAACTAAATTTTAAGGCCAGCCAAGATTTAAAGATTGAGTAAAGACAGTCTGTCTTTTTTTTTGGGAGATGCTGTAAAATCACATTGCAGAGAACACAAATACAGGGACATGTGAACAACTATAGGCATTTTTGTAATCAATCTATCAAAGTATTGCTGAAATTAATCAAACAACAAAATGTTAAGTTTTAACTACATAATGTGCTCTACTAGGTGCTCCTTACAGAAATATATATTTGATCATTTCCCAACAAACATATTATTTACTTGTTAAGATTAAGCAGGTATTTAAAATAAATTCAGTTATGTTTGCCAAGCATTTCTCTATATAATGCTAGGCTTTGCACTAGTCATGGAACATGTTGGGCAAACAAGAAAATGACTACCACTGAGAAACTTTCAGTCCAGTAGAAGAAACAAACAGGTAAATATATGTCATTATTGATATAGAAGCTCCAATGGGATTACAGGGGAAGGGTACATCATTTAGACAAGGTTGTAGAGTGTGTCAGATATCAGAGAAGCTGAAAAGAGTGGGAGATACGGCATTCCAAGCATGTGGACAGATAACACTGAATTCTGAATTTGTAGGTCCCCACCTTTATCAGAAGTTAAAAAGTAATAATAATAATAATAAGTAATTCACTGAGATACTTGAATTGTCAAGGATAATATATTTGATAATAGAGATGGAACTCATGGGTTACCAGTGAGTTACAGCACAGCGCTTTTTGTTTCTTATTTTGAGACAGAGTCTTACTAAGTTGCCTAGGTTGGCCTCATACTGGCCATCCTCCTGCCTTGGCTTCCCATATAGCTGGGATCATAGATGGGCACCACAATCCCCAACAATACTAGGAACTTTAAATAAGGTACTATTAAACTGATTCTATCACCAGTCCCCTTCTATTACTTGCATGTATCAATCCCAGGCAACCTTTGGTACTTGTTCTACCCCTAAATGTAATGTTAGTGATTGTTTTAGTGAGCTTTTTCACTGCTATAACTGAAGGACCCTACCAGAACATCTGTAGAGGAGGAAAAGTTTATTTAAGGGCTCACAGTTTCAGAGGTCTCAGTCCGTATACAGCCAGCTTCATCACAGCTGAAGAGTATGGCAGAGAGAACCAGCTCACATGATGATCAAAGAGCAGAGAAAGAGACTCCGATTGCCAGATACTAATATATATACCCCATTGCACCGCCCCCCAATAAGCCACTTCCACCAGCCATACCCACCTGCCTCCAGTTACCACCCAGTTTATCCCATTAGGGATTAGTCTACTGATTAGGTTAAGGCTATGACCCAATCATTTCTCCTCCAAACCTTCTGCTTTGTCTCACATATGAGCTTTTGGGGGCTACCTCACATCCAAACTGTAACAGTATTGCTGGTTTTTCTGATTCTTTAGCACTCCTTATCACTCAATTACATTTAGTATCCATGTTCCTCTATTTAATTCTCAAAGATGATATGTGATCCCCCCCAACTTTAGTTTACTTGGCATTTAAATGTTTATCCAATTTTTGAAGTCCTGGTACCACTCACACATTCATTCATATAAGTCCTTATCAAAGACTGACTAGAGCTTAGTACTACTACATAATGGTAAACAAAACAGTGACAACCTCTCTTCTTGTGACTCTTCTTGTGATTCTTGCAATCTCTAGAAAGATATTGATATTGACGCAAGAATGATATTGATATTGATATTGATGCACTAATGACTTTCAGTTATGTTTATATACTCTATAAAAATATAATGTGTATTAGAACAAAACAAGAAACATTTTATTAATCTCTTGACAGATAAGCTGAAATTAACTGCAAAGGGATTTGGAGGGACCTGGGGAAGTGTCCCAGGCTAAGGGCACCATGTATGCCAGGGTTGGATGTGAAGGAATCCGGCAGTTTGGCAGAGGAAGAAGATGGCCAATGTGGCTGGATCAAACTGAGGGGGAAGGAGAATTCTAAGGTATGGGGCCAGAGGGTCAGGCAATATCCTATATTTAGGACTGGATCCACCTCACTGCTTAAGTATGCTTCCATCTGAAATCATGCCATACGTAGGATGTGTGTGACTTCAAAGTAACCCAAACATAATTTCCAGTTTTATTTGCAATTTATCATTCAAAAGATATCTAGCTTCTTACTCCACAAATTCACTTTCAATTCTGACAAATCTGTTTCTTAAATATTTCTTCAAAATAAGGTTGGATGAAATTTGACCAGTAGTTAGGATCCAAATAGTGTTCCTAGTATATAAAATGTTTGACAGGATTGAAAACATCTCCTAGGACATAGGATAGAGAGTGGTGGAAGACAAGAGCTGGAGTCTGGTTCACTTGGTTTTCTGCCTCTTTAAGGATGGCCAACCTTAAAGTTATGCCTTCCATTCTTATCCCTGGAATTTGAGAAGGTTAGGCAATTTCCCAGGACATTTGAGGTATTTGACCAAATCCTTCTCATCTTTGTTACTCTCCAAAACCTTAGCCTCAAATCTTCTGTTTTAACTTCTCTTGAATTGTAAGTTTGAGCAAGTGTGCTTCACATGCAAATACTTGGCTATTTCTGCATGCAAAATGAAGTTAAAAAATCAAAACTAGAAAAACAAAAATAGAAAACCTTAAAAACTAGGCTGTGGATATAACTCAGTAGTAGAGCACTTTCCTAGCATGCATGCCCTGGGTCTGATTCCCAGCACCTAAAATAAAGAAGAAAACCTTTAAAACCCACATTGACTGGGAGCATGTATGTTGTGTTTTGTGGATGGTGGGGAGTTTGATGGAAAGCAAATCAATCCTAAAGGGGGAAGTCAGGCTCCTTCTTACTTCTCTGAGTCTTAAATTCTTGATCACATTGATATTTAGTTTCCCCTTTTTCCTATATCCTGTCTGGCAAAGAATTAGCATGCAACCCTTGTTCTTTGCCCTATATCTCCTGTGCTGCCCCTTCCCCAAACCATCAGTAAAATCACCCTACTCTAAACATACTTACCATTGGGGGTTTCTCCTACCATAACACACAACTTCATCCTTTATTTTATTCAGCTGCATTTTTCCCTATACTTTACTCAGCATGTGACACTTTGGTCCATACTGTTCAGTTCACCTGAGTATAAAGAAAACCTGTGCAAACTTTGAGGTCAAAAGTTTCTGAATCACTTCTTTTCCCAGGAGGTCACTTTATCTGAGAGTGTGATGCCATTTATTATCAATTACCACAGTTGAAAACGTAATGTTGAATTAAAACACTTTCCATTTTAGGAGCTCAGTTCCTGCACTGGCTTCTGTTATTTTAAAACTTTAGCTAAAAATTTCCCGGAGGTGACTGAGTTTTCTTAGTCCCCAGGGAAGCTGCTGTGAATGACTTTTCACAATGCTTTCTCTGAGAGTCGCCAAGTTCACTTTTTGCAACCTAAGTGTTATGAGCTTCAGTGCATGCCAGGGGCATTCAAATTAAAGGAAGGAATGAAAATTGTAAATGGAAAGCTTTAAAATAGAGAAAGCGTGAGGAAAAGTGGTAATAAAGTGGAAAACAAAGGTTGACTTCTAATCTCATCCTAAGAAGCGGAACCAAAGCAAGCTGCTTCTGTTTCCAGTTCCGTGATAGACTCTAAGGCTTTCCTTTGGAGAAGAAATGTATTAGCATAGTAAAGCACCTAGTACTCAGTTGGTACTCAGGCTTGTTAGTTTCTTGACCTTAGCTTTCCTAATGTCTAACTAGCCAGCATAGGAGAGGGAGTAACTCATGTTCTGTTTTTTAAATGAACTAATGGAGACTCATTGATTTATGCAGTCAATTATAAGTGTGAGCAACAGCCAAATAGGCAAGTTACTTCAGGAAAAAAAAATCCTCAGGTCACTGAAGTGGCAATTAGCAAGTATTGTGAGGAGAAGGAAGGGAAGTGGAAGAAGGAGGAGGAGAAAGGGCTGATGAGGCAAATTGCCTTTAATTATCCTTAAACATTTTCCCATCTTCTTTTGATGCCATAAGACCCCCTGCAGTTCCAAAATAAAATAAGCCTGAGTTTTGTTTTGCTCTTTTAAATAGGAACATAATAGCCACTGTGGAGACATGTTCTTAATCAAAGGTATTAAACTCCTGGCTGCTCTTCTTCGTTTGAAATTGCCTGGGTTCATTATTATCAAGGGGAAGAGAAGTCTAGTCACCATTTAACTCTCTTCTTAGTAAATTAAAATATTAATTACAAAATACGTTATTTTTATCTTATATCTTAAGCTATTAGTTACTGTGGCTGAAGAAAAATCACCTTCATTCTGCTCTAAAGTAATTTTCCTAACAAAGCATTCCTAGTTACTTTCTGGTTCCTGGAAATCAAATCAGCACATAAAATGCTACATTTTGAGAGCCATCTGAATAAATTAGATAGCAACTTCATTTATTTTTTGTCTCAGAGATAAGTGTGCAATTACAGTTGCCGTGTCCAAGCGCTTGGGCCATGTGACCGCTCAGACTGGGCCATTGACTAAGCGAGGAGTGGCAGCCAATGCCAGGCAGAGCTGGAGAGGAAAGAAAAAAAAACGTTTCCTTTTCATTTCCGCCTCACAATGCAGTAATCGATCTTATGCCCGTAGACATAAATGCTCAATCTTTGGGAAAGAGGCAAATAAAGCCACAGAATAGGCATTAGAGCCAACTAAAACCTTCATTGTCTGCCTTTTCAAAGACTCAAATTACTAGCAAGGTACTGCAGTGACGGTAGAAAACTCAGGCCAATGGCCATCAAGCCCACTGAGCATATGAAGATTATTGGTACCAAGGAACTGAAAGTCATCACAAGACAAACTGAAGTTGGAATCATTCCTATAAGTGAGAGTTACATACAGTAATTATGCATTTAGCATAAATACTCAGGGATGTACAGGTAGGGTCTAAAAGCCACCATCCTCCTTGCAAAATAGTTCTTCCTTTCCTACTACTGGGATAGTCCCTGAAATAAGATCTTTCTCACATTTGGAAGGATATTCAGCTTAAAGGGTCACCATTTAATCTTAGAAACAGCTAGGAAGGTAATACTTAGAGTCAACACCATTTATTAAGTGCCCACTATGTCCTAAGCATTTTACATATATTATTTCTTGAATTGTTCCAATAACCTTATCATGTAGATATTTTTTATAGTACCATATTAATCAAATGAAAATTGAAGCTTAGAAAGATTAAGCAACTTGAACAATTGGGAAATGATAGAGGAAAGATATAAATTCAGACATCTAATGGTAAAGCCTCACTCTATATCTGTCGGCTTCTAACTTTTGGTGTGTCTGAGGGTGTTGGGGACAGGGTACTGAGACTTTTTGAAAATAGAAAGGAATACAAAAGGGGAGGTGGAAGGGGCACCAGCCCAAAGAGAGAATCAGCCCCAAATATACCCTCTGAAGAGAGACTGTTCTTTGCCAGATTGCCAGATGGAAGCATTAATGCTTGGCCTGCTTATCCCTCCCACTAAACACCATCCAAACCAACCTTCTTTTTAGGCCTTTGTACGTATGTCTCACCAAATTGCGCAAAGCCCACAACCCCTGTGGATTACCAAAGCAGTTTTCATTCTTTTACATGCACTTTTCTGTGTCCTTAGTGAATTAAGAGGCAGGCATAACACATCAAAGATACATGGAGACAGGGGACTGCAGGGCAATGTGGCTGGGCATGACTGCACTGCCATCTGTGGAGCTTAGGGTAAATTATTTGACCCTTTGTACCTCCAATTCCTCATCTGACAAGGTTGGGTAAGGGCCATGCCTCCTTCGAAGGATTGCAGGTACTAGCAGGTAGAAAATGTTGAATGGATGTTGTAGCAAATAACACACCACCATTTGATTTAGCTGAGTTGAATAACATTCCTTTGAGGTGTTCTATAAAACAATTCCCAAGCCATGCAAGTTTAGAAAATGCCAACTATTTGATCTGCTCTTACAAAGGCACAATGTATCTTGGCATGTAAAAGATGCCCCAAAACCCCAATAAGAAATCTGTTTTAGTGTATTTACAATGATATTCCATGAAGTACACTCAGGTACTGGTGTTCCAAAGAACTCCCTACAGGAATGCTGAACTAGAACATAGTAACGTGAACACTAGTGCACTTCACTGTACATATTTTACTGCAAATGTCACAGAGCAGTAAAGGGATGAAGAAAACATTCATACTTTGGAACCAAAACCCTTTTATTGATTCCAAAGTCAGCTGGCCACCTAAGAGAATCACTGTGAACACGTTTCTAATCTTCAAAGTCTCGGTCTCTGTACACATGTCCATGAGTCTGTCTCATCAACAGGAATCCGTTTTATGCATCTTTGAATTTCCAACATCTCAGAGATCAAAACTTTGTCATTGTTCAGAATGTTTGTAGAACAAAAGAACAAGGCCCAACCAGGAAGTGGACAGCCAAGAATGGATGATCCAGTGAAAACTTATGACCAACTCAATTCAGTTAACTTCTGCTGAGTCAATGCCAAGTCCTCCTGGAAGCAGATTGAAGCCGAGCAAAGAGTGCAAGAAGTTAACTAAGGAGACAACACTGCCTGTGGAAGACAAAGGGGAGGAAGCAGAACTGGGCAGGCGAGGAGATTCTCCCAGCCTGCAATGCAGATCAGAGGAAAGTTTAGTCAACCCAATGCGGAACTCCAGAGCAAGACTGGAGAAATAGTCACAGCTCAGTTCCCCTGCGGAGCTCCGTCATTGGCAAGGCCTGCCTGGAAGAGCTTGGCCTTGGCTTGGACACAGCAGCAGCAGATCCCTCAGGCACTGCAGCTGGAGACTATCAGCCAACTGCATTCCTGGAGGCTGAATGAGAAATTCTTTCTTGAAGCAAGATCCATCAGTGCACCTCTTTGGTTACCACAGAGAGCCTCTTCTATGTGCCAAGTTCAGTAGGAAGAGATAAGCAAGGATTAACCTGTACACTAGAGGAGTCTGTAGTTTGACAGGAAAATAAACCAAATACTTAAATAAATCCAAGAAAGCTGAATGCAAAGCTGAATGCAAATTTTTCTTCTAAGGAAAGAAAAATCTGCCATGGGTGATTGATTAACAATGTCTGCCATGGACAAAGGAAGAGGTAAGTTTGCATAGACATATATTTGCTACTCCTGGCCTATCCCTACTCTCTGCCAATTTAAATCTCAAGATGCCCCTGAAGTCTCACACTTTTATGATTTTCTTGCATATTACTATCTCTCCTTTCATAGCCAGCTCAACTGTTTATTACTCTCATAATTTATCATAGAAATTACCATTTCTGTGTTATCCTCTAATTGTTCCGATTACACTTGACCTCACTAACCCGACCATGAACAATTTACAATGTTTCATACTTCCCTCCCCTCCCTTTTTTTGAATAGCCCACACCACTTACAACACCATAGAAAAAATAGTATTGGTTGATATCTACACTTATATATGAGGCTCATTTGACTAGACTCAGTTTCTAAGGAAATTATAAATGTTGTTAAAGAATCCAAGCATTTTATATATTTCTTGTTCTCAGCTGGAACATGTCTGGGTCTATACCTGTACATGTTTGTTTCATGTATTTGCTTTTACTGGTCCTCTTGTCCATGGGCAGCTATTGGTCATCTAAGGGAGAACATGGAGGCTTTAGGAGCATTGCAATAATCTTGGGCAGTTTTGTTCCACCATCTTCTCAAATGTCTACTTCTAATTTTGTAATTTATTGTAAATTGCTGTGCAAATAAAATGTTACCACCAATGAATGCCCTTTCCAATAAAACTACCACCATAAGCTACCAACAGGAATTCTGGAATTGTTTCTGCTACTTTCCTCTGAAATGCATGCAAATAATAGAGTGTAGTCTCCAATTCTATTTTCTCTGTCGAAATCCTCCAGGGACTGGTGAAGTCAACTCTACTTCCTTAAAATCACCGCTTCTGCTATTTTGGTTCACATCCAACCTCTCTCTAAAGATCCACTTTCCAGTTAACTCCCTATAGAAAGAAACAATGTACCAAGGAGAGAAGAATAAGGTTGAAATGAATCATAATTTCTTTTTATAAAGTAGTTTGCCTTTTATGCATCTGGCTTTATTTACCAGAAAAGAAAGACATTTGTTTCTAAACATACCAAAGTTGAATCTACTCATTTGAATTAGTTTATCTTTTTCTTTGTCTTAGCTGCCTAACTAGTTTGCCAGTTCATAATACTCACAGCATTTAAAGTAAATAACAGCTTTCATGAAAATCTCTTTAAATGCTTGTCCTAAAAATTAGTTCTCATCACATTTCATATGTTAACATGGTCACAGTCACTATCTTTATTTTAAAGCACACTTAAAAGAACGTCAAAATATAAGTGATTTGCTGGAGGTCACGGTAAATCCAGGATGAGTCAGAAATAGAAGCCAGCTGTTTGAATGAGATGCCCTGGGCTCTAATCACCTCAAAAGCATTCATTTCCACACACCCCATTATTACAGAGACACTGGTCCCAGAGCTCTGTCCAATCCATTTTCTATAAAAGGGACTTGAAAAGGTTCACACTTCCCCTCTTACTTCTCAAATTTGATTTTGACTGATTGCAAATTTTCTTTACCAAAGTCAAGTATAGCTTGGTCACTTTCAGATCAATTAATCCATTTAATAAATTAGCAATCTGTTTCATTATTTCATATAAAATGTCACTGTAAATGCTAAACATTTTGCAAATCATGGGTCTAGAATTTTTTTTCCACTTCATATCTTGCTGATATAAGTTCACCAAAGGCTTCCAATGTGCTAGGCATGGTGACAACCATTACAGACACAAGTCTCAATCCTTGGAATCAAGTTTATCATTTATTATAGAAGACAAACAATTAAGCAGGCAACACAGTGTGTAAAGTCCCCTTGTAGGAGCAAGTACCAAATGCTGAAGAACTCATAAGGAGAGTATTTAATCTCAGTTCAGAAAACACAAAGACTGCTTAGAAACAGTCCTCAGAGATGACACTAGCCAGTTGTAATGGATTGAATTGAGTTCTCTTTAAAAAAATGTTGAAGTCTTAGGCCCCAATACCTCAAAATTTGAACTTATTTGGTAATAAAGTCTTTACAGAGTTCATCAAGTAAAAATGAGGTCATCAGAGTAGACCTTTATCCAATGTGAAAGGTGTCCTTCTGAAAAGGGGAAATTTGAACACAGAGACACACACACACAAAGGGAAGACCGTGTGAAGACACAAAGAGAAAGACACGTCAAAATGGCAGATTGGAATGATGCTTTTACAAACCAAGGAATGCCAAAGATTGATTGCCAGCAAACCACCAGAAGCAAGGAAGAAGCGAGGACCTGCAACACCTTGATCATAGACTTCTGGCTTCCGTAACTCTCTGTTGTTTTAAAGTACCCAGTTCATTATGCAGGTACAGGGAATTAGCAGCTCTCAAGTGCTCTGTGTGCCATATTTAGCCTGCACTTTGCTACAGCGGAACCTCTGCAATCCCTGTCTCTATGATGGACATTGTTCTGCACATCAGCTGATAAGCAGTAAACCCTGCATTTCCTCTGCAGTCAGCAGCTTGAAGCATCAAAGCTTCTGTTTCAACACCACATCAAAACTCAGGAAGCTTTAAAGTTCATCCAAACACCCAGCCCTTGCTGAAAGAAGACACCAGACATCGGGACTCCAGAAACAAGCCACACACTGTCTCAAGAATCCCTCTGAAAAGAAATAACAGATAGGTGGACCTTATTTACATCCTGGAATGTCCTTTCCTGTCCCAAGTCTACTCCAGCCAGAAAATACAAGATGCAATGTCAGTTCCTTCTCAGGGAGGGCAGCAGCCCTCCAGGAGTCACAAGACAAGTAGAGCGGAACCCTGGCACCACTGTCATCCCAGTCACAGCAGCATCTGAAGAGGGCACCCCACCACATACACACACAGTCTCCTGAGAATGCACTAAAATTAGCAGTTTCTATTCCTCTTTGAAATATCCCTACACTAAGGAAGGCATTTTTAACACTGTCCATAAAGTCCAGTTTAATGTATTTCCTGTCAGATAGTTAACTGGAAAAGAGCTCAGATGATCCACCAAATCGGGAAAGTCAGATTGTAGAGAAAGGCTTCAAAGTACCTCAGTGGAACAGAATCAAGAAAGAGAATAGAAAGGAAGAGAGCCTTCCAGAAAGTGTATGAACCATCCCCTGAGTCCTTGTTCCCTGGATGTGGGTGGGTGCCACCTTAATGAGAGGAGCTGCCTCCTGGAAACACAACAAAGAACATACGCTTACAAAGAGTCAAATGCCTGGGATGTTTCATTTTGTAGGTTTTATAGTTTGGTTACTGTGTTTGGAGCAAAAGAAGTTGAAACTTCTTTATGCACACCAAACTCCCATTTGAGAGGCATGGGGGCTGAAGGAAAACAGAATGGGAGCAGAAAAGTGAATTTTTCAACCGCCTCTACAAGTATGTTGGTTCTGAATTTTCTGGTTTTGATTGTAGTTGGTTTTGCTTATTTTGTTTTCCCTGCATTGAATCTAAGGAAAATTAAATGTGGGTTTACTGCTAGGTGCCGCACCAAATTTGCGCAAGATCCAAAGAGCAATGGATTTTATGTTAGAATTGCATCTGTATTTTACTCATGGCAATCTTTATTCACCCTAATACCTCTGGAAAGAATTTTCTCTTCTTCCTTCTCAGGGGTTTTTGTTCACAGTATTATGACACACTTTCCCCCACTTAATTGTGGTATGGTGTCATAATTCTCAAAAGGCAACAATTGCAATTTAAGCATCTGAATCCCCAGCTCTGGCTATGGAATAGATATATCATTAATTCTTCCCAAATTAATATATCATGGGCAACCAAAACACTGCACAGCCAAATTTTTCATTTTGGCTAACCATTGCTTGCCCTGGGAGTTTTGCTGATACTTCTCCTGCATGGGATTGCTGAGAACACAATAGGGTCTCGGTATGGCCACCAAAAGAATGTTCTTCTATCATTGATTCCAGGCTTTCCTACCTTAAGTTCTTCTGTAAGTCTTCCTCAAGTGGAACTATTCCTTAGAAAACAGAAAATAGCTAATCAGGTAAGCATTTTAGAAGATGTTAATTTACACATTTAAAGCATGGGGGCTGCAATCTTAAAAATGCTTTATATTACATAGATGTTAATATTCACATAGTGTAAGACTGTATTTATTGTATAAACTGCAGGCTAGACACAATTCCTACTCTTTATTTAAATCTGTCCTTTGCAGAATGCAATAAACTCTTTTATAATTATGGTAGTTTGACTAATAATAGTTTGTCCTAGGAATTCAAAGCATTTAATTGGCTTTTCCATCTACCCACCCTCCTCATCTAGGAATATCAAGGTAGGATATTATCCACATTTACCTGAAGAGGAAAAAGAAAAGGAAGCAATGACTGAGTTTAAAAAGCAATGTTCCTGGACCACTCAGAAGTGAATATGGAAATTTCAGCATGAGGCTGAACTATCTTGGCTTTTATCCAAAAAGTGTTTTGTTAGGGCTAAAGAGTAATATCTCCATCAATGAGAAGACTATACTTAAACTGTATATCTTATAGTCAGAAACTTTATTGCCAGAGCTCAAAATAGATGAGGCATTAGGGATACATTCTAAAATGTGAGTGAAGGAGCCAATTACGGTGTGATCATGTCATCAACACAAATTAAAATAACATCAAATGTCCTAGAAAATAAAATTAAGATTCAGAGAGTCTCATGACAAAGAGAGGTAAAATTTGGGCTGAGGAAGTCTGAAAACAGAGAAGTTATCAAATAGGCTTTGGGGTATTGGAAGGAATGTGTACAGGAAGCAAAAGTATATGATCCAATGCTCCTATCTCAAGACCTCCAGTCTCCACCCAGAAAATGGAAATGAGTCTTCAAGAAACACCACCAGAGATACGCCTTTTTTTCCCTAAGAGGTAACAGCCATCCAAGGACAGAGATCATGCATGAGCCCATGGTTGTCATTACAACTATTCAAAAGAGAGTGTAAGAAAATAGAAAAAGAAGAAAGATTTTAGGACCCACCAAGCCACAGTGAGAATGTAACTCATCACATACCCTCAGATGAATTCTCTCACTCACTGGAGTCTCAGTTTTTCTTATCGATAAAATAAACACAATGATCTTTACCTGACCCAGCAGCTGTAAAGATTTGAAATCATGCAGGTAAAGCACTTAACATGTTTCCTGGAAAATACCAGGTGCTCAATAGAAGGGAGCTATTATTATAGCTAGAACATTAAATTACATTTGCCATCAGCTAAGACTCGTGGGAAATGAGATTCAGTAGTATTTATGCCCAAAAGCAATTTGTCCCCTATTAAAAGGATTTCAAATGTCAGCAAACAAAAGGGGAGAAAGTCGTCTTTTTATATAACAGAAAAGAGATATAAAAGGTAAGTGAATGAAAGATCAAAACTACATTAAAATATAATAAATCAATCACCAAGTATAAATTATTGATACTGTATTCCCTCTGATTTTTATTTTATTTTACCAAGGGAGGGAAAGATAGTAGAAGCAGGGAAATAGAAGAAGAGAATAACGACCAGTAGAAGAAAAAGAATAAAGGTGCATTAGGGTATTTAAATTGAGTTCATCAAAATGTTTAAAAGATAAATTTGGGGGAAAAGTAGAAGGCAAAAGCTGTTTCCCAATATTATGAGGACTATACTCCTGAGCCTTAAGATTTCCTAATTGAAACAACCATGAAGCTGGATGAAATATAAAATAATTTTAATATATTACCGTGTAGGCATGATATTAAGGAATCCATAAAAGTAAAAACAGAGTAACAGGACTCTAGTAGATTCCAAATTTGGCTTTTACTCTGAGAATTTATGCCATGCTTTGTAAATTCTGAGTTTCATATTCAACAGATGAAGTACATGCAGTAGACAGTAGATAAAATCCCCAGTGGTCCAAGGCAGAGGGTCTACTAGAAGATATCTGCATTGAATGGAATTTCAAAGACCTCTGCCTTCAATGTAATTAAAATAAAATATGCTATATAGTAGTGATCAATAAAGAGAATTTCATGTCATAATTCTGATTCTGGATAGATGAACTTAAAATTTTTCCCTAACAGTGTGTAAATACAATCGGTCTATATCCAGGTTAGTGACTAAATTTGTGTTTTCTATATGATAATAAAATTCAAAAGTGAAAATTTTAATTTATTGTAACATTTCACTATTGGTAGTGCCAATAGATAATTGCCAAAGCAAGTATAAATCCTGTCTAAAGGAATTAAATTTTAACTTGATCCTTGGAGAACACTAGAGAATGTATACAGTATAAAGAAAATATGCCACCCACAGTGAAAAAAAATCACAAAACATACCTATATAGAAGAGACTATGAGAATCAGGAGAGACAAAAAAGTATGCCCAAAAGGACTTCAGAAATTGATGGGCATACACAGAATGTAAAATGAACAACACTGGTTTGTTTAAACAAAAAAAGAAAACCATGAAAATAGAATTACTAAGTGAAAGATTATGAGAAATGACCAAACATATTCGAAAAAGAATCAAATAGGGTTCCTGTAAATGAAAAATATAATAACTTTAGTTAAAGGAATCAATGGAATGGATACCACTGAAGAGAGAATTAATGAACTGAAAAGTTGTTGTAAATTTTTTTAAAAACCCTATCAACAATACATTTGAGAGGGACAAAGAAACTACAAATATGATACAGATTGACAGCAGTAAAAATGAGAAAATCTAAGCAACACATATGTTGGAATTAAAAGGGAAAACAGGAAATAGACAATATTCAAACACATAACAGCGGGAAAATTTCCAGAATTGATCAAAACAACACTAATAATCAGATGCAGGAAGCCCCCCAATTTTTCCAAACAGAAAATTAAAAGGACAGCATACCTAGACAAATTAAAAAGAAACTGCAAGGTACAATGTAGAAAGGAACTTGAATACAGCCAGAGAAAAATTACAACTTATATACAAATAACCAAGTCAATTAAACTGAGGACCAAATTCTCTGTATCACCAATAGAATTCAGAGACTATGAAATAATATCTTCAATGTTTTGAGAGAAAATATATTTCAATATAGGTTTATCTATGTTGCTATATAGAAGAAATCTTTCAAAACTGGAGACAGAAAAAGAAGAACTGGGGATGGGGGAGAAACATAAATTTGCAAAGAAGTAAAACAGATTTTATTTTAATCATAGAATAGACCCTCATAAAGGAAAAGTGCAAAGGATCATTTGTAAATGACTTATCTAAGTGTGATATCTTTATAATTTCCTGTTTGAGATTTTGGGGGGCTTCTTGCTTCTAATCACCATTGTTTCAATTCTGCAACTTTCTGAAGAACCAAAAATGAATGTTGAAAATTTTATTGGTAAGAATGTAAGTACTGTAAATATGTAAGCATGTAAATATATAATATTTATTGACTGTTGAATTGGACTCTTTTGTGTGTATGTGTGTAGTGCAAAGTATTAAATTCAGGACCTCAGGCATGCAAAGCAAGCACTCTACCACTGCGCTACACTCCCATCCCCAATCCGGACATTTCTTGTGTGCCTCTCCAAATTCTCTCAGCCACACCTTTGATTCCAGCCACAGCTGCACCAGTCATTGCACCCAGGTTTCAATCAACTTCATTCAGCTATAGTCTGACTGCACCCTTTACTTCCTACCGGGGGATTCTCACACTTGTTCAACCCAGGACTATAATATAGTTAATGTCCCTAAGGGACACCTGGATTTTTTGACCAGGGAAAACTGGGAGCCAATGAACAATGCTTCAATCTGAGAATCATGTGCTAAGACTTATCCAATAATCCTAACAAATTGCACCGGAGTCATGTCTACTGCTGCTAAACTCAACAACCGTCTTTGCCTTGGCTTTCCCTCTTCCCCATCTCACTCCATCATTCTTCAGTTCACATTCTCTCAGATATACTACTTGCTTGTAAACCTTTGACCCATGCTGCTTTTTTAGGTTCACAGACAAATACACTACTATATAAAACAATGGCTAATTTGCTGAAGGTACTTGTGTAGTTTTAAGTTGCACCTTGTGGGTCTGCTCCACGAGTTGAGGTCCTGCAGGACGAGGGTTTGGAGTGAATGGTCCACGGAGTCACTTCACCCAGACTGTGGGGGCTGGTAAGACTGCTCCACCTGAGGGAGACGCCGTTTATTCCAGAAAGCACAGCAGCTTATGTAGGGTCCTCGGACTGTCAGGCATGTAGCCATCAGCATAGAATGGGGAAAGAGGGAAGGAAGGGGTTGAAAGTCGAAGAGTACTCCTACATACTTGCATCAAGAAATAAACTTGAGTCAAAAATATTTTAAAACAATGCTTGGTAAGTTGGTACATTAATCAGGATTGTTCAGAGAAATAGAACAAATAGGATGCATTTATAGATAAAATGAGGAATTGACTCTTATGATTATGGAGACTGAGAAGTCCCATCATCTGCCATCTGTGAGCTAGAAACTCAGGAAAGGCAGTGGTGCAACTTAGAGTCCAAAGACCTGAGAACCGGGGCTGGGATTGTAGCTCAGCGGTAGAGCGCTTGCCTCGCATGCGTGAGGCCCTGGGTTCGATCCTCAGCACCACATACAAAGCAATAAAATAAAGACATTGTGTCCATCAACAACTAAAAAAAATATATATTAAAAAAAAACAAAAAACAAAAAAAAACAAAGACCTGAGAACCAGAGAAACCAATGACATAAATCACAGTCCCAGGGTTGGAGACATCGAGGTATATCCTTGCTCAGTGAAACAGAAGAAGAACTAAAATCTTTCTTCCTCCGCCTTTTGCTCTATTCCGATTCTCAGTGGATTGGATGATGCCCAAACACGTTGGGGAAGCAGGGCAGGGTGGGATTGACAATTTACAGGTTTTTAAAAGGTAATCTACCCAGAAAAACCTTCACAGACACACCCAGAAACAATGTTTTAATGTGAGCCCCCAAGAGTCCTCTCAGGACTTAGCATAGAACTAAACCATCACAGCCAAGGAGTTGATGAGGATTTAATCCTTCCAAAGGCCTTTCTTTATCTGAGCAATGAGCGAAATATGAATAATTATAGACTTAGGTGTGCATGTTACAATATTCATAAAATGACTAAAGGAAAGGTATAAAGAATACAATTTTCAAAGAAGGTAGAGGGGGAATTGGAGGAGAAAGCTATTGGAATCTCATCTATTACTAAATGGGGCAAAAAGGAATAGGAAAAAAGTCACAAAAAGATACAAATAGGAGACACAAAAATAAGGAAGTTGAAACAATTCAAATGTATCAGTATAAATGACCACAGCTTCTCAAATAAAAGAAAAATATGATCAGACTGGATGGAGACATAATCCAACAATATGCTATTTTCAGGAGATACCACTAAATTAGAAAGACATAAAAAGTAAACAGATAATAAGAAAGTTTAAAGATGGAATAAAGATGAGTTGATATCCCCAGGGTCACATGTCTTCACCTGCCATTCTCCTGATATCTGCAACCAATTATTTTCCACTGTGGCCTTCCAACAACTGAGGACAGGTCACTATCTTAATCATCTTTATGTATCTACCATCTGGCATAGTAAGCATGGCCTTCCAGTAACTAAGGACAGGTCACTGTCTTTACTTATCTTTATGTATCTACCATCCAGCATAGTTACAATGCAATACCCACTGGATTCATGAAATCAAAATTATAGAAGCATGCAATTCATCAGGAACATATTGAGCATCCTCAAAGAGAGCAACAGTTTCATAGAATTTATGATGATTGATTTGTTCTGATATTTGTGTCATGAGCTTTATTTCTCCCTGGAGAATAAAATCAATGTATAGCTCAACCCAGGAAACATCTACATGTGTGGCCATTTGTAAGGTGACAAGCATGTCCATGAAGGATGGCTTTCATTCATTCATTCGCTTTACCTTTATTTATTCACCTAATCTGTGCTAGACAATGTCTGATGGATACAATGATAAATAAGATGAACACAATCCCTGACATTTTGGAGACTGCAGACTTGCTATATGGCAAGTCTCTAAGACAAAGTATTTTAATATGTGAGTTACACTTTAAATTTTATTTCCTTTTGATTATATGACTTTCAGGAAATTCCTTGACCACAAAGTAAAAATTCAGCTTGTCTTAACTTTATTAACTGAATAACCTTGGGCACATAATTCAGTCAGTCAAATCATTTGCTACTCTGAAGTTCAACTTTCTTATCTCAAATTTTGAAAATAATCTCTACCTCTCATTGTGACAATTACCTAGGATAAAGTACCAGACGTGGTGATGTCCAAATAAATGCCAATTCTCTTTAGAACCAAACTGTTACTACCATGCCCCAAGTTAATAAGTACCATATCCCATTTGTAAATATTAACCATTATTCATTCCAGGCATCAGGTTTCAGAAAAAGGGGCTGACTAGATGTAGCAAGACTGCTATTTATTAAAAACAGGTTTATTGAGGTCCAAACAGGAATGTAATGTATGCATATTTATTCATACTCCGTATCTATTACATAGATGTTGGACCAGCAACTATGCCTTAAATAATCTACTGGCATTTATTTGTAATAATTATCCTATTCCATTCTGTATATTTAACTCATACAATTTAGATATCATCCTCCACCCCCAAAAAAGAATGTGATCTAGTGAAAACATCCAAAGCATTGTGTTGACCATTATCTCCAAGTTCACTCTTTCCATAAACAGATGGAGAAATGTACTACTGGATATGCTGCATGAAGCTAAAGACTTTGAAATGAATAGAGACCAGGTTGCGACAGAATATGACTATACCTAGTGGGCTATTAAAAAATGATTAATATATGTCCCAGTGGGACAGCAAAGAAAAGGGCCATGATTATGCATAAAAATGAAGAAATAATTTGACCTATCATGGCAACAAAAAGGGTTAGTCCAAGTTACTGAGTAATGACTATGGGAAGAAGCTATGAAAGTTGACCAGATTTACTACCTTCTGAAAAACAATATTTTTTTTAAAAAGCAGTATACTAAAATGAGCTTTGTGTTTGGTCTTGCTGTAGCGGCTCAATCTATCAATGTTAAGTGGTATTTTGCCTTTGATTCACCATGTCAGTATGCTGTAAGTCAATTGCATGAGAGCAGCATTAAACAGCGCCTTTGGGAAAAATACTGAACTCCTAAGGATGTTGGAATGAAAGATGCTTTGTAATTGCAAGAATTTATTATTAATTATTGTTATTCAGAACTCTCATTTTCCAATATTTCCCCTATTGAATGAACAATATAAAGCACCATTTCTGCCTTCCAAACACAAACTAAAGATGCTTGAAGTATTACAAAGCTTTGTCTCTTCACTATTCTGTATTCAGGGCCACATGTGAATAGATTATTTCTTTCTTCTCAGCAGCTATAAGATGAGCCATTAAATCTCTCAAATAGTTTGGATGTTTTAGTTGTTGAATGAAACATTTTAAAAATTCAGAATCTTTTTAAATTGTTTCTTTTAAAATCTTCCCTCTCTAGCTTCATCTTGTGTATTACTGATTTTTTAAGCCTTATTTTTATTATGTTCTAAATACTGTCAGCCAAATAATGGAAATGTCCAGAAGACATACATGATAGAATAAGTCATAGAAGTGGTTCCCCCACCCTGAAAAAAAAACTGATTATGGCATTTGTAAAATTTAAAACATACTAATTAAATATTTTCAAAATAAATGACTGAAGATGGTTAAATACATTAGTTCTTAACTGACCATTTTAGGAAATGAGAAAACTAATCTGAGCAGCTTTGAACATTATAAACAAATAACTAAATCTCTTAGAATGTACTCAATTAGACAAACACAGAGTCATAAGAAATGACTTCTGTGGTGGGTGGGAAGGATAGGGAGCCAGAAGATTTTCTAGAAAATTATCTGGTTTATTAGTACTTCTAATAACTGGTTATTTTGGTCTTGTTTCACAAGCACAAATTCACAGGTGTATGTATTCACAACAGGAGGAGTACTACATTTAGTGCTTACTATGTGCTAACCACTTGGTATATTTATTTTAGTTAAGTTTTACAATAACTCTAAAAAATGGATAATATCCCTTAAAAACAGATATTATTGTGAGTTCCATTTCGATATTACTTAGAGTAATAAAGTTAGATTTTTCATAAGGACATCTGAGTGTATCTAAACCTAAGCTCTTTCCACTATTTTCACTCATTAATTCGTACATTTGCTCATTTTATTGAACAATTACTATGTTCCTGTACTGGGTATGGAAATACTTCTGCAATATAGTCCATTCCTCAGAGATCGAAGAGCTCTATACTGGAATGAAAGGCTGTAGCATGTAAAAGTGTCTACACTATCAGACAATAAGAGGAGAAAGAGAGGGTTGGTCAGAACAGATGTTAGTAAAAGGTGAAGCTGGATCCAAATCTTCAAAGATGAGTAAGGACAACCAGGCAGGCCAGAAAAAAGGCCTCGGATATCAATGCAGCATGGGCAGAGACATATTTCAAGTTTGGAAAAAAATTTCTAGATCACAGGATGCAATAAAGGGTGTGGGGAATTAGGAGAGAGGTCACAGTATGAATTAGGTTGATGGCCAAAAGTCATGGTTTTAGATGGGAGCATGAGAAAGTTCTCAAATGTCTTTCTCACATAAAGAAGTAAAATATTAAAAAAAAAAAAAAAAAAAACAGTGAAATCTGTATCAGAAAAAAGAAAGAAACTCAGTCTTCCAGTAAAATTTATCTGAGAATGAAGTTAACAAGCTCTGTGGTTTGGGGAGGCATGGGACAGCATGACCTTCTCATGAAATTATGTCCCACCTGTGTGCACATCCAGGCCCCTGGTCTCAGCACCATTATACCCTGAGGTTTTAGCAAGAGCTGAGTGGACTTTAGGAGAGACCGCTGAAATTTGTGAACAGATTAATGGAATCAGTGTATGCCAATAAAGATGAAATACAGTGTAGCATTTCTCTTTCTAGGTTCTAAACACTGTCAGGGGACAATTCTGTATCCTTGCCACGTCAGTTGCTCTGTGACGTGTTCTGGATCCAGCTCCCATGTGTTGTCTGGGGCAGTCTGGGGGATGTCATTGAGGTCTTTTGACTTAACCTGTGTATTGGCAGGTGATGGGAAGAAAGGTTGAGGTTGAAGTATCCTGATTAGGATGCTCTGAATGTAACCCTAGATTGGACGAAGCCACTGACAGATTGGCTCAGCCTGGCACCAGGCTGCAGAGGATCCTTACCAGAAGCAGCTGCAGCAGTCTCTTCAAACATCCTGACTGCCAACCTCTGACGAGACTCCCAGGAGCCTGACCAAGTGAGCCAGGCATTAGAGAGAGAGAGCACAGAAATAAGCTGCAGCTTCTGGACTTTAAGGTAACCCACTGAATAGCAATGTGCTCGACGCTGGGACTAGGTGTCAGAGAGATGCAGAAGAAGTTCTTTTTCACTTTCCATTTTCTCTCAATAGCCTCTGCTGTGTACATGAATCTAAAGATGAAGAATGGTGAGCTACAGACAGCAGTGACACATTGCCCATAAAATATATTCATAATCATAATCATCTGATGACCAAAAATGGGAATCAGGCCACCAATTCATGTGGTCTTGACAAGGATTGTTAAATTAACTTTGAAAACAACAATAATCCCTTGGTGGCTCACCAGCAAGATTTTTGCATTCCCTGACAGAGATGTCACCATCTCTATTGTCGCCTCTATTGCCTCTCTGCCTACTTCTCTGCCTCTCTTTGTCTATCATTCCACCTTCCCTCACCTCTTTCTCTTTATTAGTGTATTTGTCCAGAATTCTGCCCCAATCCTGGAAGATATGTAGGTGTCTGTATCCTTGGCATAATGGCTTCATTTGCTAAAAAGATAACAATAGGTAATTGACCAACTTAGAACACATTCTCAGAATTAAAACTATTCCTAGCAATAAACTAAGTCTCCAACATCATTTCCCTTTTGTTGCTCTCTAAATATTGAGGGAAATAAACGATCGACTAGAATGAATTTTTGTGTCAAAAAATAAAGATGTTGACCAGCCAATCAATCACACAACCTTTCTTTCCATCAATATTTCTTCATGCCAAATTTTCTTTTGCTTTCTTTGGAAAGGTGAAAGTTAGCAAACTGCCAAGTGCAGATATTGTTTCTCACTCAGCAGAAAGCACTTCCTTGGAATTAATGCCACTTTTTAAAATAACAATAAAAATTTTTTTAGTTACCTCCTAAACTTTATGAACAAACCCATTATGCATCTAATTCTGCACTTTCTTAAAAACAGATTTGTAATGAACTATTTTATGCCCCTTAAATAATTTAAAATCCCAAAGACGCAATTCTCAGCCAAGTCTTAGTATATACATTGGTCTGTATGGCATACGTTAGATTGCATTTGTTTTACATATTCATTCACAGGTACATTTTAGTATTTTGATGTTTTATGCACTGGTTTGAAAGAGCTATTTATTTTCACAGAGTCATCTTACCAGTAAATATTTATAGGCAGCTTTTATTTCTAGTTTAGGAGTTGAGCATTGCATCTTACAGTACCTAAAAAAGCATTGTTGATTTGCTATTTTAGCTTTTGATAGAGAGCGTGTTTATGGCATGGCTGTGGGAGGTTTCTTCTTTAATAATTTACAAAATTACCTGCAGTAAAATCTTCACCTGTTCTTTGTTTTCTTAGCACCACAAAATCGAAATTACATATAAAATCTTTCCTCTAGGAGATTTATGTCTACCACAGAAAGAAAATCTCCACTTAAATTTTTATGAAACATCAAAATTACGGTCTGCTTTAGCAAAACAATACAAAGGAGTCTTCATTGGGTGAGGAGTATTTCCAATATTTGAAGACATCATTCTTTATCTCCCATTTAATCTTTATTTTCCTGTGGCAGCTTCTTTCCTAGTTTCATTGATTCCCCTGTGTGTGTGTGTGTGTGTGCAGTGTGCTAATTTGTCTTTCATTACAGAAAGTTTCAAGTGCCAACCACAGGGGCTAACCCCCTCCAGAAGACAGGCCTTTCAGATGGCCCTGCTTTTCACACCTTAATTTGAAGTTGTCACATGAAAGTCTGAGGTCCAGTTTCTTTCTTTTCCCTAGAACTGACCATTCCATCCTTGAAGAGGACAGTGAACAGGCAACCTGGGGGCCCCAATTTAGCTGCACATAGAGGTGGAAAAGCCCAAAGGCTGACCTTCACTGTGATTCGAATTTAAAATTCTCTTTATTGAATTATGTTTTAATAAAGGGTTTATATAACATCCACAGAGCAGTTATCAATTAATTACCCATAGAAATTTAGAGGATGTTACACAGTGGTAGTTATCACACCCAGAGCATTAAACATATGTTACATAAAAGGTGCAGTCACCTTGAAATTATATTGGCAAGGCTGCCTTTTTCCTATGGAATATTATACATTCTAATGTAAAACTGAAGTTAAATGCCTATTAGAAGATGGGACTGGCATGTTCCAAATGGTTTATTAAAGAAGGCTTATACACATTTCTTGGACACTCTGCTGGAAGTTTTAGGAAATTGTGCTCACTGGTTGAAAAATCTAAGTTCTTTGGACACTCCTGCCTTCCATGGATTTGGGGCTCTGTATTTAGAGAACAAATAGGCAGCTCATTCAGAACCCTAACCTCAGCTGATTCACCCCATGGATCCAGAGCCACCTGCAGATCCAGCCTCAGGCTCGGGGAGGTGATGTGCATCTCTCCAGGCAAGAGTAGCTCTCAGCACTAAGAGCCTCCCTCCTTGTACCAGCTCAGATGCAGAGGCCAGATAGGGCACAGGGTGGAGTGAATGATGCAAAAGACAGATGGATGGAAACAGGAATTTGATTGTCAAAGAAGGGAAGAAGGAGATCTTCCAGGACCCAGACGGTGGTGGCAAACATGGGGAATGGTGAGGTAACAGGCAAGGCAACAGAGAGGAAACTAACTGTTCTCGAGTTTGTAAGAGATGGGTCAATGGATTTTAGACAATTTTGCCACTCTGTACCTGCTCCAACGATGGCTGAAACTCCCAGCCTCCAAACAACTGTGTCATGTTTGGGATGAAAGTTTATCAGGCATTTGGAAGCTTAGCTGTTGCTGTTTGTTGTTGTTTTAAAAGTTATCAGGAATAAAAATTACCTCCCTGCCAGGCTGAAGAAATCAAGGAGTTGCATTAACTACCTTTGAAGCTTATAATCTAAAATATAAGAAAATAAAGTCATTACTTTGGGGCATTGTACTACATTGATTTTTTGGAAAATTACCTCCTCAGTTATAGTTTAATTTAAAAATACCAGAAACCTGTTTTCATTTAACTACCCACTAAATAAATCTGAATGCTATCTAAGTCAAAAATTTACCACCCCCCACCTCCTCCCACCACCGCCTTGCTACCATAAAAACAAAAGGAATCTATCCCCATCACTTAGCCCTCATCTCTGATGTATCTGTCTCTGGAGAGTTCTTACAGGGCAATTGTGAACAAAGGACCCAGCCCCTGCCCTCAGGGAGTAAAGGGAGGAGGAAATGAAAGGAGTAAACACAACCCAGGCTGATAAGTGATCTACCAGGGACCTACAGGAGTAGTGTGAATCTACAGGTGTGAGTGCCTAATTCTTCAAGAAGAATAAATCTCGGCAAGGAAGGGGGCTGAGCACTGACAGGCTGACAATTCAGAGCCAGAAAAAAACAGAAGTGTGATATTCCATGGGGGAGATACACAAATCACATAGTAAACCCAAAGGGTCCATTCTCCTTTCCTAAAACTGATTATAAAAGGCACCTGCAGTAACAGTTGGGTTAGCCTCTGTTTCATGCGTCCAAGTGTGGATCAGGAACAGAGGGGACTCTGAATCTCTTGACTGAGAGCCAAAATTTTCTTGAAAAAATCCACTGATTCTCACTTGAGAGTGAATATTAAAGGTACTGGGGAACCAGAAATACCATAGGTTTTGTAAGAGAAACTTTTCATCCAAGGCCTAATTTTCCCTGTTGGAGTTTTGGTCACTCAGTCCTGTCAAAAATAGCTTGAATGAAAAATTCAACTAGGTACTTATGATTAGTTTTTAAATGAATTACAATTGACATATTAAATATGAAAGCTCACACTTGAGAATGAAATAGATCTGCTGAATAAAGATTATTCTGAAGGTAAAGATACTACATTTTGGTTAAATACAGTTAGATTAGCTATCACATGACAATAGTCTCTAATATTCAACAGTGCCGTCTTATCTCTGAGAGCCTTAAAAAAAACACCTGGGTTTTTTAGAAAGACAATAGTATTATGGTCATTTTACCACGTGGACTTTTGATTTATCTATAGCTGCCTTAATAACCAATGGCAAAATTGCCCAAGTGTCCAGGTTCCTAAACCTAACACTTGAGTCTGGTATTAGGGTTCTTCAGAGAGACAGAAACAACAGGACAGATGGTTAGCTAGATGGAGAGATAGATGGTAGGGGACTTATTAGGGCAATTGGCACAGATGACTGTGGAGTCTAAGTTGTCCTACCACAACCTGTCTGCAAATTGTCAACTCTGAGATGTTCAGTCCAAGTCCAAAGCCAAAGAACCAAGAAAGCCAACACCGTGAGCCCCAGTCTGAGACCAAACACTTGAGAACCCAGGGACACTTTGGTGCAAGTTCTGAAGTCCAGGCAGGAAAGCCTGGAGCCCTGGTGTCTGAGGGCAGGAGATGTTTCCGCTGCAGGAGAGACTGCACCTTTTTCTACCCTTTTGTTCAGTTCAGGCCCCCAGTAAATTGGATGGTGCTCACTCACATTGAAGGAAGATTTTCCCCACTCAGTCCACCAACTCATTTACTAATCTTCCCCAGAAACACCCTCACAGACACATCCAAAAGTAACGCTTTACCAGCTCTCAATGCATTCCTCAATCCAGTCACATTGACACCTGCAATTAACCACCACGATCCAACATTTTGAAGTACATACATCATCCAAAAAACGGTAAAACTTTTCCCAATGCAAATTTTAAAATAAGATTTTGAACTGTCTTTTAAAAATTTCCAATCATACTATGTGAAAATGAAAAGTATCCACTAATTGAATCTACCTCTCCTCTTGTACATACATGATTTGTCATTTTCTTGCTGCTTGCGTATCATGGAACAACCTAAAGTTGACAAGAGAATTCAGAGCTCACAAAATTCTGAGGCTGCCCTGGAAAGCAGCTGGCAAGTTCTTATCTATGACATTTAACAAAGATTTGGGAGATGGAAAGAAATCAAATCGTATGTTAAAATGGAAAAAAATAATCAACATATAAAATTAGAGAATGTCAGAAAAAAAACATTGTTCAAGTCTAATAATTTGGACTATAAAGTAATATATATATTTCCTGGCAGTATTGTTTTTTCACTTTCATGTTGTTCTTTGAGTTTATGGAATGATCGTTGAGTTTCATTTTTGATTCACACATTTATAGTTGATATTAATTGTAAATTTTAATGTTTTATTTATGAATATGTTTTTTATTTTGTTCATTGTTTTCTGGGTTTTAGTTTGATATGGTGGTGGTGTTTTGTTCTTGGGAGGGTGTTTTGTTTTTTGTATGTCTTGTGTGTATGTGCATGGTACTAGGATTGAATCAAAGGTCTTGCTAGCCAAGAACTCTACCACTGAGCTACATCTCCAGCTTTTTTTAAACTTTATTTTGAGACAAGATCTTACCAAGTTGTGGAGGCTGGCCTGAACTTGGAAGCCTCCTGCCTCAGCCTCCCCAATAGCTGGGATTACAGGTGTGCACCACTACACTGGAAACAACTCTTTATTTTTAAAACTTTAAAGATTACTTTTGATTCCATGGTTGAAATGTAAATAAACAATTTGTAAATAAACTCCTGTTCCATACTCAGAATACATGTTTAGGAAATAAAATCAAACTAAGATATTACACAAATAACAGCTTGTGAAGTACTAACTAAATAAGATTCCTTCTTATTATTGTTTTGACTTTGGTAATTAATTTTGTCCTTTATGCTACTGATTCAGACTATAATATGAGTAGTTACTTGTTAGGACTGAAAGGGTAACTGTCACAAGAAATCTGCGAATTAATGTATTTTATAGTGTTAAGGAAATTGTTTAGAAATTTCTTGCCTCACATATTTATATGGTCACTATCAGTTCTTAGGCTGCGATACAAATTAGCACAAATTTAATGGCTTAAAAGAGCAGAAATGTATTTTTTTTTTTGGTACTGGAGATTGAACTCAGGGGCACTCGACCACTGAGCCACATCCCCAGCCCTATTTTGTGTTTTATGTAGAGACAGGGTCTCACTGAGTTGCTTAGCGCCTCGCACTTGCTGAAGCTGGCTTTGAACTCACGATTCTTCTGTCTCAGCCTCCCTAAGTACTGGGATTACAGGCTTGTGCCACTGCGCCTGGCTTCTCACATTTCTTGAGGACACGTGTCTGAAGTTAAGATGGCAGCAGGGCTCCCCTGAGGGTTCCCGGGGAGGATCCTGCCTTACTCTCCCACCTCTGGTAGCTCCATCATTCCTTGGCTTGTGGCTGCCTCACTTCAATCTTTGCCTGGGTTTTCACATAACCTTCCCTTTTCTGAGCAGCTCTCTTTTGTGTCTCTTGTAGGACACTTGTCACTGGATTCAGCGTCTACTTGGCTAATCCAATATGATCTCATTTCAAGATCTTGAACTTTGTTGCATTTGCAAAAAGCCCCTATTTCCCAAATAACATCAACCTATTTCTGTCCCCTTCAAAGCTTTGGCCCACACAGTCATCACTGTTACCTGGCTATTCTGCACTATTAGTGCAGGGGAGGGGCTAGAAGATGCCAAATCACTGATCCCATTGCAAAGTCCCAATCAAGTGTGACTGGGAAGGAAAAGCTCTGGGAGAAGTTTCTGTTTGTCTCAGTCTTGTTGAAGAAGACTGAATGGCAGACTGCTGATGTCCTGGGACACCATTATTACTGGTTTCTTCTTTGGGCACAAATTTTACCTAGAAGTTTTATTAACCAAGTACATGTGTCTCTTGTGTGAGAACTACTGAAATCATGTCCTTCTTCTGATGCTTCTCTCATTTGCCTCAACAGCAACTTTTTCCTAGTAGGTTGGATCAACAGGTTTGCATTTGGGGTTTTTGTTCATTTTTTCATATGTCTGGGCTTCTCTCAGAAATTGGGAAGCCCTCACTTTTTTGGCACATTTTCCAAAGTTATCCATTATGGCCTCTTTTTCAAATAAAGAAATTGCCTTGGGAAAAAAACTACTTGTTGAACCTATTTGTTCAAATTTTACATGTTTTTTATGAGTCTGAAATAGATAAAAGGAGAAGTTCAACGTTTTTCACTTGTGCAATTGAGCACTAGAAGACTTTACTGCTTTTTCTTTTATATTTCAGGACACTTTTGAAGACACAATTCATCTTTTCAGAACTGATGCATAATATGGAGAACAGGTAAGTAAGTCCTTGTCTGCCCAGGCCATAGTGACTGTGATTTTACTTTTCATCTCTCCTCCTGATCCCTTAGTCAATCCTAGCCAAAGCTGGCAAATCAATGAACTTCCCAATTTAAAATTTAATCTTGTTGATATTAACTAAGTTTCAGTATCCCTAAAATAAGAGAGTAACATGCCCTGACTTAGAGAAAAGACAGCAGAAGTCCAATTTTGGAATGCTTCTGGACTCCACATTAGTTATCTCTACCTTTGGATGACACTGATTTCTACCTTTTTGCTATAATAAAATTGCAATCATAACACTGTAAGTTATTCCAGTGAATTACCAAGTCTAAGGGGTTAAGGAGAACCCCTGAATTTGTAAACATTTTGTTAGAAGCAAGGGTTGACCTGTGAATTCTGAAGTTTATGGTTAAAGTAGGGTGATATATTAGTCAGCTTTTCATTTCTAAGACCAGAATCTCTGAGAAAGCCACTTAAAGAAGGAAATTTTTATTTGGCTTATGATTTCAGAGGTTTCAGTCCATAGTTAGCTGGCTCCATTGCTCTGGACCCATGTTAGGCAGAACATCATAGCGGAAGAGTACAATAGAAGAAAGCTGCTCAGCTCAGGACAGCCATGAAACAGAGAGAGAAAGAGGGGACCAGGGATGAGAATACTTTTCCAGGGCATACTCCTAGGAGTCTACTTCCACCATTTTCTACAGTTTCCACCACCTCCCAATAAAGTCATCAGCTATGAATCTCTCAATGGATTAATCCACTGATGAGGTCAGAGCCTTTATGATATAATCACTGCCCCAAATCCTCAACTCTGACCATCACAGCATTAGGAATGAAGCCTTTAACATATGAGTCTTTGGGAGATACTTCATATCTTAACCATACAGGTGGTCTTGTGGTGGACTGTACCCCTAACTTGTGAGGCCTGGCCCACCTGCACATGGTTAGTGTTAAAAGCCATCACAACCCCAAATTCACTTCTAGTTTCCAGGTATCTCATATGGTGTATTCTTTTCATATTGCAGCCATCACAAATTACTACTAACTAAGAGCTAAAAATAACATAAATGTATTAGATGGAGGATAGAAGTCTAAAATGAGATGATAAGTATGGCATACTCTCCGGTGCCTCCAGGGAAGAATGGGATTCCTTGTCTGTTTTAGCTTCTAGAGTCTGCCCTCATTTCTTGGCTAAAGGCATCACATACTGTCATCATGTCTCCTTCAATCTTTCTGCTTTTGTTTACTCTATCTCAAGCCAGGTCCTTTCTGCTGCCTTCCTGTGAGGACGTAGGAATTGTGTTGATTCTAGCTGAATAATTTTCTCAACATCTCAACATCCTTACCTTAATCCCATATACAGTCTCTATTGCCACACAAATTAACATATTGAAGGGTTTGGGGATTAGGACATGGGCACATGTGGGGGACCATGACTCTGCCTAACACATATGGCCTTTGCCAGTGGAAGTAGCCTCCAAAGGAGTAGCATTTACTAGGTTTTGTTCAAAGCCAAATTTGTATTTTTTAATCCTTCCAAAAGGCACAAGTATATTTCACTAAAGGTAATTGGTTTCTATATACATAGGCCTTTCTTGTTAAAATTTAATTACTACTTCCCTTAGGGTTGTCTTTCTTTAATTTTTCTTTTTATTTCCTTTTGCATACCTATTATTATTAACCCAGATCTCTTATACCTGAAGTTTATATCTGAGAATGGAGAACGGGATTCAAAATTCTATTGTTAATTTCATTATATTCCTTCTTAAAATGGCTTCTGATCCCAACACCCTCATTTTTGTCAATAGCAATATAACAATATAGCAGTAGTGGATAAGTGAATGAGCTGGGGAATTAATTGTATCTGAGTTACAAGCATGGCTTTCCCATTTAGCTAGTTGTGTTCTTGGAGAAGCCAATCTCTCTAAGGTTCAGTTCCTTCATCTATATAATGGCAATAATAGTTTTGCTGCACTAATATTAATTAGAATACTGTGGGCTGGGGTTGTGGCTCAGTGGTAGAGCACTCAGTTGGCACCAATTCTCAGCACCACGTATAAATAAATAAATAAATAAATAAATAAGATAGAAGTCTACCAATAACTCAAAAAATATTTTTAAAAAACATTAATTAGAATACTGTGATGATAAAATGTCTAGTAAAGAGCCTTGTACATAGTAAGTCAGAAAATCTTCTTTTCTTCACCTTCATTACTATTGCATACCTGAAGTGGGGGCATACCTGCTCTTAGGAGAATTAATTTACACATGATCAAGACACCAGACATCTCATCCTAAGTCATCCATTTCACATGTGTCCATTGCTATGGCCCGGAAAGGTGTTGACTTTTTTTTTTTAAATCATGCAGGTGTTCGTCACCTGCCTGTGGGTGGAGGGATGAAATATAACATGAGAGGAAGGGTTTTTCCTGAACTTCAGTCTATGTTCTAAACTTCATTTCATTCTACTCTGCAGCCAGCATGACTTCCTCATGGTTATCTGAAATCTCCACAAGAAAAGAAATGATGTCTGTTCTATCGGTCTCATCTCTCCAGCACCTGGCAGAAAGTAGCACACCTATGCATCACTCTATAAATATTTGATAAGTTAATTGGGTAAACTAATAAATGCCTTGCTTGCTCTTATTTGACCTTTCACTCTGCCTTCCTTCTCCATTACTCTTTCTCCTTCTCTCTAAGATACAGTAATAATTTAAGGGCCAGTCCAATTATTACCCAGGGCTTGCACTTTGGGTAAGATATTCTCGCCACTCCACAATACTTGTTCTCACCTGCTTCAAAATTCTGCCAATTTACAATTACTTTCTCATTTATCTAGGACTTATTTTATGCTATGTTTTTGCATAACCTTTTCACCTCTGTTAAGTAGTAATTGAAAATTCCAGCCAGGTACAGTGGCACACGGCTATAATCTCAGCAGCTCAGGAGGCTGAAGGAGGAGGATTATGAGTTCAAAGCCAGCCTCAGCAAAAGCAAGGGCCTAAGCAACTCAGTGAGACGCTGTCTCTAAATAAAATACAAAATAGGGCTGGGGATGTGGCTCAGTGGTCCAGTGGCCCTGAGTTCAATCCCAGTACCACCTCCCTCCCAAAAAAAGAAAGCAAGAAAAAAGAAAATTCCTGAAGAGTAGATGATATTTTATGTACTTCTATGACTAGTAATATTGCTTTGTGCTGACGTAGTAGGCACTTGATAAATGCCTCTTGCATTGGCCTTCTCTTCCTGTAAGTAACGTACATTGCAAAAGAACCTTGGTTGCAGTTGTATTTTTCAACTAATTCTGTCATTTTGACTGAATTGACAAAATTGTTCAACCAAATTCCTTTTATCCCATGATATGACTGACTGATATACTGAATTGATTATAAAAAAAATCAAGTGCAATTCATATTTGCCATTTGCAACCATGAAGTGGTATATCATGGGGACCACTAAAATGTCATTGGTATACTAATAGCACTCTCAGGTCACATCTTATAGCATTTTTGCCTCAAGTTTTGGGATTCTTCATTGTTTCTTTCATAAAGTAATCACTCCAAGGTGTGTGTAGAACCCGGATTGTTATAGTAAATGGCAAACTGTGTTAATGGGAGTCAGCGAGGAATTTAATTATTCTCCCAATTTCCAAAGGCAATGATGTATCACATTAATACTTTTCTTTTGCTTTTCCTGCACACTGGTTGCTGAAAGTGAAATGATGTCCCAGTCCCTAGTGTGTTTGCAAAGTTGTCATAAATTACACCTCTGCACTTATCAATGGAAAAGCTGTTCTCTCCTGATGCTACTTGTCTGTACACACAACGGACAGAATGGCAGAGGCTCCAGAAGTAAAGCAGACAATGTATTATTCCAGAGTTATTCTAGTAGTCATTTTTAAATTTGCAGATTTTTCCTAAGTGTTTTTTTTTTCATTAGGACTGATGGTTCCTACCAAATCTTCTAAGAGAATGATATTTTCACTATCATATACAATCAATTTTAGTAATATTCTCAAGCCCTCTGAGATTTTGAAAGTAAAGCATCTGCAACTTTACAATACAGATGCTCCTTGACTTATGACAATGCCCTGTTCCAATAAACCCAATCATGAGCTGAAAACGTGAGTTGAAAATGCATTTAGTACACATAGCTGTACACTGTGAATGTTGTTTATTTGCCCTTGGGATCACACAGTTGTCTGGAAGCTGTGGCCCCGTATAGCTGCCCAGCATCTCAAGAATGCATCCTACTGCCTATGGTGAGATCAAAATTCAAAGTATGGTTTCTGCTTAACACCTTTATTGTTTTTGCCCCATCGTAAAGTTGAAAATTTCTAAGTCAAACCATTGCAAATGGGGACCATCTGTATTGATTGGGCAAATTAACTTCAATCTTGAAAGGATACAAATCCCTAGTGTGGTTCCTAACGGAGTGTGACTATGGCCACTGCTTCTGCATCACCCATTGAGCTGTGGAGATGAGGTGGAATCACCTGAACTGATGGCCCTCACTGTGTGATCCATTCCAGCCACGTTCTCAGGATGTCATGCTATGTGACCTTGGGCAAAACAAACTCTGAGTGTAGACCATGCAATGCCAAATACAATCTTCTCATCAGAGATGTTCTGAGAACCACCAGATGAAATTGCTACAGTAGTACAAATTTGCAGACATAAAATCTTTCCCTGAAATCAAAATATTATAGAATTGAAAATAATGAGTATAAAAAAACTTTTTTAAAAAAAGACATTTTTGTATAGGAAAGAGAAAAAAGGAAGAGGGAAGGGAGGAAGAAACTGAAAAAGGGAGGGGAAGGAGCAAATGAGAAAGGAGGGAAAGAGAGAAAACTATTTCAGAGATATTTAAATTAATTCTGGATATTGAGATTGTGTATTGGTTTATTTTCTTTTTGATTTTCTGCTTATTTTATAACTATATATGATTTATAAGCAAAAAATTGAATTTTACAAAAAAACGATCTAAATAGAAATGACTGTAGTGCCAGAACTCTTATCATACGTTTTTGCCTGATACCCAAGATTTCTATTTGTTTACTTGCTCCATATATAGTTACTGATTGCTTTAGTTTCTTTTTTATAAAATGTGACTGAAAAATAAATCTGAATTTTGCTTTTCCATAATATTTATTTCATTAATCTCTCCAGACACATTGACCTTATATGTCAGATATGAATTGATGGTTCAACTGTTCTTCAAGCTATAATTTCTTTTTTAGGAAGGTTGAGCCTCTGGCTCCTTATGGCTATCAATTTTGAGGTATTGAATAAAAGATGAAATGCTAACATAATATTCATGTTGGTTTTGTTGGGGGTTGTTTAATTTTGTTTGTTTGTTTTTGGCTTGTCTAGCTCTTTTTGTTCTCTGATAAATAACTGGAAATTTTTATGATGACAAAAATTAATGTAATCTATTAGAAAGAAGCTGAACATATTCATAAAAGGAAATTATGCCTCTATCCTGTATCTTCCAGCTCTACCGCCCAGGTAAACAGGAGACAGATGTTAATGGTGGGAATATGAGATTCAGAGACTACTTCTATAAAATAAGCCCACTGTGCTGACCCCCACATGCTTTCTTTTCCAAGAAGCAATTTACCTGCAGCGTTGCCTGGCTTAAGTGGACAGGCTATGTCACATTACTCAGCAAACTCTACCTGTTATCTGAAGGACAAACGCAGACCCAAAATAACATCAATAAGAGGAACCCAAGTTACCCTAGACTTTTATGTGTCTTTTCATAGACCAGGTCCTGAAACCCAGGGAGATAAGGATAATTCCTCCTAACCATAATATCTCTAAGAATTTATGGTTAAGAATCCAATAAGAACTGGTCAGCATGGGCCAAAGTGACCTAAAGTTGCCATGGCAGTTGGGACTTGAAAGTCTAATGTCATCTTTCTGTCAGTCAAAAGTCAAGAAGAGGACCTGGGTGGGACTCTCTGAAAACTTCTATGGGATCCCCAATAAAACTAGCGTGAAGATGAGGCACACTTTCCCTCTCTTCTCTGAGAGGACCTGCTCTTTACCTGGGAATGTCCTCTTTCCCTTTTCCTAACTCTTCGATAAACTCAGGCCTATTACTCTGAGTGACATGTCCGAAAATTTTCTGACTTAATCACAAGAATCAGGGTTTGGGGAAGAGGGGTCTTTGTGCTGCTTAAGTTTCCCAGAAGGCCCCAGCCCTCTAACAGAGTAACTATGGGAAGGTAATTTAATGCCTGTTTTCTTTATTTCCCCACCAGTAAAACATGAAAGAGAACTGCTTTTCCTACTTACTGCTCAGGTATCTAATAAAGGGAGAATCGATAATAAATATGGAAGTCCATCTTAATCCATTGCCTCCACACTAGACAATGAAGAGAGAAAGCTGGAAAAATCATGCAAACTTCATTGTTCACGCCTTTTCAAAAAAGGAACGTGATTTTTCATCCTATGGCCTCTGCACAAGAAGGCTGTTAAGCCGTTTTCAGTGATACCAAAAAGCACCAGTGACTACCATAATCTAAGTGTAATTTGCGCACATGAGGGAGCTACTGTTTTCCAATGTTTTATGTTAAAACAAATGTGTGTACCAGAGATTAAACAAAATCAAAACCTGAAATGTTTATCAGAGTTAGCTGTCGTTATTTAATCTAGTAATTTGCCATAGGAGTCAGAATGACTCAATTCTCATCACAACTGTGAAGCTTGGGAAAGTCATTTCAGTCCTATAGGTCTTGGTTTCTTCATCTGCAAATAGACCTTGGAGTAGATGACATCAATAAGTGCCCCTTTCACATCTCCATGTCATAATTTTTGCCTCAGTTGCACTGGAAAAAAAAAAATGGAAGTCAGACAAAAGAGACGGCCCAGGATTTTTGTTCGATCCTCTGCTGCCATCTCGCAGTCAGTACTGTAAGCCCAGGATTTGAACTGGAGGATACTGCTTATTCCTATTTCAGGACTGCCGACGCTGGGGTCGCACCTGCTTGATCTTCTTGCTGTGCTACAGTTAAGTGATTGAATGTCAAAGAAAAAGTTAGTGCATGACTCCTAACACAGAAAATGGTGCACTAAATTTTGTCATTTTCCCCACAGTTTTATTATCATTACCTGTTGAGAGAAAAGTGATTAAGCAGTCAGTGTTAGCTTTACTTGCAGAGTTAGAAGAAACAGTGCATGCTGGTGGAACGGTGCCTGCTCTGTGATTAGCTAATGAAGCAGAGGGGAGAGTCGGGAGAAGAGAGGACAGTAGTGCGCGGAGAATGAACTCTTCCCCGGTGGAATGAGAGGGCGGACCTGCTAGGTGGAGTTACAGAGGAGACCTGTGATTCTTATCCTCCATTCCCTTTCTTTTGTCCCTAACCTCTGACCTTGAAAGAATCCCTTTATGAATCATATGGTTCAAACTTGACACCATGAAACAAAAATACACACAGCCAGAATATGGCCATTCTGCACAAAGCCTTTGTCTGAGTCCTAATGTCAGGGATGCAAGATGGCGGACACTGCCACACTTATCATTCGTGCATTTAGTTCCATCACACTATGCTGATGCTTCTGAGTGAGTTAAATGGAATCAGTTCATATTGTCTCCATGCCTACATTTCAGACCACACAATATTAATGCGGTCAAAATAGAATTATCCAACCTGGGTGATATTAGAGCAAAAGCAAGCCTATTCTACATAAGTATTACGTTATGTTTTAAGTTCAGCAGTTGTGGTTTTTGTGGAATGAGCAGGTAGCATGTTAGAATAAAGGAGAGATTCAATATCACAAACACTTAGTTCTGATGGGCTTTGGGGAAGAAGGGAAAATGAAAGAAATCTTTGAAGGCAGTAAAGGAAGGTATTTGGCAAATCCAGGCAGGGGAAACTCTCTAGACACAGGGAGGGGAAGGCAGAAAGGTATGCAATTAGAAGAAAATTAAGGTGTCTCCAGAAGGAAGAACAGGAACTAAATGAAGAGCATGAAATTGAATTTAATGGTAAGATTAGTAGGGAGAGAGAGGAAAAGCTGCAGAGGTCAGGATGCTAAGAATAAATAGAATGACTGGAAGAAGGAGCGACAGAGTTTTTTTTTTTTTTTTCTTTTTTTTCCCAGTACTAGGATAGGGTCTCATACATGTTAGGCAGGTTACTACATGCCCAGCTCTTTTTAAAATATTTATATTTTGAGACAGGGTCTAGCTAAGTTGCTGAGGTTAGCTTTGAACTTATGATCCTCAGCCTCCTGAGCAGCTGAGAGTACAGACTTCTGCCACCATGCCCAATTAGGTATTGGTCTCAATCTTTTGCTCACATGTCTGATCTGTGTGGTGCTATTTCCTTGTATACAGAATTGAAAGTACTAACTCTCAAATTTCTTCTTTTCCTCTACTTTCTTGGATGCTACGAGAAGCAAATTTCTATAACTAGTGTTTTTGTCACATAAACTTGATTACATTTAAAAAAATTGCCAAGAAGTCTTCAACTTTAGAAAACTTTACCAGAATGATCTGAAAGGATGGTCAATTTACCTGTGAGACTCATTCATTCAAGAAACAAGTATTAAACTATTTTATTAACTGCCCATGTCAGTTTGAGTCTGTTATTTAGTCACACATTCAAGAACATCCTTGGCTTTGTTTTTCATGTATTAAAACACTCAGGTTTTGGCAGAATATTTAAAATATGAAAAAGCAAATTAAAAACATATGAAAGTTCATAAGCAGAATAATCAATACATTTCAGAATTATCATCAACTGTGTGCAGATACTGTTCATGAAATGGAATCCTACTTTTTTTTCTCCCATTGTTGGTGATCAAACTCAGGGCCTATATATGCTTAGCAAGCTCTCTACCACTGAACTACATCCCTAGCCTTGCAATCTTACTTTTTAAAATTAAATTTATAAGGAGAAAATATCCTCAATGTTTCTTTTCCCTCCACTAGACATACAGTTAGTAATCAAGTCCTGTAAATTCTTCCTCCATAATCTCTCAAAATAAATCCCCCTTCCCATCCCTATGCCTCTCTCTTGCCTAATATGAACCATTTCAATATTTCAAGACCATAGCCCTCACCTCCAGCACCTACTCACCACCGGACTAAGAACTATGTAAAATGCCAACAGCATACCTGCAATTGGTCACACCCCATCTCAGACACGCACAAAGGCTTGCCTAGAAAAAAAGAGAAACTTGTCACATCATGTCCCAAATGTCCCTCAGTCTGTCCTGCTTTTTTCCAATGTGATTTCCCCCCAAGGTCTTCACATCTGCACACTTACCTTATGCATTCTATGCCTTAGTTTCTTCATTATAGGGTGGGATAATAACAGTCCTTCTTTCACAAGGTTATTGAAGGATTAAACAAGTGTCCGGAATACAGCATCATCTGTAGTGATACTATTATTATAATTATTATTATTATTTGCAATGTAAGCCCAGCTTCGAATATGCATACATAATCATGTATATTACCCCCATTCCCAACTCTATTTTCTGCTGTCATGCCAAATCTTATTTGCTGAGATGTCTCCCATGATCAGTTATTCTCGGTTATTCATTTTCATATTATTATCTCATTTATTCCTTTTCACATACACCCTAAGAGAATACTTGCTTTTCATAGACCCCAAAGAGAGTTGTTTTGATGGAGTGAAAAATTGTTCCATTCATCTGATCTTGTAACAAATCAAGTACCACGTGTAAGTGGGCCTGGTTACATTACAGGAATATTTCAGTCGAGAGCATAAAACCTACTTTTATCACACAGTGAAATCTATTTAAAACATTCTTTTATAAAAGCTGTGTTGCCTAAAGTCTGGATTTGGAATCACAATTCCAAAGGGGTCCTTGAGAAAAGGTTTTAGAAGAGCTCCTAACCTAAAACTGAACCATGTGAGATAGAAGAACATCTCTTGTTTTTAAATATCATAGAAAAAGATTTTCAAACCACCTACATAACCTAGTATAAAACTGTTGTATCAAAATACCAAAATACTTCCACTGTGGTAGAAATTATCCTGTAATATCTACCCCCTGTTTTTCTCTTTTATGTACAATTGAAACCAATTAGTACCTTTCGATAGAATAATAATTCTGCTTTTACACTTCTAAGCATATGTTTGTCTTTGATTAAATAAATACCAGCTTCTTTGGGTTTGCTGTGTAGGTCTTAGCAATCTAATTATCTCTATACCTTTTCACTGAACCTATCCATAAATTTCTCACATAAACATGTATAGGCCAAAACAGTAAAAAGTATTCAGGTTTCATTTTTTATACATTTAGTAAAAAATAAGAGCACGGGTGCTTCAGCTAGACATTTTGCTCTGATGTTAGAATTGCCTGTTTTACTAAATGACCAAATAATTTATATCTCTTGGATAATAAGAAACTTGAATATACTTTAATGCTTTATTAGATATTTATTCATAGTTTTTTATTATTTTATGCTTTCATGCGATTCAATCATATTTATATCATGCTTACCTGCATTACTGCTATAAGCATAGGATCTTTCCATATCCACACTTATTTATGTTTTTAACTGTAAACATTCTAACTTTGGTGTTTAAATCTTTAATGCTCATGGTTTTATTTTGCTTGCTTACCTGTTTTTTGCAGGTCACTTCAGGTAAAATATTCCGTTTTTCCCTAGGAATTCAAAATACTTTATAGTTTTATATTTTGTTTACAGTAATTTCTCATAGAGACAAAGGATCTGCTTTAGAAAAAAGGTGTTTTTTGTTTTTTGGTTTTTTTGGTACTACAGATTGAACTCAGGGGCACTCGACCACTGAGCCACATCCCCAACCCAATTTTGTGTTTTATGTAGAGACAGGGCCTCACTGAGTTGCTTAGCACCTCGGCTTTGCTGAGGCTGGCTTTGAACTCGCGATTCTCTTGTCTCAGCCTCCCTAAGTGCTGGGATTATAGGCTTGGGCCACCGCACCCGGCTAGAAAAAAAGTATTTTTAATTGATCTCTGTGTCTGTTTTATATCTGTTGTAAATAGGTAAGATACATTTTGGTTACATAATTGAAATTTATTTTAAGACATTAAGCATGTCTAGATAACTTTTTAAAGTTGTGCTAAAATATATACAGTATGAAATTTTGTATTTTTTAAAATACTTTTTAGTTATAGATGGACATAATATCCTTGTTTTTTTAATGTAGTGCTGAGGATCAAACCCAGCACCTCATGTGTGTGAGGCAAGCGCTCTGCCACTGAGCCACAACTCCAGCCCTTGAAATTTTGCATTTTAACCATTTTTATTTGTACTATCCAGTGGCATTAAGTGGATTTACACTGTGTGACCATCACTCCAGAACTTTTTCATCATCTCACACTTAAATAAGGAACAGTTCAATAAGTGAGAGGGTCTTCCTTCTCTCACTCCATAACATCTTCTCATGGTGCCATGCTGTTTTCCTCATGTCCTCAATAGGGTATGTTCCTGTCATTGGCCATGATATTGGTCAATTGGGCAATCTCTTGAGTCCCTCAGCTGGTGGGCAGGTTGATATAGTTACTAGCCCAAATCCTAAGAACTCATATGTATTCTTGGGAGACAGGACTGAGGCAAGACTGGGCAATACCAGGAGCTCTATTGATTCACTTGGATGGGGCTCCTGAAAGCAAGTCTCCAGACCTCACTGATGCTGTGGCTATTCCTGACCCTATGGTCATTGTACCTTCCCAAATGCAATACGCTCTTGTGATATCAACTGTCTCTGTCTTTACTGAATGAATTTAGAAAGTGAAACAAAAATAAGGATGGGTTTAGTATTCAAATTATATCACAAACAAAGGCCTGACTACACTGAATTGGTAAGCCTTTTGGCATTGTGAGTGGTTTCGGGACCATACCTTGGAGGGGCAACTTTGTACTATCTTTTCAAGTAAGCAGGTCCTTTTTTTTTTTTTTTTTTTTCCCCCAGTACTGTAGATGGAGCCTCAAACATGCTAGGCAAGCACTCTACCACTGAACTACATCCTCAGTCCTATTTTGAATGTTTCTTTGAGAGTGTTTTTGAATGAGATTAAGATTTAAATTGGTGGACTTAAAAAATAATAATAAAGATCACCCTACATAATGTGGGCAGTCCATATCCAAATTGTTGAAGGCCTGAATAGTACAAAAGACTGAAATTTTACAGGCAAGAAAAAATTCTTCAGATTGACAGCCTTCGGACTTAAACTGCAGCATCAGAGACTTCCCCAGCAACCAGCAGCTTTGGGACTTGTTGGCCTCTGTAATCTTTTTTGTACCACCAGTTCTTTAAATAAATTTCCTCTTTCTCTCTCTCTCTACACACACGCATGCACGCTCGCGCACACACACACACACACAATTGGTTCAGTTCCTCTGCTAATACAACAAATGTCACATAACAAGTATTAAATTTGCTTGGGAAAATCCTTTCCCTACTTGGACTGTTCATTTAGAGCAGAATTTATACTGGTTTTTGGATGATCAAACTCAACTGTAGGATAAAACAGCCTTCTCTAAGCTTTAGTATGTGATAAAAATCCTCAAGGAAACTCCACTTCATTTCAAACACTTACTTTCACTTCATGAAAGTGAATTTTCCTTACAATATTCTGTTAAACCTGGGCCTAGGAACATTTAAAGTGCATCAACTTGTTACTGTTAAATATTCATATTTGCACTGCCAAGCAATGTTGTATTTTAATACCAATCACATTTTTTAGGAAGGAAAGAACTTGAACTTGCTGGAACAGATTACCTTCTTGAAACTTCCAAACTTCTGTCACACTCCTCTCAGATCTTTATTTTCTTTAGCACACGTTCTACTTTTCTGCTCCCGTTGGCATTGTTTGTATATTAGTCAGTAAGTAAGGCAAGATGACAATAATTAAATATCACTTGAAGTTCAGAGACAAAGTAATTAAATTTGAACTTAAATCTTTCTGAAATAGGTACCTCACTTGTATTTCACAGAGAGGAAATTCTACTTGCATATTAGTAGGAATATAATTATCTTGTTCAAAATACGAGATCTTTCAAGAAACAATACAATATTATCTCAGGTAAAAAGGGTAATCAGAAATTCAAAGAAGATTTTTCTAACAATTATTGTACCTATTCAGGAAGTGATTGTACTTTCCTCATACAAAAACTTTTGCCACAGTCCAGAAAACTTCCAAGAAATCCTCTCTTTTTACCTCCCTTAATGTGAAAGAAAAACAGGAGAAAATGTGAAGTCTCTGTGAGGCAGCGCAAGCAGCATAACCTGCTACAGACTTGCCAAGCAATGACAGCTGCCATCCATTTTTTCAAGAAACTGCAAGAAACAAAGAACACCTGGAGGATTCCCAAGGTAGGCTGGGCCCTCTCCAGCACATGGGTCTAATCCCTGCCCACTGGGTCAGAGTGTGAGAGAAGGATGATCTTTACCCAGAATTGGGCGTGGTGAATGAATGTCCCTGGATTGTCAAATCCAGCTTCGCCTATCAGTAATCTAATTCAAATTCACCTCCTGCACTGAGGAGCTATTCAATTTCCTATTGCACTGCAACTTTAATTCAGCAGTTTCCCTTATCCTACATCCAGCATTGATTAAGGAATCCAAATGCAAAACTCCAAGTTGCATTACAAGCGAAGGCTGTGCGTCAGTGCTGAAGTGACAATCATCCCCATTCTCAGTGTGAACTGGGAGCAAGTGCTAATTAAAATTATAAGCTAGAGAGAACATGCATTGAGAAAGAGAAGCCATCCCTAACCAATAATTCCAGGGATAAATCATACTTGATTTGCTAACATATAGATGTGTCCAGGAACTATGATCTACAAATGTCTTGAATATGGTTCTAATCAATCTGCAGAACAATAATCAAGGAGGCATATAATTAGAACAGGCTCATAACGACAAGCAGCACATAATGCTGTGTCACCTTGAAACAGTGCAGAGCATCCTGTCTCCCAAGTCATAACTGATGCCAAATAGAGGCAGTTTCTTCGTCTGAAATGCACCCTGATAGCCTTGTGGCTTTCCTCGTGAGGCAGTTTCAGACTTCCACCGTGTCCTGTTCAAATTTGATTGAGCCTCCTGATCTTCCTGTCCTCTATTCCTCCTACTCTGGCCCTTTTTGTGTCTCATAGGTTTCTGACCTGAGAGGCCCATTGTGACTGCAGACTAACCCCAGGTGGCAATGTGCAGTCAGTCATGAAAGATGAGCAGACAGGAAACTGTGAGATCATGAGTCCATCGTGTTCTTTTGCAAGCTACTGGCCTCTAGGAGTTCTTGGTGTCACCATTGGGGTAGGCATGGCATTTGAGTAGAGCAAGAACAGTGTTCTGGGACCTTCCATGGATCTCATTCATCCCGCATCAGAGACTAGCGCAGTTAATCAGGAAAGAACAGCATGGGGAGAAAAATAGCATTTGGTAGAGACTGACAATGATATTCCAGCCCATGTCTACAGCTCTCAGAGTGCCCTTGACAGAACCCTTATTTCCCTCACTTTCCTCCTTCTGCCCCTCAAGGATAACAAGTGCATTCCTGACTTGGGGTCTTTTAACTTGCTGCTGCTTATGCTTGGAATAGTGTATCTCCAGATCTTTAAGCAAGATCTTCACTATTCAGGTCTCCAACTCACACATCTATTCCTCATCCTGGTCTTTCCTAATGTTCTAGCTAGGCCAGTCTTCTTACCACAGTGACCCTTATCATTTACTCTTCATGTGCAACATCTGGAGCGACACTGCCTGCATTTGAGTGTGGTGTTTCTATCTACCAACTGTGGGACATGAGGTAGGGACTTCAGTACTGTTGTTCAGCATCTTTAGCTGCAAGATGAGGGTCATGAGAACAGCTGTTGGGTTTATTTTGAGAATGATATGAAGTAATACATGTCTTTAGAATAGAAAAGAGCCTGCGGGTGACCATACTATATACATGATTGTTGGTATTTTCTTCATAGCACCTATTGGTAGCTGAGGTTACCTTCTTTGTGATTCTAAATGTTTATTAGGAGGACAGGGAATCTGCTTTGTTTCTTACTCTGCTCTCAGAAGCTAGAAAGATACCTGGAACAATATTTTATTTGGTACCTGCTACCAAATTTTTGTGTAATTTATTAAGTGTTCAATAAATTATTATTGTCTAGACGTTGAATGATTTCAAACATCTTATGATACTGCCTTCAGGTTTTCAAATAAGATGATACTGGACCATAGTCTGTGTTCTGCCACTCTCTAGGTCTATGATTTAAAACTGATTATTTAACCTATTCAAGTTTTGGTTTTATCATTTCTGAAAGAAATAATAATGTTGTTGTAGTCACACTGATCTCCCTCAAGTCATCTAGTGTCTTATCCTGTTTGCTTTTCATACAGTTTTCCATCTATCTAGAATACTCCTTCTCTCCTTTATTCATTGGCAAACTCCTATTTATCCTTCAAAATCCAGCTCTAACACCATATCCTCAATAAATTTTTTGGGGGGACTCCTTTTCATCAATCATTTTCTCTTACATACTGTTTTTACAATATGTAATCTTTTATCTTATTTGGTTCTAATGATTCTTTTAAAATAGGTGTTTCTGTTTCAAGTTGTTATCAGTCATGTAATAACAAGGTCCATAGGAGCTTAGGCTTGACTTGATTTTTAATCTTCAGCAAGTCACTTCACATTGGTAAGCCTGTTTATTCATCTATAAAATGGAGACAATAGTATTTGTGTCATGGAATTAGTACCAGAATTATAATTTTTAAAAACAAGAGCCAGGTGTGGTAGTGCATGCCTATAATCCCAGTGACTTGGGAGGCTGAAGCGGGAGAACCACGAGTTCAAAGACAGCCTCAGCAACTTAACAAGGTCCTGAGCAACTCGTCTCAAAATAAAGAATAAATAAATAAGTAAGGGCATGATTCTATACTTAGAAGATTCAAAATATTCCACCAGAAAACTTCTAGAACTAATAAATGAACTCAGCAAAGTAGCAGGGTATAAAATCAACACCCATAAATCAAATGCATTTCTATACACCAGTGATAAATACTCTGAAAGGGAAATTAGGAAAATTACCCCATTTACAATAGTGTCAAAAATAAATAAATAAAATATCTGGGAATCAAACTAACAAAGGAGATGGAAGACCTCTACAATGAAAACTACAGAATGCTAAAGAAAGAAATTAAAGAAGACCTTAGAAGATAGAAAGATCTCCCTTGTTCTTGGATGGGCAGAATTAATATTGTCAAAATGACCATATTACCAAAAGTATTATATAGATTTAATGCAATTTCAATCAAAATCCCAATGGCATTGCTCATAGAAATAGAAAAAGCAATCATAAAATTCATCTGGAAAAATAAGAGACCCAGAATAGCCAAAGCAATCCTTAGCAAGAAGAGTGAAGCAGGTGGCATCACAACACCAGAACTTAAACTGTACTACAAAGTTATAATAACAAAAACAGCATGGTACTGTCACCAAAATAGATTTGTAGACCAATGGCACAGAATAGAGGACAAAGAGATAAATACACATAAATACAATTATCTCATACTAGAAAAAGGCACCAAAAACATATTAGAGAAAAAAATAGCCTCTTCAACAAATGGTGCTGGGAAAACTAGAAATCCATATGCACCAAAATAAAACTAAACCTCTATCTCTCACCATGCACAAAACTCAACTCAAAGTGGATCAAGGACATAGGAATTAGATGAGAGACCCTGTACCTAATAGAAGAAAAAGTAGGCTCAAATCTTCCAAATGTCAGATTAGGCCCTGACTTCCTTAACAAGACTACTAAAGCGCAAGAAATAAAATCAAGAATCAAAAAATGAGATGGATTCAAACTAAAAACCTTCCCAGCAAAAGAAACAATCAATGAGATGAAGAGAGAGCCTACAGAATGGGAGCAAATGATGAGCACATGCACATCAGATAGAGCACTAATCTCTAGGATATATAAAGAACTCAAAAAACTTAACACCAGAAAAACAAAAAACCCAGTCAATAAATGGGCTAAGGAACTGAACAGACACTTCTCAAAAGAAGATATACAATCGATCAACAAATATATGAAAATATGTTCAACATCTCTAGTAATTTGAGAAATGCAAATCAAAACTTCTCTAAGATTTTATCTCACTCCAGTCAGAATGGCAGTTATCAAGAATACAAGCAACAATAAGTGTTGGCAAGGATGTGGGGAAAAGTCATAGTTTTACATTGCTGGTAGAACTGCAAATTGGTGCAATCAATCTGGAAAGCAGTATGGAGATTCCTTAGAAAATTTGGAATGGAACCACCATTTGACCCAGCTATCCCACAGCTTGGTCTATACCCAAAGGGCTTAAAAGCAGCATACCACAGTGACAAAGCCACATCAATGGTTATAGCAGCACAATTCACATTAGCTAAACTGTGGGCCCAACCTAGATGCCCTTCCACAGATGAATGGATAAAGAAATTGTGGTATATATATATACAATGGAATATTACTCAGCATTAAAAGAGAATAAAATTGTGGCATTTGAAGGTAAATGAATGGAATTGAAGAATATCATGCTAAGCGCACTAAGCCAATCCCAAAAAACAAAGGCTGAATGTTTTCTATGATAAGTGGATGCTGATCCATAATGTGGGGGGAGGCATGGGATGAATGGAGGAACTTTAGATTGGTCAAAGGGGAGGGAGGAAAGGGGAGTGGACATAGAGTAAGGAAAGATGGTGGAATGAGATGGACATCATTACCCTAGGTACATGGGTGACTACACAAGTGGTGTGACTCTCCTTTGTGTATAACCAGAAAAGTGAAAACTTGCGCTCCATCTGTGTATTGTGAATCGAAGTGCATTCTGCTGTCATGTATAACAAATCAGAAAAAATAAATAAAAAGGGATGGGGATGTGGCTCAATGTTTAAGCACCCCTGAACTCAATCCCAGGCACCAATAAATAAATAAATGTATAGATCGGTAGATAAAGGTAATGTTCCTAAAGAGTTTAAATACTTGGCAAACAGTAGGTGATCAATATGTGTTAGTCATTACCTTTATTATTTCAAGAGAAGGGACATTCGCCATTTTACCACTGACTTTTATACATGAAACACACTGTAGACACTCAGGCTATATTTACTAGATGAAAGAAAAGTGAAACAAGTACAGCAAGAGATGTGTGGGAAAGCTTTGTTAGAAAGGAGGCAAAAGGAATCGAAGGGAAAAATAGAGAAGTAGAAAAACTGGCCCACTTCTCTGCATTAGATAAACATTTTTTAACAAGCTAAATTAATATTCCGTAAGGAGCCTCAGAGCCTGCTCATCTTTGCTCTCATTAACCTAGATGGCTGTCCCCAGCCGAGGATCACCCTCATGGTGGAGCCACCTGACCTGGAGGGACACGTGCATTGGACATAGAAGGTTACTGAGAAGATTTCCTGGCCACAGGGCTTGAGGATGATTACCACATCTAGTTGACATCCTGATAACTTTCTAAAAGTTAAAGCCTTGAGATGTTAATGCTGCTTCCAATTTCTTCCTGAAGAAATAAAAAACTGCTGTCCACTGAGTGCCCATCACGTGCTAGCCTCCACCCTAAGGCACTTTACGCATATTAGTCCTCATCCGCAACCCTTGGCAAGGTAGGTTGATTCCGATTTTATGGAGGAGAAAACAATTTGAGGGAGGCTAAGTAATTTGCCCAAGAGAGAGCAAAGGCTTAAACCTATATCCATGTGAATCACAAGTTTCCATAACCAAAATACCTCTATTTCATTAAATTATTTACATGAATATCTGATCAGATGAAAAATTGAGATAAATACATAAGAAATGGAAACATTCAAGGATTTGCTGCTTTACCTTCACTTTTGTATTAAAATATGTGATAAATACATTAGATACTATAATTATTGTATTAAATGATTGATTATGTGGATGTATTTCTTTTATCAAATTAATTTCCGATTCAGCAGTGTGAACAACACATTGTCTGGTTAATCAAAATTGTTTTCTGCAGGGACAAAGGGTTTTCTTTGAGTATGGATTTGTTGGTTAGAGTCTCAACTATTTTTCTTACAAATACCCCACCTTCAGTTTTGCTTTCTCCGAAGGGGCCAAAAATATACAGATTTTTTTTTTTTTTTTGTCTACAAAAACTTTTTCTGTTGTTTCATTCACAACTAACTTAGAAGTAAATATCTAGTGTTTCATACTTATTCTCCCCTCACTCATTTAATCAGTATATAATATTTAATAAATTAATTGTAAGGCAGTGCAACTGCACATACATTTGGTTAAAAAAAATAATATAATTGGGGCTGGGATTGTAGCTCAGTGGTAGAGCGCTTGCCTTGCATGCGTGAGACACTGGGTTCGATCCTCAGCACCACATAAAAATAAATAAAGATGTCTGTGTCCATCTACAACTAAAAAATATTTTTAAAAAATAATATAATTGACATATTACTCTGCTGGTAAAAGATGTGAGAATGCAAAGAGAGAACAGCCTGCTGGCTGAGCTTAGTATATCAAGGGCTGCCTGTTCATTTAACAGAGTGTGGTGAGCAGAAGTCACTATGGAAGGTTAGCTAAGTGGGGATCTGTTTGGAGTGCTTTTAACGTATTAATTTTGCTATTTAATGAAGGGGCCTATCCAAAATTTGCGATCACTTTTGTTTTAGATTTGATGTAACTGAAGCTTGAAGTGTTGGATATACGTCTAATGACACAGAGCATTTAAATGGAGCTGCTGGAACTGGAGGCCAGGTCCCTTTCAATGGCCATGACTAGGAAGATGACAGAGAGCATGGAAAGCCATGCTCCTTTTTAAACATTTGTGTTGATCTAGCATAACTTTGAGGGTAGATATGGACAGGATCAATCTCTAGATTTTAGCTCACCATGTTGTAGGAGTACCTGCTGAGCCTGCTACTGACACTTTGACTTTTCATTAAACATGATATAAACTGATTAAATATCTGTGGCAAAATGAGACTTGTTAAGGCAACTCTTTTTAAAAGACTCACTAGGGCTAAAATACTAAAAATTTACTATCGAGTTAGGTGTGCTTAAAATAACCAAAAAGAATAGAGAAAAATCATAAAAATATCACCCTACATGTCACAGGACGACATTAGGAACATGAAATCAACTTCCCTGGTGTGTCCTATCCTCACAGTTTTCTCTCTGGATTGTTTCTATAAGACTACATAGCTTCTAAAATTTTAGGAGTCCTCTCTTCCTCACGCAGTACTACAATTACACGTAGGACTGAAATGCCTGAGACTCTCAATGCCACCTTCTTTGTGGTCATACTTCTTATTATTAAAAAAGAAAGGGAGAAAGAAAGGGAGGAAAAAAGGAGGAAGGAGATTTTTATTTTTTTAATGTAAGAAATAAATATATAACTAAGGGGAAATTAAAAAATAGAATTAAGGAGAAATTTAAGTATAAACAAGTTTATAGTCCAATAAAGATTAAAGATAATACTAAAAAATAACATAAAATAACATTTTAAAAAAGAATACTAAGCATCGAGATAAAAGAGGACAATGAGATAAAATGAAATAAAAGAGGAAACTCAGAATCATACACAAACACAGAGGCTAAATTCATAAAATGAAAAGGTTATATAAAAATGTAGAAGTGATTACGAACTAAAATGGTGACACAAATAAACAATAAAACACAAGAGTAAGGGAAAAGACTTGAAAAGGAAAGAAATGAAGGAGGGAAGCAGGGAATGAAGAACTGTAGGCAGGAGCCAGAGGCAGAAGTTACGGGCATCAACAAAGCCATTTGGACCGTCAGGTAGAATGGCCACAAGAGACCTGGTCCCTTTATTAGTCAAGGTCAGATCCCTTTGCCTCTGTGATTCCAGGACCAGCTATGTAATGAGCAGTCCCTAAAGGCAGTGCACAAGGTTTTTGGTGCAAATTAACTGCTGCAGAGCTCCTGGGGGCACTGGAAGGGGGTCAGTCTGTGCCAGTTGAGCAGTACTTAAGCATTTGGGCTTAAGCAAGCACGAAGCAAAATTCGAATTCCTACCCAACCTACCACTTCTTCATTGGCTAACTTGAAGTACTCAAGTACTCAGTTTCCTTATTTGCAATAATACCTTGGACAATTATGAGAAGTTTTGCAATCAATTGTAAAAGGTTAGAACTGGAGGTGTAGCTCAGCGGTCAAAGTACTTTTCTAGCATGTGTAAGGTGCTAGATTCAATCCCAGGCACCGAAAAAATGAAAAAAAAAAAAAAAAATCATAAGGGTCAGCATAATATTGCCTTAGTGGACTACACTGTCAATGACCTAACTTACAAGGACCTCCTAATCAGCTTGCCTTTCTAAGCTGTCTTATGTAACTCAAGGATCCTGTAGAACACATTTTGAAATAAAACGATACTATTTATTGTAATTGTTCACTTTTTAGAGCAAAAGATTAGGTCTCTGGTCAAATGCTGGAAGATAGAGAAGACTGTGAAATTTAAAACCTTGAATTCTGAGATATACATACATTATTTAATTTTAAACAACAGTAATTTTAAGAGTGTAAGAAAACGTGTTAACACTTCGGCATTTTATGATTTTTGTGGTTGTCACAGCCAAGTTAGGCAGGGAAATACAAATACTTAACATAAATTCTTAGGTTTTGTTGTGGTTTTGAGTTCCACTGCCAACTGAGTAAGCAATTATTATTTTTTTTGGTCAGGGGAGGACAAGTATTTTCCCCATTACAATTACTTTCTGATGGACATGAAAAAGTCATTATTTGAAGGGGACAATCAGTAAACAATAATGAATTTCACATACGACTACCACCCAGTTGATGGGTAATATTTTATAATACTTTATCTTTTAGAGGTAAGTAGATTATCTTTTGCCAGGGAATTGTTTTTCTCATACACTTTGACTTATTTAAACTGACTTGCTGGCTTCGTTTTCCTTTACAGATCTAGAGACTCAAAACAAAATCCCTGCTATCGCTGCCAGCAGACTCTGTAAAGTATTAGGAGTATTCTCGGAACTCAAAGTAAAAGCAGAGGTGACCCATGTTGGTTAAGAGTTTCTATTCTGGCATCAAAGAGGAAACATTCTGGTGCAGGCTCTGCTATTCACCACCTGTGAGACCTCCAGAAAATTTTGTTTTGCAAAAGTGGATAATGAGTACCCTCCTCAGAGGACTGCTGAGAGGATTAAGTGCAGTAAAACACCATTCCGTATAAAGCCTGAGACATATTTGAGCATCTCTTAAAAGATAGGTACTAGGAATTTTATTCCCATTGCAATATGCAAATAGCAAATGAGACAGACTCATTGGTCTCTTTAAAAAAAGACAGCAATTCTTGTTTGGTATTTCCTTTATTATAGTGTTCAAAGAATGTATTGTATGCTAGCACTGTGCTTTAGTTTAAGAGCCATCTATTTATTAAGATTTGTATTTCAGCAAAAAAACACAAATGAATCTTTCAACTAATCAATAACTTTGATACCTATCATTATTGTTCCTGGGTGGTTCTAGATAGTGGCTGTCAGCCTTTTCCAGAGAATATCAAAATATCAGTCATTTGGCCTCATAAAATCAAATAAGAAAGCCATGTTGCTGTGACTGCCAAAATGCTTTTTAAAAAGCTTAGTTCTGACATATGATTTAAAAATGCTTGTGAAATTCTTCATAAATTGAACATTTATCACTAGTCTCTTATGCTTACACAATATTGATTTAAGATTAACTATGCCTTTTAAACATTTTGAAGAGATTGTGGTCTTAGAGCTCCAATAACCAAATAATAGAAAAATGTGTGAAAGATTTCTAGAGCAGTATTTTTTTTCCCCCACAGCAGTTAGATTCTGGTAAGCTAAATTGTATCAGGTTACCTGTTATATTATTTATTTCATAGCATGATCTATGTTAAATGCCATATATCTAATGGCATTTCACAGAATGCATTAATTCAGAAAAATCTGCCATTGAAAACAATAGGTTTTAAAAATCAAACTGGCCTCTGGAGACTTGAGAAACTACACACTTAATAAACAGGATGGCCATCAGAAGAAGGACAAAGACTCCAGAGAAGCCTCATTAGGAAATGAGGAGTGGTCTATTGCCAATATTTGAAAAACACTTATAGTACATTTAATTAGCTTAATTACATGGTGCACTTACAGCTTATTGTTAATGCCCTTTGACAGAGATATGTTACCCTTGTCTTGAAAGCTGGGTGGCCATAGGGCCTTGAGATGAACTTGGATAACTTCCAGGAGTTCCCATTAGTGCCCTACATTTTGCTACAAGGCACAAGTAATACATGCAAAACACATGTTGGTTAAAAATGTGATATCCTTCTTAAACATTCTAATTTTTCTGCTTGGTGCATTTGGCTAACATAATGCATTCCTATGATCATTAGGAGAATCACACTGACATACAGAAAATTCTCATCCCCCACCACTCATGTGATAATTAAGACTGTCATGAATTATCTTCAAACCCAGTACCATTCACTTATCCTTTAGAACTAATGCTTCTAGTCTGCCAATACATGCTGGTTAAGGACTACTCCAATTCAACTTGTGGCTCAGTAGCAGGAAGCATGTGATTTGGCTTTTTCACCAAAAAACAAGCTAACTGTATTACACTATGAAGTAACTCTCATCTAATCTTCAAAACGCCAGGACCTCTTCATACTGATGTTTCAGATTTAATGCAGTAAATTCATGGAAAGAGAAATATCTGGAACACAGGAACATGTGAACTCTTGTTACTAAGTTTTATTGGTAAAATACTGCAGGGAGTACTAGCTTTTAAGAAAATTTCAGTATCAAGAAAATATGAAGAGCTGTTTTTATTTCAGGAATTCAAATTATTATGCATTCTTTCAAGGTTTTTGACTTAGAAGATTTTAATTGCAATAAAAATTTTACTGAGTTAAATTTTTACAAACGCCCCAATGTCAAAAGAACATATTAAAAGGTTAGTTTTAAGCCAGAGGTTCAAAGTTGAATTGATGGAAAAATCCATTTTCTCTTTTCTCGTTTAATAATTAAAGCATCCTGAATACACCCATACAGTAAGTGCATGTGAGCGTTTCTTTTAAAATTTGGCAAGGAATTTGTGCATTCTTTTTTCTTTTGGAGGTGAGGATAGTGAGGATATTCTACCAAATAATTGCTGCTTTACTGGTTAAAATACTACATGTCACTACTCAAAGAAATGTGGATGAACTGGAATTGACAACATATTTAAGTGATTTACATATATATTCTTCTACATAAATGACTATAAAATCCAGTACGATTAATATATATGTAGTATAATATTTTTTTTCAAATAGAACATACACTTTTTGAAAAAATAAAAGATGTCAATGTAGACTAACCTTTATCAGTCACAGCTAATAAATGAACAAAAGCACCCTTATTATTAATGAACTAGTAGAGTAACTGTCCCTGGGGAGAGGTATACAAATGCAACTTTCTAAGTTCACAGTTGTAACTCACCACAAAAGAAGTAATCGGGGGATGTGGAAATTCATGTACAGGTGAAGACCAGACAGATCCAAAGAAAACAGGCTAATAACAAGTGCACTGGCATTTAAAGACAGTAAATTAATAATGTTAAACAAATCTAAAAATCTACCTTGTACTAGGGATGATCCTAGATGGAATTTAAGGCAACATTAACATCTTTTATAAGAAATCAGTTTTGAAAATGATTCTTTTGATGGCAAAGATAAATGAAAACTTCCAAATTGTATTCTATAAGATAAAGATCCATAATAAATTACTTTTACTACAGAGAATACAAACCCTTTAGGTACTATTTACTTGTTAATACCATAGTAGAGTTTTGAGAACTGCTTCAAGAGAAAGAGATGGGACTAGTAAGCACAATGCTCGTTGCTGCCTTTCTTCATTTATTCTTTTTTAAAAAATTACCAAAATAGCCTGACCCTAGTTAGGTGTTCACTAGGAAGAATATATTACATAATACTGTAGTTTCAGGCTCTGAAAAGAAAAAGTAAAACAGGACTGAAAATTTTATTTATAGTGCCCTTTCCCAGCAAATAAAGTTTTGTAAAATTCCTGAAGAATTTTAACAAATACAATTATGTGGACTTTTTTCCTCAGAGGATTGTTACATTTAATTTCAGTACTTAGTGTCTACTTCACTATATCCACTTTTAGATACATGAGTGCACACTTAATATTCTTTCTTACTCTTTTTAAATTCAATAGACATGACCAAGTATGCTCACATAAAATAAAGTGATTTCTAACTTGGTAGAAGCACTTGAGAGAACCACTAACTTTAGAAGAATTTGGAATAAATGCTCGTGATATAAACAGGAAAATCTATTTGTTGAGATTCAATTATATGATTTTTGAACTTGGAGCAAAACCTTTCAATGATAAGAAATACTGTCATTCATAGCTGTCTATAGAGATACTAATAATCCTCAAACTGCAGAAGTATGTTTTAGGAATTTCTCCTCAACATACTGCTGAAAAATCAATTTAAGAAAAAAATTTTTTATGATGCCCAAATTTGATGGTATAATTCCCAAACCTTCTTTTATTTATTTACGTTTTTTAGTTTGGGTGCAATGCAACAACAACAAAAATACCTCTAGCATATTTCCCTATTGAAAACTTATCTGTCAGATTTTGTGCATATGTAGTAGGTAATTAAATACAAATTTATTCTTTTTAGCATGAAGAATGAACAGGCAACTTAATGGTATTCTTTTACATATCCATGGATTACCTAAACCATGAAGTCACCTAAACCAAGGGGAGGAAAGAGTGCGAAAGGATCAATGTGTTAAAGCCAATTATGTATCATATATAAAAGTGCACATTAACTACTTGAAAAAATTCACATTTATTTACTGTCAAACCGTGTTAAACTTTACACTGGATATTAGTGATGGGCTCATTATTAACAGGTTTACACAAAGGGATGAAAAAAAAAAGCAGAATTTTGCTGAAACAATTTACATTTCATTAGAACTTTATCATAAAATAAATTAATCACTAAATATAGGCAGAAGGGATATGGAAGAGTAATATGTTTTATTTTCTTTTTTTAAAAAAAGAATAGGCACCTTTTGTTCACTAGAAAGTTTGTGAGAAGTGCCCAGTGCCCTCTTCGCCCTCTGTTCAAGAATAAACAGAAGGATGACACACAATCTTTTCTAGATTTCACCACATTTGTGCAAGGCATGTCAGAACTGGCTTCAAAGAGTTTTCTCCCCATAAAACACGTTCTTTTGGCAATAAGAAATTTAAATGTAAGAATAAAGACTAACTGGTCAAAGCAGAACACTGTATACAGTGGAAAATAAGTGAAAATGGGTAGAACTTACCATGACAAAGTGTAAGAAAGAACATTTCATAACATATGTGCAACCAAGAGCTTTTCACAATATTTTCTTCAAACTCTTTTAAAATTATTTTAATGACAATTATATTTCAGTTGGACACAAATGTATTTATTTTTACCCTAGCAATAGAACAAAATATAATTTCTTTAGCCATTTTTCATGAGAATAGTTCATTGTACAGTTGAGGAAACATATGAAATAAGGCCTGTGGCTTGATTGCTAGTGGTTAAACATGTTTTCAATCTTTGCCTTAATGTAAAAGATTTGCAGTGAACTGCAAACTGACGCAGAATATCTCTCCTGCTTTTCCAAGTCTTGTCAGGAACAGTAAGGTACAGTAAATTTGTCCCACAGGATTTTAAAGCCTACGTCTTGTATATAATACAATGCAGGCCTCCAAAAATGGTGCAGCCATATTTACAAATTAAGTTCACAAACTGCTGCAGTAAAATGGCTGGAAAGTTTTGTTTTGCTTGTTTCACAATTTCTCTAAACAGCAGCAGAATCTTAAAATACCTGGTTGGCATCTCTTTTCTTTGTAACAAATAATTCATTTTAGTATACTCTGTGTATATACAAAGTTTTTGTATGTTTTATAAAAATTCACAGAACTGCAAGGTTCAGTCATCTTTTTTACACTGGAGAACCACAGGTCAACAGAGCCATCTCTTCAAGCTGACTTTGAGGGAGAGCTGCATGGGGCCAATGGAATCTTTATTTACTTATTAATACTTGCATGTGGCCCTTGGAATTCCTTAGCTGTACTATTAAAGACTTGTCACCAGTTGCATCTGTCCTTCTCTAACATCCCCTTCAGGGATACACCCTTCTTTGTTAATGGGGATTATATAACCATCGCTATTGCCCCTGCTGATCTGGTAGCACATCTGAAGCTGCCGTCCAGCTCCAAGATTTGGCATGCTTTTATAGTAAATGTCCTCGTTCTCACTCCTCCTGGAGGGAGACAGGTCTTCTTCCATGTCGGGGCTGCTCTCCTGATAGGGCGAGTCTCTAAGATTGGGCATGCTTGTGTAAAGAGAGTCTCTGTTGGGGGACTGTAGGTGATCCTCCGCCTCCGCAGTCAGCTGCGAGACATAGCTGTCAGTTCCCTCGGGCTTCGCTTTCTTCTGGGGTTGGTAGAGAAGGGAGTGAGTCCGCTGAGGAATGAGCGGGGCCTCGAGTTCTTTGTGATGGAGCTCCAGCCCTGGGTTGTCACCGTGCATTAAAGATGAAGCATCTGCCACGATTGCGTCATCTTCACTGCTGCTGCCTCCGATCACTGGCTTGACCGGAAGCGTGAGCTCGAGGTTGTGAGTCTTACTGCTGCCCCGAAGATTGTTGTGCACTAATTCTGAAATGATCATTTTCTCAAAAGCGGTATCATTCAGACTTAGTCCACAGTCTACGACTTGCACACTGTCGTTATAGTCCCCCTTGCGCAGTGAGTAGCTGTTGTTGAAATTACCATTTAGCGGTAGAGTATCCATGGCACTTGTATCCCTGGCATTGTTCAGTGAATGTCCTGGAACAGAAAAGGGGGAGTTACCATTACTTCCTTTGTTTCTTTCTAAAGAAACTTTATTTCTTTTGTACAAAATTTTTTAATGTCGTTCAGGACAAAGTTGTATTTGAAAGCTAACACTTGAAAAGTGTCGGGCTTTCCTGCATTCCCAACTATAAACAGTTGCAACCCCTTAGATAATAGGAAAAAGTGTTAAAAAAAAATGATACTGTTTTCCAGGGAGGGAAAATGGCATACAGAATATTACTTTATCAATTTCGGGGAGACCGTAGTTATTCAATGATTTTTGATCAAATCTCTGACACTCTTATGAATAAGACTTCACTCCATGCCCTTGCATAGTTAATGCAAAGCAAATTCATTACTGACATTTACATTTTAAAGTACAAGACTATGGTTTATAAAAATAAAATCAACAGAATTTGTCCTAAACAACACTAAATTAAAAAAGGAATAAGTCACATACAAAACCGAAAGGCAAATGTACAACATAAACCCACATAATTGGCAAGCAACTTTTTAAAACAACGTTCTAACATTTCCTTTGTCTGGAGATGAAATTTTAAAAAAAAGAATGAAAAAAAATGGACAGATACAAAGAATTCATGTTAAACAGAGACAGCCATCTCTCATACTGACTGGACCGAGGGCCCACAAGCACCATCCAACAACACGATAGACGGCAGGTGGAATGACTCACTTTGGACAACTCACATCATGTCTGTCTGCTCAGGCTATCTGGCCTAAGAGTAGCTGATATATAAAAGAAAGTAAAATGATTTATTGTAACATGATGAAGAATTTCTAAGCTTCTCAGCAACTTAGTCAGAGCAAGGGTTCAACAAATTAGATTAACAGCAATAGCAGTCTTTACATTTAGTATTTATTATTTTAATTTATTTTGGTACTAATAATCTCTCTAATAGTAATGGCCCCAGGCTTCTAATGGTCAAAGTTTGCCTGCAGCCCTGCAGTCTGCATCAGTCACAGTGACAGCACCGAATGAACCAGCAGAGTCTACTATACAAGATCAGCCCATAAACACATGGGCATGGAGGTCAAACGCAGAAATGTTAGAGATTTCTTAAGTATGGGTCACAGAAATTAAATTGAGAATAGATATTAACTATGGAATGGGAGAAAGGTGTCAGCCTTGGCTAATATATTTTTATTTCTAACGGAATGAAAGATTGGATAACTCTGCTTGAGATATGGAAGGAAGTTTAGGAGGAAAAAAAAAAACATGGTAACATGCTCTATTCTGATGAATCAGTTGTATTTTCTACAGACACATAAACATGTAAACTAAGACATCACAGTGCTTCTCAAGCAAATGGGGAAAAAAAGAGAAAATTAAGTGATCTGCACAATGGAAAGTTGAGTTATTCATTCTCAAAATCCTAAAGAAAAAAAAAATCACTTGTCTACAGATAGGTCTGTTAAAAAAAAAAACATGAAATGATGTTATTGAAATGAAACTGACCACTGTGAGGCTGCTGCATTGTATGCAAGGCTTGGAGGAGTTTAGGAAAAACTTTTAATTCTTGGAAAAGAATAAGAAATATCCCTCACTCTTAAAGCTGCAGATATCCTAGAAAACTCAATTTCTTTCAGGAAACATATTCAAATTCTCTGTATGGCACAAATTTCACGACCAATGAGTGTCTCACAATTGTTGGCTAAATTATCATTAGCAGGAATGATAATATGGGGGAGAATATTACATTTGTTACTTACTCATGTTAATTTAAAAATGAAAGAAGAAAGAAAGAAAACACAAAACTCTGACCCAGCTTCTACATTTGAAAAATTAATTTGATTTTTATCATACTTCGTGTATTAACAAAATGAAATTATGATAGTTATTTGTAAGGCTTCCTTTGGCTTGACACAGTTTTCTAGTTTGTAAATTCCTATGTGCCACAATTTTATCTGTAAGCTCTACCGTTAGAACACATTTGGCATTTTAAGTTGTAGATGACATATGGATAACATGCTAGTATTTGTTTCCTTTGCAGAGGTTCAATGTTTTCAAACATTTTATTTTCTTTTTATCATTGTTTAAGAAATGTAAAAAAAATACACTGAATAAAATCCAAAAGGTGTTTTCTATGATATACTGCAGATTTAAGGCTTCTCTGGTTTTGAAGAGGCATCTTTTTCTGCCCAAGTTCAGGTAATTCACTTGAAGACTTTCCACAGCCTGTAGCAAGATGACTGTGGGAATGCAGAAATGATAAAGTCAATTATTAAGCATTTTGGCTGACGGTACTTCAGGCTTTATAGAGCAAATTATTTCAGCATTGCATGTACTTAAGTATGGACAGCATTTGCTACAGACCTCTATTACTGACAAAAGGAAGTACAGATAGATGTACAGTTTAAATTTGGTAATATTTTAGTTGCAAATTGTGAACCACTTGCCCGCTGAGTCTACTTCATGACTGCTAGTTATGTTTTAATTGTGCCCGTTAAAAATCATGCTGAAAAAATTTACATTTGATAGGCAAAGTTAAGTTTTACTCCCATACTTGTCTCTCTGTAGGTTGCTAGAGGAAAGCATAAGGAAAGTAAGAAAACAAGAGAATGAAAAGAGAAGCTGCAGTTACGTTAAAAAGAATTTTAAGAAAAAAAACAAAAACAAAAACAAAGTTTTGGGTTCAATTTAGTGGCAAATATTATTCACAAATAGAGATTATATGCTAGCAGTAATTATATAACTTTTCCCCAAATCTCAAAAATTTTAATAGTAAATATATAAGATTTTTAAAAAATAAGCTATTGGCAATAGTAAAGAGGATAGGTTAGTGATAATCTCCCCCCTCCCCCAATAAAAACTATTGGTACAAACTGACTAATATTAACTGTATTCTCAAAAGTTTCCTTAAGAAAAAAGAAAAACTACCATAAAGCTGCACTATACTATAGTTTGGTTATATTGACAATGCTGGATGTAGTTTTCTATACCCAGACATCCAAATTATCTTTATTAACTAGTTCATTCCAGAAGCAATTTTGTCAGCAAGATCTAGAGTCAACTGAACAATGTATTATATAGATATTATACCTCTAAATGATATAAATCTTGAAGATGGGCTCTCGGACCATGTGATGTCAGTCCTGTAATAATATATTAAGATTTATGCCACCTGTGTTAAAAACATGGATAATTATTGTAAATACTATCATGACTGAACTTTTACTATAATATAGTGCAGTTTTAGAAGCCTGGCATGGGCAATACCATAAATTTTTAATTGAGAAATTAAGGATATAATAATAAATATTACGGCAACTTGAGTATTTTAGAAACAGGGCAAAGATCAGAGCTGTGTTTAGCAGCAAAGAAAGGTAGTTTTATTTGTTAAGTGTAAGCACACCTGGTGAGTTAAATACAGGAGCTGAAGGGGCATTACATACAACTGTTTCAGCGAGCAATGTGTTATAGGGGTTGTTAGTGCCGTGGGGTCGAAGAAGAGGGTTTGTTAGTAGGTAATTGCCAGTCATTCCTAAAGCAAAAAAAAAACAACAACAACAAACAGAAAAAAATACATCAGTTCTCTTATTTTAGTGTTACAGTTGCAGTTTTTTTTTTTTTCTTTTTTTAAATTCATCAGGGTAGTGCACAAGTTGGCAATGGAAAATCTGTTGAAATTTTCTGACTGTATTTGAACTACTAATTTGAAGGAGAAAGGGGAGAGGGAAGTTAAATTTCAGTAACTCACAGGTGCTTTCTAAATCCCCCAAGTAAACACCTGTTGAGGATGACATTTACTAATTTATACGAAATCACTGTTAAACAAAAATGGCAATTAAATGCATAGAGATCCACATTATGTTTCAAGATGTTACTGCTTAATATTAAAAACTTCACCACTGAGGCCCAGAGGAGGGAATCTCACACTTCCAGATTTACAGGTGTGGGATTATCCCTCATGAAAACATCTGTGTTAATACCAACTTTGATACAAGCAGGAAGAAAAACAACTTTCACAAACAAGTAAAAATTATGACACATTGCAAAAAGCTTCCTTTAGTAAATGCAAAAGCGTACATGCCGAGGGGGAAAACAACTGTAAAATGAATCATTACAAGATTCAAATTGTATATAACAAGAATCCGTGTTTTATATAATCTCATTTGCCAGGTTTCAAAAGTGAATCTTTGAGTACTTCATTTGCTTTTTGATAGTCATCGTAACAGAATTAGGTAAAACACCACTGCAATGGAATAGATGCACATATTTCCCTCATTCTAACTGATAAATTATAAACTCTACCTATCAATTGTATGCATTGTGCAGATAATGTAATTTGACTAAAAATATTTTAAATTCAAGTTGGTTTCAATGTCACACATACTCCTCTCTTCATTTTCAACTAGAATCTTCCCAGAACAATGTCAACAATTTAAAATGTCTTTTAATATTTTCACTGTGAAAAAACTCTATATTATGTTACAAATCAATTCTTTAAAACTGAAAATACCTGAATAAATTACCTTTCCAGGATCAACACAATAACACAATTTTTCATACTAGATTGATATTTATTAAGCTTTTATTCAGGAATCCTTGTGTGTGCATGTGCTTGTGACCTTATCTTGCTAAATTAGTTCCTTTTCCAAAATTATATTGATTTAAATGACAAATTTAAAGTTGCCTCTATAGACACATTGAACAATATGGAAAAAGTTACTATACAAACTTTCATGAATTTAAACTTTTTTATGAAGACTTACTATAAATCTTTTAGAGTTTACTTTTCATATTTTAAAAAATTATTGAAGAATTTCACAAAAAATATGCCATTTTTACTGTATAATCACAGCACTGTTTTACATGAATAGCAGTTATTCTCATTTATATTAAATTTTAAGAAGAACCTTTTCATAAATGTCTTGTTTAGAAAGGAGGGAAACGTTAGGAAAACATTTTAATCTGTGGCAAAGTATGTTTTTAATAATTACTTTTTTCCAGCCTTCCAGTAGTGTGGAGTTTAAAGTTATATTTTTGCAATACATTATTAAAGAAAATGAATTTATATGTACTTTAATAAGTGATGATAAAAGTAAACAGGTTTAAGAACGTGTGATATATATACCCATGACAGAAAAGTTCAACACTTTGTCTAGAATTATTCTAAGTTGGCAAAAAGTCCAAAATCTGTATTGTATACTGTAACTAAAATTTTCCTAATAACTGACCTTGATTAAGTGTTGAAGTACTATTGATGTCACCTGAGATAAAAGAAGATTCAGATTGTTTTCTCACAGTGTCATTCCACATCCTTCTTATACGACTCTATTAATATAAAATAGCAAGACATATGTTAGTTTTCCCAAGCTCACCTTATTAAAAACACACAAAGATTCATCCTAGACAATCTGCGTTTGGTTATCAGTTGGCCTTTTACAGAATGTGTGCTGTTTGGGTTCTAAAACCAAGGACATCTATGCTACCCTGTTGCTTGCCTTTTACTAAGAAGTACTTATTCTTCTACTCCTACAAGTGTGTTATTTAATTGACTTTTTATAAAAAGCTGAGGTGACTGGTTAGTCAACAAATGCTGACCGAGTGCCTGTTATGAGCGCTGTGCTGTACGTCCTTAGAATGCGGACTGATTAGGATTCACTTCTTAAAGGACTCGCTTCCTCCAAAAGGATGTTTACACCTAAATAAACACCTTGAGTACATATTTAAGAAGAAATTAAAACCAAAATACTCAAAAAAAAAAAAAGCAAGCATTTTACTACCTGCATCATTATAATGAGGAAACAATTAGTGCATCTAAACAGAACATGTCCCAGTAGGCTTTCTATAAATAAGGTTAATTAAAGATGCTGTCAAACCCTTTGTTACCTGTGTGCCAGAGGAATACCGAGCACTGGTTCTGGTGGTTGATGCCTTCACAGAACTGTGGGGGCTCTCAGTTGGGAGGCCGCCACAGCAATATGAGTGTCTGAAGCACTTGCCATACTCTTTTCGTACCTGCAATGAATAATCATGACACCATGGGATTAATATAAACAGACTTGCTTCTCTCTTTAATTAAATGAAGAGTGAAGACAACCAAGAAGAATTAAAGCAGCACTAAGACATATCTACAGAAAAAATAAATTGAAATTTCCAAATCAAAGTTCAACTAAAATTACTAAAATTCTATCAGAGAAATACCTCTGACCATTTGACTGGCTAGTAGGATCTTTAAAACTCTCTATAACATGGAAATACTTTGTACCCTGTTGTTGTTATTATCTGAATGTTAGTTATTAATTCAATAGCACTGTATTTAAAATCTTATTCTACCTATACAACTAGTGACTTCATTTTATTTTGTTAAGAAAATCAGACAATCTGTATATTCCTTGCTTGATTATATTTATTCAATCTGTAATTCAGTCATTTAAGTTTTATACACTTCACGTCCTTTTATTAGGTCAATACATAACCTCTTTGACTAGATTGCAGAGTTTTGCAGGTAACCTCTTTGTAATAACAAGATTTCTTTGGCACAAGAACAAAGAAAAAAAGCACTTTGATACATTTGCCAATGATCAGAATGGAATGTTTTCTTCATTTTCTGATATGCCTAGCTTTAACATTTAGTATGGAACATCTAAGATGTCTACTCACTTCATTAGCACTCAACAACTATTACGCAATTTCCATCCACATTAATGAGTTACCCATGTAATTTCCCTTTCCTACTGGAGCCTGCATATATGAATGGAGAGGAAAGTTGTTAGGTCTAAAAGGAAGTTTAAATCAACCTTTAAAAAGTGGAGTCCGAAGAACTCGCCTTCTAGAACAGTGGTACAGAATTGGTAGGGAGGGCAGAAGGTGCTGGACTGTGTACAGTTACATTGGCATAGAAATGTTTTATTGTAGATTAGAGTTAGCCTTTGAAATTACAACACAGACAAGGAAAAACTATAGAAGAAAAAAATTTTTTTCCTAGATTACCACCACAACAAAAACCAAAACACAAAAAACAAAACAAACCCCCCCAAATACTCAAGAAGCCTTCCTCTTTTCACAACTCAGTAATCTACTTGTAAAGACTATGATTTTAACACTTATTTCTTTCAAAATTAGAAAATTAAGGTCACTAGATGACCTTTTAAATTTAAGTGCATTCGCATTTTCTTTTTGGCTATAGTTAATTATACCTAATAAGATAAATATCAATGTGGTTGAGCTTTGAAGGCATTTTTTTTGGCCTAAATATACTCATTCAAACAGTAAGAACCATGATTTTAACCTAACCATTTTATGTCATATTCTTAACAATCCACCCTGGCAGCACCCGATAGGATATATCCTAGAATGAGGAGAACATGTCAGAACAAGTGCATCATGATGCTATTAAAATGTAGTTGCTAAGGAAAAAAGCATGTTAAAGTCTCCTTGTTCAATTAACACACGTAACTGTATAAAGAAATAATAACTATTTCACCCTTTCTCTGCTAAGTCAATGCTTTATGTCAAAAACGTTTGGCACAATAGTCCAGAAATGATGAATATGTCATCATAGGCTTGTGCACAAACTGCTCATTTACATAAGAAACAAATAAAAACTAAAATAGTTACTAAGGTTATCCCTGTACAATGTTTAGAAAGTTAGAGTTCACTGTTATTAAATAACACGATACCTCACAAAAATTTCCACACATTTAATGGCTATTAACTGTTCTGAAACGCTGTATAACCAAGACAATGGCAATCAAAATGGTATTTTATCCAAATAATACCCTCCGGTGTTGGTTTTGCCTAATGCCTATATTGCTGTGAATGTACATTATCCGTCAGTATTGAACATTCCACTGTCATTATCTCAAAATTATAGCTTATTCAAAACTGATGGAAGTAACAACACTATCATCTTGTCAGGACTGAAAACATAATAGTTTTCACTTTCACAATTCTATTTCTCTGTTCAATTTAGTGACCAACTAGTAATAACAGAATAAAAAGACTACATTAGATATGCAGACAGAAAGGATGATACCTTGTGATACCTTGTGAAATTTCAAACTCCAATGGCAGCTAAGTGATTCTCTTAGTTTTGTATATCTTAGATTAAAGTTTTTCCTTTTTAACTTTAATTTTTGAATCCTTTCTGCAGAATTCACTTAACATAAAGTCAGGACAAAATACTACATAGGACATGAGGTCTAAATTATTGGTTTTTAAATCTTTCAAAATTACACAAAAGGAACATTAGCATTAATTTTTTATATGTCTGATGTGTTTAAAATTGACATGAGCATATAAAGATGTTTAATATGAAGAATGTAATCTGCTTATAATTTTGTGCAAAGTTAGAAAAATTATGATTGTAACAATTTTTTTTCTATTTGCCTCAACAAATGTTTTCAGTGAATAGTGTGTACAGCTTCTGAAAATTTGTTTTTTTCTGTTATGTATTAAAATTCAACTTTTGAGAAAAATAAAAAATAAAAATA